>CM052442.1:133900683-133922418 GCA_028533085.1 Varecia variegata | reverse complement strand
GGGGAGGCTGTCGTGGGCGGGGAGGCTGAGTCGGGTGGGGAGGCTGAGTCACGGGTGAGGCTGGCCTCCACATGCCCTCACCTGGCGTTAGGAGTCCCTGGAGCCCTGGGGGAGCCGCAGGGATGGGATTATTTTCCTCAAGCTGTGCTGACCTGCAGGCAGGGACAGTGGGGGGCCTGCTGCACCCCGGGGAACACCCCATTCTCCAGGACACCCACCGGGATTGGGCAGGGTCTCGGGGAGGTGCCCGGTCCCTGGTGGCTGAGAGAGCAGCACCTGCGGCCAGGACGGTCCCATCAGGTGAGCTTGCTCAGGAAGGTCCCCTGAGCCCCCACCCCGAGCGGGGTCAGGACCACAGTGAGACACATGGTGTCCCCAGGGTCACCACCTGCTTAGTGAGGACACAACCTTCAGGCGGGGAGGTGTCCCGTGAGGTCCAGAGCCCTGCAGAGACCAGCCGGTTGCCCCCGAGCCCGAGCCCGCCGGACTCTGTGTTCCGGCCTGGGGGACGGCAGCGCCGCCGTCATCCCTCCGCAGGCTGCAGTGAGGACCCGAGGGCCGCTGCCCTGTGACCTTCCGGAAGCATCCAGACAGCCCGACACATGAGTCTGCAGGACCCACAGGACGGGGCTCTCCTGGGAGGACCAGAAACGCCACATGGGGAAGGGACAGGAGGGGGCGGATGGGGCAGCTGAGACCCTGAGGGGACAGCTGGGGGCGCAGCACCCCCACCTGAGCTGGAACCTTCCACAAAGGGAAAAAGGAGTCGTGGGAGCAGGTGGATCAGACGGTCGGGGCCGGTGGGGTGCAGGACGGAGCTCTCAGGGCAGGGGGTCAGCTGGGCCTGGTGTGGACACCCCGGCCCTCGGTCCCTCTGCTCTGAGGAATCTGAACCCCAGATCCAGAGTCTCAGTGACAAAGGCAGGACACACCAGGCATCCGCCAAAACCCCGAGGCCAAGAACTGCCACCGCCCCAGCCGGCCACACAGCCTTGTCATAGCCGTGACATCAACGAGCGCACTGGGTCGCCTGGTCTGGTTCTGGCCCCCACGTAATAAAACCTTCCATGTTTCCCACAGGCCTGGACTCGCAAACAAAACAACTTTATCTCTGGGTTTCTCGCCATCTGAAGACCCACGACCTCGGCGAGGACAAAGATCACGTGAGCAAGTGGCTGCTGTTCACCCGCGATGACTCATGCGGCTTGTAATCCCGGACATGGCGCACTCTTCCCTCTAGCGCTGTCTCCTGGGTTTGGCGGCCGCGTCCTGCACACGCCCCACGGGAACCCCGTCCTCCTCTCCCGAGTGCTGCACCCGCAGGACAGTGGTGGCCACACTCTGTAAAGTCCCCGCCCCGTGCCGTCACCACGCAGATGGGGACCCGGGTGTGTGACGGACCTGGGCATTCTCATGCCAAGAATGACGGAACCCAAGTGTCCCCCTCCAAGGGGAGGCTGGCTGGAGGGTGCTGAGCCGCAGAGCGCGGCACCTCTGGAATGGAACAGGCCCAGCCAGTCTGGGGACTTTGCAGTTGGTGGCTAGTCCTAAGAGAGCGGGTTTAGTGCCATGAAACGCCCCTGGAAAACCAGCCGCCCCTCCCGCCCCAGCTGTCCAAGCCAGAGAGAGCAGAGCCGGCCCTCGAGGGGCAGAAGGTCCCTCTCCTGGCATGGGGTGGGATCTGAGCCCGTCAGGAACTCACAATTAGGGGACCGTGGGCCTGGGGACAGGGCTGGGCGAGGAGGGGAGGGGGCAGTCCCAGGCCCCAGCCGCACCTGGGCTCATCCCCGTCCCAGTGCAGCAGAGGACGCTGAGCTGAGAGACAGGCCCGGCTGAGCAGCGCAGGAAGCGGGAGGAAATACAGCCCTTAAATAGAACCAGATGGGCTTTGGGAGATAAAGGGGGAATTTCTGGAAGGTTCCTGCAAGTTCCTCGGGCCTGGGGTAATGGCCAGTGAGTCTGGGGAGTGTCCGCGATGACGTCCTGTGGGGGAAACAGACGACCTCGGCCCAGGGAGGAGAGGCTGCCCCAGGGGAAGGTGGCACAGACGCCGGCTGGCAGACGCCACTCCTTGACCCCAGCGTGGCGCAGCCCCCAAATCAACAGGAGGGCGACCTCTGCGCCAGGGTGGGGCAGTGCCCAGGACAGACCCCCGGCTTTTGCGCCCCCCTTTGTTTAAAAGGATGTGAAACTCTTCCAACCATTCCTCAGCCGACTTCTGAGGGCTCACCCTGTGCCCACCTGGTATACAAAGATGAAACGCAAAGTCGGGGGAGACACAAACAAACGGACCCTCCAGTGCCACGTTCCACACACGGGGAAGGGATTGGGTGAGATGCTGTGGGTGCTGTCTTGGGGAGAAGGCAGAGGTGATGCCTGAATTGGGCTTTGATGTATGAATAGGAGTTCATCAGGCTGGAGAGGCAGTTGGGAACTGCCCCTCCTGCCTGATTGGGAAGGGACCAGGGCAGCACGTGGGTACAAGGACTTCCACTGAATTCGGGGTGTGTCCTGAGCGAGGGGTGGTCTATGTGGCCACTCCACTAAAGTCTCCATTGCGCCAGGCCATTGCTCTGCCGGATTCCCCCCATTCCAGGCTTGTTTTCTGGGGTGAAGCGCTGCCCGCTGCAGCCTGGCGGGCGAGGGTGATGCTCAGACCAGAGGCTCTGGAGTTTTCTCGGAGAGGGTCTCCAGCGTGCAGCAGACCCCTGCGTGATGGGAGGGGGGCACTAGGACCGCATCCATGTGCCATGCTCACAGGCCTGCTGTCGGGCACCCCTGGCTCAGCTCATGTCCCCTTCGTGACAACCCCTGAAAGTGTCTCGCCCCTGCGTCCCAAGGGCAGGAAAGTGAGGGACCCTCGCAAGGTGAGCAAGACCCCGAGTGTGGTGCCCTGTCCCATCCTAACGGTGGCACGTGCTGGCGGGGACCGGGCCTGGTGGTTGGGACCCCGCCTGCCCAAGGTTAAAAGACACGTCCAGATTCCTGGGTCCACCCTTCCTGTTCCGACTCAGGATGGCAAAGTGTTCATGAAATAAAACAAAATCTGCCCTGGAGGTTCCAGCAGGAAGGACGGATCCGGCGGAAGCCAAGCCTGTGTTTCAGGTTGGGGAGGGCGGAGGGGTGGCCGTCCACCCCGTCTGCCCGCTGGGGTCTGTGGCCCTGGGACAGCAGCATGTGCTCGGGGACACGTGGCCCAGGTGGTGCCCTGCGGGGCTGCAGGTGCCTCTCCTGGCGGGCGGCCACGACAGTTCCGGTCTCTGCAATTCCAGGTTTCCTCTGGCATGTCTGTAGCGGGCGGCCCGGGACACCGAGGCTGTGTGTGGGGCTGTGTCCCCCGCCCCGTGACTCAGCGGGAGGGGAGGCCTGACCGGCTGCTTCTGCCTTCTCCGCCCGGAGTCTCCCTCCTCGGCCTCCCAGGACCCCAGGCCAGGCCCACCTTGGCCTGGAGACTGACCCTCTGGCCAGGAGCAGAGAGGTGTCCTGTGAGCCTGGGGTCCCTGCCGCCCCCTCTGTAAGGCCACTCGGTGGCTCTGTTGGTCAGCCACGGACGAGAGGAGCCTGCAGAGGCAGTGGGCTCTGCAAAGAACAAGTAGAAGCTTCCATCCCCTGTCTGGGCCAGGGGAGCAGCAGAGACACCGGGCACGGTGTGTGTGTGCCGCTGGCACTGGCAGGAAGGACAGTGGCTGCCATTGCTGGACTGGGGGCAGTGCGGTGCCAGGCCCTGCCCACGGGCGGCGGGACTCCCACCACATGGCCCTCTCCCACCCATTTCACAGAGAGGAAAACCAAGCCCGAGACAGCTTACGTGACCTCCCTGCCGCCAGCTGTCACCAAAATCTAATCTGCTGTCAGAAAGGAAGGAAAGAAACGTCCCCTTAGAAACTCCGAGTCAGGACCAGGGACCCTTTACACACTCGACACCAGCGTCACCGTAACGGCAAACTTTAAAATCAGTCCCGTTAGACTAGAAATAAGCAGAGATACTCACTAGGACCGAACTTGTTTTAGAGGTTTGAGCCGATGCAACTAGAGAGAACCAGGCATGAAAATTGAAAAAGGGGCAGAGAAAATGACCCATATTTATAGTTGATGTGATGCATGTCTGCAAAACTCAAGAGCATGAACAGTTCAGCAAGATGCCCAGATGGAGCAGGAGTATTTACATACCACCGGCTTTCCCACACATGAGCAGCTAGAAAATGTAATGAGAGATCCAGTTTACAATGTCAATGAGAAAGGTATCTAGGAGAAGACCTAAGAAATGTGCACGGTCTCCATGGAGAAAACTTCAAGGCAAGTTCAGGGACGCTCAGAACACGCAAGTGAACAGGACCCTGACCCCGAACAGGAGGTCCCGGCATTGTCACGCGTGTCCGTCCCCTGGATCAAGCTGCTCAGTGAATCGAGCCCGTTTCCCATAGCAACAATTTTTTTTTTTTTTTTTTTTGGAGCTAAATGAGTCTAAAGTTCCTAGAGGAAAATAAACATCCAGCTGATCCTGGTACAATTCTGCGGGGCAGTGAGGAGAGGAGAGGCCACCGGGCGCCAGCGTGCCAACACAGCCACCGTTTGGACGGTGAAGGGGGCTTCCGGCAAGCGGCCCTGGCACCAGCGCTGGCCCCCTGCACACGGGACACGTGGCATCTCTACCTCCAATCAAAGGCTTCAGTGTGAAAAACAAGCACCAGAAAAAGTCACGAAAGACATTTTAACGACATAATTCCAGCACGAGCCAGCCCTTTTAAAGAACGATGGGAAACACAGGAGGCTCCAGAGGAGCTTGGCATCTTGGACCACGTGAAGTGAGAGCCCCGATGCCAAAGCAAACAAACAGCACGCACACGAACAAGTCAAAAATCGGGAGAGAACTGGCCACTTACATGTCAGAAAAAGACGATTAAAAAACAACAACAACAAAGAGCAAGTCAAAGGCCGACCTGCCGAGAGGCAGACGGGCCGCAGCCCGAGCGGGTGGAGCACAGTCGGTCTCGGGAGCCTGGCGGGCGCCGGACACAGGCTGGGTCCGCGGGGCCGGGTGGCAGGGGCACGGCAGGCCTCACCTGCCAGAGGGCTTTAAAATCTCGTCCCTAATTCAGCGCGATCCCCATCACAACCCCAGCTGGTTTTCTTGTCAACACCGCCGAGCGGATCCTGAGACTCACGTGGGACGTCAGGCACCCAGAATAAACAATGGTGAAAAAGAACAAAACCGTAGGACTCATAGGTCCCCATCGCCGGTGCTATAGGAGTCAAGTCCAGGTGGCGCGAGGACAGACAGACACGCAGACCAGCGTACGGACTGACGTCGAGACCAGAAACACACCGTCACGTTCACGGTCCGTCAACCTTTCAGCAACGGCCCGAGACAGTTCAGCGGAAACAACAATCTTCACCCCACTCGGGGCTGGGCCAGCGGGACGTCCACGTGCCGAAGAGTGAAGTCAGACCCCTACCTCACGCCGTGCGCAAACATTAGCTCAGAAAGGACCAACGCCCTCGATAGAAGAGCCAAAACCATAAAACTCTCAGAACAAAACATTGGGGTAAATCTTTGTGACCTTAGGTTAGGCATGACTTCTTAGATATGACACCAAAAGCACAAATGACAAAAGAAAAAAAAAACAGATAAATTGGACTTCCTCAAAATTAAAGTTTGTGCTGCAAACACCACCACGGAGAAAGTGGCACGGCCACAGGACGGGAGAAAATGTCTGCAAACCGCATAGCTGAGAAGGGAGCTGGATCTAGAACACGAATACGTAAAGCACTTTTCCAAAATAAGAAAAAGGGAAAAGTCCAGTTAGAAACCAGGCAGGGGATTTGAATAGCTCTTGCTCCTAAGAAGATGCGCAAACGGCCGAGAAGCACAGGAAAAGGTGCTTGGACCACAGCGAGATGCCGCCTCCCACCCGCGAGGTCGAGGACAGACAACGGCAGGTGTCCACGAGGGTCTGCAGAAATCGGAACCTCACACACCGCGGCCGTGGGAATGTGGAACGTGGCAGCCACTGTGGACAACGGTTTGGCCTCAAAATGTCATATCTAGAGTGATCACAGGACCCAGGGATTTCACTCGCAGTTATTTACCCTAGAAAAATGGAAACTTTTGTTCACATAAAAACTGTACACAAAGGTTCCTTATTCACAATAGCCCCACAGTAGAATCAGCCCACGCTTCCGTCAGTGGGAGAGTGGGGAAACCAAACGTGGTCTGTCCGAACCACGGAACGTGTCCAGCCGTAAGAATGAAGCTCCGACGCAGGCGGTAACGTGGATGCACCTGAAGACGTCACGCTGCGTGGAAGAGCCCGGTGACAAAAGGCCACATCGCTGCGTGGTTCCGTTCACGCGAAACGTCCAGGACAGGGAAGTCCACTGAGGTGGAAGGCAGGCTGGGCGCCAGGGGTGGGGAGAGATGAGGGGTGACCGAGGAGGGTACGTCTCGGGGTGACGAAAACGCTCTGACATTAGGTGGTGGTGATGTTTGCACAACTCTGAGTGCACTAAAACCACTGAATTGTACACTTTGAAAGAGTGAATCTTGGCATGTGAATCGTATCTAAACACAGATGTTACAGAGAAATCCCACTGCCTCCCCCGTCTGCCCTCTGGCCGGGGCAGGGACGGGGCGGGGATGGGAAGGAGCCAGAGCCCAACAAACCCATTTCTGGAGCCAAGATCCTGGTGCTGCTCGGAGTCGGGGGGTCACCCTGGCCACGCCCGGCCTGGAGGCCTCAGAGCCGGATTCCGGCAGCGTCCTGCCCTCAGCCAGCTGGGCGAGCGGAGGTGTCAGGGCCTCGGGCCGTGGGTGCCGGGTGGCTCAGCCTCCCACGCTCTGGGAGCCGGTGGCACCGCCCCCAGGGCTGCGCCTTCCCTACGGCTCCCGGCACGTCGGGTGCCCTGAGGCCCAGCACCACGGAGCCTCACGCGTGCGATTCTCAGCTCCCAGCCTCCCAGGTGTCATGAAGACCGAGTGGGACGCCATGTGTCCAGCCCCTGGTTCCCGCAAACCTGCGAGTGACCTTAACCTGCAGGGAGCAGCTCAACGGTGACAGAGCAGTGGGACAGCTCAGCCCACTCGCAAGCGCAGGGACACGGGCGAAGCCCCCCACCCCTTAGGTTCCCTTGTCTGAAAGGGAGACAAGGACGGGCCCACCACGTGGGGTGAGGGCCCCGAGGAAGCCGTGTGGCACAGGCCGGGCAGGCTCCGAGCGCCGGATGAGGCCGATTCTGAGTGTTCTGTCACCGCGAGACCTTGCTTTGCGCCTTGCCCACGCCCACAGCGGACAGAGCAGGGACTTCTGGTTCCGGCATCGCCAGGGCCCTGCAGGGGAGTGAGAGCCAGGTGTCTCCTATTCATAAGCATGTGGGTGTGAGCCTGTGGACATGTGTGTGTGAGCATGTGGACATGTGTGTGAGCCTGTGGACACGTGTGTGTGAGCATGTGGACACGTGTGTGTGAGTGGACATGGGCCCGTGGGAGTGTGTGCGATGTCTAGGGGTGTGTGGTGTGTGCCACTCACACTTCCTGCACACGCAGGCACCCCTTGGCGTGGGCTGCCCCACGCCGGGCATGGACCTCAGGCCTGGGAAGGGCTGAGCGCTTCTGCACCAGGGCGTCAGCAGGTGCCAGGCCCACTGCTCTGCGGTCACTCGAACGTCAGACACTGCCTGGCCCCAGCTTGGCCCTTGCTGTTCTGGCAGCCAGGAGGCCCCTAAATCATCCAGCAACTTGGGGGGTCTCCGTGATGGAACGTGGGTGTGGCTTTAAGAGCCCAGGACTCAGAACGTCAGGTCGGGGAGCCCCGTCCAGCCTCCAGACTCCTGCAGGAGGGGCACGCCCACTGGCCTCCGGGCACCGTCCCTTTGCCGAGGACGTGTTGGTGCAGTTTCCCTGAGCGGCTGAGACAGTGCGGTTCCTCAGAGCTGTCAAAGCCACAGTCTGATTTTGCAACGTCCAGGAGCAAATGCTCCTCGGGAGGAACACACACCACAGGGACGGGAGAGGAATGCGCTGGCTGGCGCTGGCCTTTTATGCTCCTTGGCTCCCTGGCTTCTGAGGCTGCAGCGTGGCGCGGAGACCAGAAGCCGCCGGGCACAGCCGCGGCACATTCCTGAGCCGGCTGGGGGCACATGGGAACACGCTGGCCCTGCTGCCTGCCGGGTGACGGTGACTCAGTCGCCCTCAGCCGGGAATCCCTCCCGCGGCTCTCCCCGCGCCCGGCCAGGGAGGTCTGGACGGACTCCTGTGCTGGTGCTTCTCTGCGCCCCACTTCAGACGGTTCCAGGCTGTTGCGCTGGCCGTGCAGACCCGCCCACAGCGCGTAGGAGGAGCCGCAGCAGCCGTGGGGACGTGGGCGCATTCCATCGCCCCGGCGTCACTGGTGTGGGAGGCCGGCTGCAGCGCTGGGCTGTCAGGGCATCCGTGACCTCCCAGATAAGATAGGCGGCTGCAAATCCGCGTCTCACCGGCCAGGCCTCTCCCCACACCCCAGGACCAGCTTCTGAGAGGTCCCGACTGCTCTCGGAGCTCAGCAAACCTCTTCCCAGAACCGGCCTCCCCTGTGCACGCCGCGGTCTGCACCACGGCTCAGGGGCCACGGAGAGTCCCTGTCACCTCCCGAAAGCTGCCCCTGCCCCGGGTGAGCGGCTCCTGCAAAGGCTTCTCTCCGAGGGAAGCCGGCAGCCCTCGGCCGTCACCGGCGACTTTCCCCGGGCGGGTCCACTTGGCACCTCGGCCCCTTCCACCCGCACAGCGTCCTGACGCGGGACGTGCCTGGTCCCCTCTCCAGATGGGGAAGCGGCTCTTGCAGGCAGGCTCGGGGTTTGAGGGGGGATGGGGATCTTCAGCAGGGGGTACTGAGCCTGCCGCGAGGGGCTTCCGCTCTGGCTGGGAGGGGCAGGAAGGGAGGCGATGTGAGCAGAGCAGGAGCTGGAGGTCCCGGGCTGGGGAGGTAGCGCTGGGCCCATGCCCTTTGGGGACTGTCCCAACCCCACTGTCCTGAGAGTCTCTCCAGAGATGCCCAAAAGAAGGACAAGCAGACGTCCCCCCGGCAGTGACCTTCCGTGCAGGGCAGGGCCAGGGCTGCTGCCACAACTGGGCTGGGGCCCAGGGGAGGGGCTGGGGCCTCTGGGGAGCTGGGCACACGGGGACGGCAGAGATTCCGGGTCGGGGAGGGTGCCGTGGGGAGGACGGCGCTAGCCCCAGCGCGGGGTGGAAAAGCGTGTCCCCAGGCCCCAGCCGACACTGCCCGGTGGAACTGACACGTGGATGCACAGATGCCATGAATCCTTAACTGCACTTAAGTGTAGGCCGTGGCACGTGGCTGGTGGCTGCCACGGTGGAGTGTGCAGCTCTGGACCACGCCGATGGCCACAGCCTGCGAACACCGGATCCTCAGACACGACCTCATGCTTTCTGGTCAGGCCCAGAGCTCTAGGAGCCTCAGTTTCCTCGTCTTTAAAGTGGGCACGATGTCCACGTCACGGTGTTGCTATGAGGACTGGGAGTGAGGGGCCTGGAAGCAGCCCGTGAACTAGGAATTGGGCAATGATGGATCGTCAGGTATTGTCACCCTAAGAACCACCCCCTGTGCCGCCTGTAGCTGGGTTGCTGGGTCCTGAGCTGGGCCCTGGGGGTGGGGTGGGGCAGAGGCGGAAGGGTGTGACCCGTTTCTCACTGACCCACAGAACAGATGTGGACACAGCACAGAGACAAAGCATCTCACAGCCACGCACTGCAGAATCACCAAGGGGTGTCCGTACCCAGAGGGTCCCTGCAGCAGCTCCCGGGAATTCTCAGCCGGCAGCATTCGCAAAGGGTGGTCTGGCCCAGTACTTGGGAGGTGCCCGTTTCCCCCACTGGCCTGAAGGCGCCCTGAGGGGCTGCTTGGGAGGGCGGCCCCCCCCCCCCCCGGCCCCTGCTCACGGAGCACAAGGGAGGCTTCTTTCCCACGACCCCCACCCTGAGACAGGTGTGGCCACTGCACACTGGAGGCAGCGCTGGTCTCCCGGGTACAGGCCTCGCGCCCCACGACTGTGCTCTGAGCACCTGTTCGCAGGGGACACACCCGGCCCGGGAGAGCTTGGCGCCCTCACAGAGCTCCCGGTGGCACTCGCGGTGCAGACTGGCTTGTTAATCACCCCAAGGGGAATTCAGTCGTCCACGCACGCGTTGGATGGCACTCGCTGCCAGCCCCTAACGCCTGCTTTATATATAATAAATGGAGCCACAGGGAAAGTAACACCCGCCAGCTTGGTGTAGGCTCACCGGGAGGACGAGATATATCCGGGGCAGCACAAGCGCTGCCAGAACCACCAAGGGATGAACGCTGGGCTCTGCTCTGTGTAGGTTCTGACCCAACAGAGGAAAAGACGTCGTACGTCCGAGAACCTAGACTGAAGATGGCAAGATGCTGGCCGAGGCCACCGGCTCGTGGGAGGAGCCTGGCTGTGCACACGCGTGTCCGTCCGTGGACACCGGTCACCCATCCCCCAACGGCGGTGGGAGCGCGCGAAGGCCGGGGGCTCCTGGAGCGGAGTCGGCTTTGTGGAAATCAATGACTCCAGCCAAGGGAGGCTGCCCAACTGCAGAGACGGGAGAAATTCCAATTTCTTTTTCCCAGGTCAAGAAATCAAGGTCAAATGGCGCAAGCCAGACGGCGTGGGCTGGGCCTTCCTCCAAAGCATGCAGGACATGCCTCTGCTGCTCACGCGGTCAAGGACGTCCTCAGGGCCGTGCTGGGCGCTGTCCCCAGCACACAGGCTGCACAGAGCGAAACCTGGCCAAGGGACGACCGTAAAACTGCCCAGTAAAGATACCGTCGTCTCTCAGACATGTGCTGCTTAGCACGGCCGTCCCGTCCCGGGGCAGCACCGGCCTCAAAACCAAGACAGCGGAGGACAGAACCCCAGCTGGGCAGCCGAGCCCTGGGGGGACGTCTGTGTCCCTGGAGCCGGGCAGTTGCTGCGTGAGTCCCCTCCGCCTCGTCCAGGGAAGCGCAATGAGAGCTGGTGGCCCCCAGGGCTTGGGCAGAGAAGACCCAAATCCCTGAAGACCCCCAGCTCGTCCAGGCGGGGACTCACGGGAGCTGACGGGAGATCTAACCTGCCGCCCCGGGCCAAGAACGGAGAGACTCCACCAGCCGAGCCTCCCGGCCACCTGTGCTGGGCTCAGCCTGTGGCCCCCGAAACGTGGCAACCTCCAGTCTCAACACGTGCCCCCGGTAGAGTCATCCAAGCCACGGCCCCTCACATTCTTCCGTGGTGTGTGCAGCCCCCCGGGCCAGTTCCCTGGCACTCAGCTCCTTCCCCCGAAGAACAGCCCAGCCAGCACCTGGGGCCACCTGTCCTCTCGCCCTGCGGAGCCCCTCGGTGCCTCAAGCTGCCTCCTCGGGAAGCCGCCCGTGCCGCGCCCAGCTTGAAGGGCTTTGTCCCGACCTTGAGTCTGGACTCAGCCCCCATTTCTCTGCCAGAGGGAGACTCTGAGGCCGGCCTCGGTTCTCTCTGCTTGTGGGGCACCTGCTCCCCGGCCACGGACCTCGCGGCCCAGAGCTCCCCAGAGGAGCTGCCATGATGCAGAGGACAGATGGTCCCCCCACGTCGAACGGGGTCTGCTGGGTGCACCCTGCAAGGATGTGGATTTTGGCTTCACAGACGGAAGGAATTTCCGGCAGACCTATCTATTTAAGGATGGAATGCCTGCCTGCTCGCGGCCCTGGGCTGCCTTGGGAGGTGCCCGCGGTCTGGAGAGGCGCTTAGGAGGGAGGGGAGAGCACGCTGGGGGCTGTGACCGTCCCAGGGACAGCCTCCCCTGGGTTCTGGAGCCAGATCTCTTCAGCTCGTGACCAAGGGCTCAGGAATGTGTGATTCTGAAAGAGCAAGGCCCGCAAACGTTTCCACGTCCTGCCTGTGCTTCATTAGCGCTTTGTGATACGAAAGTTAAAAACAACTGGAGACGTTTCTGGGTTTTGCCTTCCACAGCCCCAGCCCAGCCTGCCAGACCCGCCGCTGCCACCAGCCTTGCCGCAAACCCAGCGGGTGACGCGGAGAGCAGGTGGCTCCTTGTGGGACACGGTGGATGAAGTGGCCCCTTGGTGGGACCTGGCGCCATGTGTGGGACCTGCTGTCGGCTCCGAGGCAGGGTGGCCTCGTGACAGCCACACCCGAGAGTTCTCTGCCCTGTGTGGGCACCCCCCCTCCCGGTGCCAGCCGGCCTCTGGGACTGCACAGCGCTGCTCAGTGGCCCTTTATTCCAAGCCACCACCGAGAGGGACCAGCGCGGCGAAGCCACGTGCTCAGACCTGCTGCCCCAGACCCACCCCCAACCCTGGGCGCTGGCGGGGCCTGGGGATGGTGAAGATGACGGCGGAGTCTTGTCTGCAGTTGTGGTTCTAAGGGCTTTACCGTTTACAAACGGAGCAGACGCAGGAGGACTTGACTTCCCGTGGCAGGACCCGTGGGAAACCGCAGCCATCGTGGCCCCAGCCCACGACACGCAGATACGGCGGGGTTGGGGGGCCGCCTTCCCCAGCTGGGGCCGAGGTTCATGGTGGCAGCTGTCACCTCCCAGGGTCCTGCAGGCGAGAGCAAGGCTGGCTCTGCCGTGGGCTCAGTAACTAATCCCTGGAGACCGTGAGTGTGACCTTGTTGGAGAAAAGGCCTGTGACCCGGTGAAGGCTCTGAGATGGGAGGGGACCCTGGGTTATATCGAGTGCCTGTGCTTTGGGAATGAACGAATGAGTGAATGAATGAATGAGTGGGGAACAGGGGAAGGAGGCAAGAGGATGTTGCCATAGGCAACGTCTGTGCCCTGACTCCTCCGTGGGGACCATGTGGGCACCGCTGGGAGGCGGCAGACCGTGGGTCAGAGCCCCCGTGGGGGGTCAGCACCCCCGTGGCGGGTCAGAGCCCCCGTGGGGGGTCAGCACCCCCGTGGCGGGTCAACGCCCTCACGGGGCCCTCAGGGCCCCACTGTTCATCCACGGCGGGAACACACAGCGAAGTTGCCGTCTGACACCCGGAAGGGGCCTCCCAGCCTGATTTCGAGCCCCAGCCCGTGGCGGCTGTCGGCGGCCTGGACAGACGCAGGTGGGCACTGAGGACGGCAGGGCCTCCCGACGGCGCCAGCTCTCAGTGCTGGCTCTGCCCGTCTGCCGTCCGCAGCCCCAGCCTGCTCCGCGGCTCCGAGAGGCCGAGCTGTTGGAACCACCTGTGCACGGAAGCCCCTCCCCATTCCCCCAGGTCCCACACAGCCTTGGGCCACTGCTACCGTGTCCCGGGCACGGCCACGAGGCTCACGGCTCCAGGTGCAGCTCAAGGAGGTGGTTTTCATGGTCCACGGGCCCCGCCACTGCCCACTCTGTCCGGGACGGGGTGGGGTGGGGAGGTCACCACTGGCCGACAGCCTGTCCACCGTGAGGGGTCCGGGCACGGGGACGTAGGGGACTCCTCAGGGCTTGTTCTCGGTGGTCTCATGAAGTGTCACATACACATCTGCGAGATTTCACAAGGAATCCCGTCTCTGTGATTGACACGGCTCCGCGTCACGCCAGGGCCACGGCTGCCGGTCGCTGAGGCTCTCTGCTTCTGCCCGCCAAGGTTCCCTGAGACCCCGACAGGAGCAGTCAGGAAGGGGGTCTCGGAAGTCACAGCTGGGACCCGGGGCCCTCCGCGGACGTCCCTGCCACGCTGGCCTCCTCCCAGCGTCTGGGGTCTCGGCGGAAGCCCTGCCCGAGGCCCTGGGGCTGACCGCAGCCCGGCGGGGCGCGAGGCCACTCTTGGGGGAAGTCGCCTATCGCAGGACGGGACCCGCAGAGGAGGAGGGTGCGCGGAAGGCGCGGCCGGACGGGCTAGCTGCCCACCCTTCAGAGGCAATATCCTCCGCGGAGCAGAGAGCCCGGGGGGAGGCTGATCAGAACCAGGCGCCTGGCAGGCGCTGTCCAGGCCGCTCCTCCTGCGCACGGCCCAGCGTGTCGCGGCAGCACAGGACGCCGGGTCGCCCCACCAGCTGCCGCCCATATTTCTGGGGCCGACAGCACACAGGTCGCAGGACTTGTGCGGATGTGATCCGTGCACTGATGAGACAGCGTCTGCCGCTCCGTGTGTGCAGAGAGCAGACAGGCACCCACGGGCGCCTTTGCCAGATCTCTGCCAGAAAACAATTCCAGAGCTCCGCCATCTTCGCCCCACACAGCACAGCGAGGGGCAAACGGCTGGATCCCGGCCGGCTCCTTCTGGCTGTGTGCGTGTGCCTGCGTGTACCTGCGTGTACCTGCATGTATGCTTCTGCATGTGCCTGGGTATGCCTGTGTGTGCCTGTGTGTATGCCTGCGTGTGCCCTAGGGAGTGCAGGCCACAGTACCCATGTGCGTGGCTGGACAGCCCGGCTGCAGATCCACATTTCCAGGTCCACAAACCCGGGACCATCACACCCCACCGGGCGTTCAGCTAATGCCATCAACATTCTCTGCAGACCCTGAGCCTGCTGTATCCTGGGGACCGAGCGGTCCTCACTGGTCACTGTGCCCTGTGGGTGGCCCCAGCGGCACAGGCCATGCTTGCCGGTCATTTTTCAGTCATCACAAAGACCTGGCTGCGCCCGGCAAGCACTAACTCCCAGTCCTCGCTCTGAAGCTCCCAGGTGGAGAGACCCCCATGAGCGGCGTCCTCAGCACTTACACTCCTCCTCCCGCTCTGCAACTGCCCCGACGTGTGTCCACAGGGACAGCTGGGACCCAGGCTAGGGGCCCGGAGGTCATGCGAGCAGGCGGCTGTGTTTGCAGTTAGTGTCTAGAGTCACGGGTGCTCAGGGAAAAGTGGCCATTTCCACCTGAGAAGCCTCCTCGGATGGGGGGGCGGCCGGAGCCAGAGCTGCTCCCGGGACGACCCCCCAGGACTCCGGCCCAAGCTCGCCAGGTCCCTCCCGCATCAGACCCACCTTGTGCCATGGGCGGAACACGCACCAGCCCAGCCCCCGCCCACGGATGCGCTCGGCGAACGCCAGGCTCCCGCAGAGCAGTCGGAGCAGGAAGCGGCGGCTCCTGCCTGCCGGTACCTCGGAGAAACCGGGGGTCCCGGTGGGTCTGAGGCCCGGGGCGAGTGGGGACCCGCCACCCCATCTGTGCGGGTTCACGCCTCGGCCTGCTGGCTCCAGGCGCCCCCAGGGAAACAGCGTGTGCCGGGTGGAGCGGCCCCTGCGGCCACTGTCACTCGGCAAGCATTTGCCGGGCACTCCTGTGTGGCGGGAACCGTCCTGCACACCTGGCAGTGGTCAAAAGCGACCCCGGCTGACCCCAGGGCGTGTCCAGCTGTTGGGAACACACAGTTAAGCGCCCACCCTAGGAACCTGGGTGAGGGTCCCCGGGAGACACTGTCCTGGAAATGGGGTTGGCTTGACGTCCACGAGGTCACCTGCAATCGGGGTCAGGAAGGACTGGGTGCCTCCGAGATGCCACCTCGCTCACTCGTTCAGTGACACGTATTGGAAACCCACGTGGGCAGACCCGTGGGGACCACACAGTGAGCAGGACTGGGGGAGGGGCGAGCAGACGGGAACCAACGTCGGGAGCGGCTTACTGCAGGGTGTGCGGAGTGAGGACTGTTCAGAGTCTCAACACTTATTTACATAAGATGTATTTAAACGGGGAGAGCCCTGGGAGTTTTAGGAGTCCCTTAGGGGAGCAGCAAGTGACATCTCGAAAGCGACACTGACTGGAGCTCCTGAACCAAATCTCGCCAGCGAATCGCGTGGAACCGAACTGGCCCCGAGATGTGGCAGTCCCAGCACTGACAGAGGTCACGCATCAGAGTGAGGACGCTGAGTGCGCTGGAAACAGGCTGTTCACAGAGCTGCCAGCGCCCACCCCGTTTCTGCCAAAAATGTGTCTGTTTCTGCCCCTTTGTGGACGCAGCTTGCGAGGAAGCGGGAAGTCCAAGAGACAACATGAGATCAAGGGCACAGGAAATTTCGCCTTTCATCTGAAAATCCGTCAGCTGCGGAGGAAATCCCAGCCGGGCAAGGCCTCCGCGGCGGCGCAGTGCACATACCAGCTCCCGCCGCTGCGGAGAGGCCGCGGCCGGCAGCCCCCGCCACTCAGAGCCTCCCTGTCTGGGCGGGACCCACGGACAGCTCGCCCAGCGCCCACGCGGCTGCCCCTCCGCTGAGACTGAGGACAAGCAGCTCCCGCGGGGCCCAGATGGGTCCATCTCCCGTGGACTCTGACACAGCCCCGGCTCCAGACACTCAGAATGTCCATCGCCAAAACGACAGGATGAGTTTGCTGGGCCAGCGGAAGCGATTTCCTGGTTAGGCAACATCGCACGGGACCCCTCCCCGCTCTGTGTAACACGCAACAGACACAGGCTTGGGAACGGTGCATATCTGGTCCACAAACGCCACTGCACACGTCTTCCGGTTTGCGCCTTTCTGTCGTCTGTTCCCAGCATCTTAGGGCACATGGATCAGGGGAGCTCCAGAGCACACTGCCACATGCACCTCTCGCCAGAGCCAGACCACCTGGGCCGGACCCCAGCTCACCCCAGCTGCTTGGTTTCTCTCTGCCTCAGCTTCACTTGTGAGACGAGTAAAATAACACTCACCCCTCCTGCGTGAGGGTGGGGTTAAGTGCGCCAGTTCAGATGAAGCTCTCGGCATGACGCTTTCTTAGCAGAGAACATGCTGACCGGGGGTCCCTGACTTGTGTCATCGTTTGTGTTAATATATTCATCATCATCATCATCACCACCATCACCACCATCACCATCATCACCATCATCCCGCCATCCTCACCATCATCACCATCATCATCCCATTACCATCATCACCATCACCACCATCACCATCACCACCATTACTACCATCATTGCCACATCACCATCATCACCACCATCATCACCATTACCATGATCATCACCATCATCACCACCATCCCGTCATCATCATCATCACCACCATCACCACCATCACCATCATCACCATCATCCCGCCATCCTCACCATCATCACCATCATCATCCCATCACCATCATCACCATCACCACCATCATTGCCACCATCACCATCATCACCACCATCACCACCATCACCACCATCATCACCACCATCGCCACCATCACCACCATCATCACCACCATCACCACCATCACCACCATCACCACCACCATCACCACCATCACCACCATCATCACCACCATCACCACCATCACCACCATCGCCACCATCATCGCCACCATCACCACCATCGCCACCACCATCGCCACCATCACCACCATCGCCACCATCACCACCATCACCGCCACCATCACCACCATCGCCACCATCACCACCATCACCACCATCACCACCATTGCCACCATCACCATGATCATCACCACCACCATCACCATCATCACAGAATCACCAAGAACACTGGACTTATGGAGTGTCCGTCTCATGCTGTTTCTCACTAAATGACTTCCTAACATTGTTGTCCTTAGTGTTTCTATGACAAATGCTCTGTCCCTCCCGTGACACTGGTCACAGGCCGTGATCTGTATTTGCCGTTTCTTCCTATTAAATTCCTTCTGTGCACAGCTTTTGTCATAGGACGAGCAAGAGCCTGGAAGTCTGAGACCTGATTTGCATCTTGTTGGGCAAGCAGCTGTCACTCTCCCCACTACATGACACGGCTCGCATGGGATGGTACCGGGTCCCTCCAGCACCCACATTCTAGGCTTCTCCTTCATGGAAGAGCTTGAGTTGGTCTGAGCTGGACTCATGGTGAAGTCCCCAGTACACATAGTAGGTGCTCATGAAACCACTGCTGTATTAATAAATAAATACAACGAGCACAGATGCCAAAAGAGCGAAACAGTAAGTGTTACAAGGGTTAGGAGAAAGGAGCCACTGAGGATGGAGGAGGTAGGAAGGCTTCCTGGAAGAGGTGGCAGTTGAGTTTAGCCTTAGTGACTGACAGAGGTTTGGATGGGTGGGGACAATGTTCCAGGTGATGGATGACACACAGGCCCTGCAGTCACGGGGCCCGGGAAATGGTGGAGAATGAACACCGTGGAGACCTGCACGTCCCCAACCCACGTCACTCCCTGGCGCCCTCCCTCAGGACGCCCCACGCAGGTGGAGGAGTGAACCAAGCCCGTGAGAGAGACGGATCTGGGGGGCGGGAGACCCAACACCAGCACAAGGTGCAGGAGTTCCCCAGGAACATGCAGGAAAGAGACCCCTAAACACTGACTGACCGAGGGGCACAGGGACCACCCAGTCCTGGCTGGAGTCGCAGGAGGAAAAGATTTCTTTGCGGACGTGCGACAGGCAGAGGGTGTGTCTGGCGGCACTGGGAGGAGGAGAGGGTCTGGGGTCAGATCAACACGTGCACGGAAAAGCCAGCCAGCGGGAATCCCAAGGCACTGTGACAAAACACACAATAAAGAAAAGGAAATCGTAGCACACGAGACTCGATTATGAGCCGCAGCTACACGTCACCACAAAGTCAGCGTGGACGGTGGCGCAGGGCAGGGTGCGGCAGTCTAGCCCCGACAGCAAACATGCCAGGCTCAAAACAGGACTTCGAGGAGCAGCACGGTGCCGGCACTTGCAGGGACACGGAGGCCAAGGCCCCGAGGACCAGCTCTAGGGCTGAGCTGAGTGACACGGAGGGACAGAGGACGGCCCCAGGGGCAGGGGCTGGAGCCGGAAAGGACGGGTTTCTCATAACAAGCCTTCTGATGTTTTCAGTAATGTGTATTTATAGCCGTGGTAAAAAAAAAAAAAAAAAGCCAACTAAATGGAAAAGGAGGTGCAATTTGCCAACAAGAGGTTGGTAAAGAAGATGCAGTTCCCGGAGGGCAGGTGCGACCAGGTGGAGCACCTGGTGCTGTGGCCGCCCCCTGGTGGTGCTGGGCGGTGCTGCAGCCCCGTGGAGGCAGCTGGCTCTGGCACGGCTGTGCACGTGCACCCTCCACACGCACACGCCCTGCACATGCCCTGCACATGCGCACACGTGCACACACGTGCACCTCTGCCCTGCACATCAGGACACTCAGGACATTCATAGCGGCTTCATCGGTGACAGAAAAACACTGGGAATCCCATGTCCACTGGCAGGAGCACGGGGTGGACGGACAGTGGGACATTCACACGCAGGAACGTCACACGGCAGTGAGGACCTTCAGCTCTTGGTGACGTGCAGCAACCGGACACATGTAGGAACAGATGTTCACAGAACGACACACATCCAGGATGACACCATGGTGATAAAATCCAAAAGCCAACAAGGAAAATTCCAGGTTTGGGGACACCACCCGTAGGGTAAAAACGCAGACAAGCGGGAGGAGAAAACCATGACACGAGCATTCGAATGAGCCGCCGTGGTCAGACACGCACCCCACACCCATGACGGACTCCACCGGCACCTCCTGTCCTCTGCGAGTCCCCAGAGCTCAGCTTCTGGGAGCCATGGGCCTCGGGGGTGTCACCTGTCCCCGATGGATGCAGCGTTATCAGACACAGAGGCAGGTGTGGCCAGGACAGGGCCCCGGGCAGGATCTGTGCTGCTCTGTGGGCCACACACAGGTATTTTCCACCCCCTCCAAACTCACGGCAGTTCACCTGCGCACCAGGTGCTGCTTCCAATCTGGCCCCAGCTGAGTGACGGCATCTCGTCAGCACTGACAGTGAAAGCTCCCGTCCCCTGCATGTCCTCCCACACCTGCCTGACAAAGCCCTGGCAGGTGCCGAGGCCAGGTGAGGGGCCTGGGGGAGAGCAGGGGCCATGCCATCTCCGATGGCAGGTGGCTCAGGTCAGCAGCCACAGGCTGCTCTGGCACGTGGGGACAGCTCCTGCAGACAGGGGTGAGGTGACAGTGCCTGGCCCTCAGGTGGGAGAGGAAGGCCCTGGGGAGACGGCAGCAAACAGGCAGGTGCGGAAAGCCCGGCGGCCACCTGGGCACCGAGTCCTCTGCTGACAGCAGACGTCAGCAGCCAGACCGCCGCTCCCAGAACTCCACGGAGCAAAGCAACTCTGCCACGTGGTCGGCCGCTGTCGAGTCCTGAGTCTCGATCCGTAAAGGATTCTGCAGCGAAAGGGCCGAGGGTCCCGAGAGAAGCAGCTGGAGGGACCCGAGACTCTGAGGAGTTGCCCGTCCCAGGCAGGACAGGACAAGCAGGATTCTCCCGGGGCAGAGGCACATGCCAGCCTTCCCCGGCAGAGCGATGAGAACCGCTGGCTGGTAACGCAGGCAGACGGCTCAGAAAGGGAGGCAAAATGTGGGTGCTGCAGACCCCTGAGTCCCCAGGCCGAGCTGTGCACCCAAGGCTACACAGGAGTGAGTAGCCTTCATCAGGAGTCGGCAGGGAGGTCTGAATCGTGGGATGAAGAGACTTTGCTGCAGACCCCTGCGGCTGCAGCCCTTCCCACCCGACCCCCGTCCCTGCAGCTCCTGAGTGGTCCCCCCCAGACGCAGGGCTGAGCTCCCTCCTGCCTCCCCATCCTCCTGGCCGCAGGCTGGCTCAGGGATGAGTGTGTCACCTTGCCCCCAAACCTGGTGTTGTGAAGAAATATGGGTCTCCAGGAAGCCCACAAAGGGCCACAGCATGAGAGGGAGAAGAACCACATCCTGAAGGCATCGTTTGACCTCAGAATCCAGCAGTACCTGAACCTGGGCCATTCAGTCATGCGAGTCAGTAACTCCCTTACTGCCCAAGCCAACTGGGGTGGGGTTTTCTGTCACTTGTCACCAAAGGTGATCACTTGGCCTTGAAGCCAGACCCAGTTCTCTTTGACCTGGGCATGTTCCAGGCAGTCTCGGGACTGTCCCCACCAGCACAATGAATGTCCCTCCTAATTCTATGAGTAGAGTCTGTGAGCACGACGGGTACCTGAGTTTACAGAAAATAGCCCCTTTGAATTTGGAAAAGGACACACAAAGAAAGGGCAGAAATTGTGATTATTTCTAGAGGCGTGGTGCCTTAGGCTTCCCACACACAGCACAGACCCTGGTAACCGCACGCACACTGCCCTGCCCCCTGTCTACACAGGGGGCTGCAGGTGAACACGAGCCTGTCCCGGGGGAAGCTTCGTGCCTGCAGGGGAGAGCTGAGACCCGCCTGTCCACGGAAATGTAGCAGTGACACTCCGGCTGCTCGAGGCTGCTATGACACCCCTCCCCACACTGACAGCCCCTCTGCCCAGGGCCCAGCCTGGCATGTGGGCAGTGGAGGACTGGACAGAGTTCAAGGACAATCAGATGGGACAAGTCCACTCTGTGCAGCACAACCAGGGAACCAGTGTTAGTGTTACTGACATCGCACAGTATTGACCAAGCATCCATGTGGACACGGCCCCGACCCACACGCTGACATCGCGCAGTACTGACCAAGTGTCGCTGTGGACACGGCCCCGACCCACACGCTGACATCGCGCAGCACTGACCAAGCATCCGTGTGGACACGGCCCGGACCCACACGCTGACATCGCGCAGCACTGACCAAGCGTCCGTGTGGACACGGCCCCGACCCACACGCTGACATCGCGCAGTACTGACCAAGCGTCCGTGAGAACACGGCCCAGACCCACACGCTGACATCGCACAGTACTGACCAAGCGTCCGTGTGGACACGGCCCCGACCCACACGCTGACATCGCGCAGCACTGACCAAGCGTCCGTGTGGACACGGCCCCGACCCACACGCTGACATCGCGCAGCACTGACCAAGCGTCCGTGTGGACACGGCCCCGAC
>CM052442.1:133866725-133900183 GCA_028533085.1 Varecia variegata | reverse complement strand
GTCCCTCACGGGAAGTGAAGAAGGAATGAACGAGACCCCCCGGGGCTCGGAACGCTGGCGGGCGGTTGCGCGGTGGGTGCTCTGAGTGCAGCAGCCGACCCTCCGTGTCCGGGGGTCTCTGTGCAGGGCGGGGCGGGCGCTTCCTCACCGCCTCTGCTGGACAAGCCAACGCCATCGTTCCGGCCGCTGGACCAGGCTGGAGGGGCCCAGGGGCCGTGCGGCTGCTGCCCGTGGGCCGGCCAGGCTGCTGTGGTCGCAGGACACGCAGCAGACACGCCTCCCGCCTGGGTTTTGTCCTGCAGTCCGGTGGCTGCCCGGAGAGTTCCCAGAGCAGCTCTGATCCAGGGTAAACAAACCTCGCCTGTCGCAAGGATCTGAAGAAACGGCCTAAAAATAGGCCAGGGAGGTGTGACTCATGAGCTCTGCAGGCAAGGCCAGCGGGACACTTGGGGACGAGAATTCCCCTCCTCGGGACCGACTTATTTGGGCTCGTGGAGGCGGAGGAGGGTGGCTCTCACGCGGTGACTCATCTGGGAGCGCTGGGTGGTGGCCGCTGCCTGTCAGCCTGTGACTCCTGCCGGGCAGCTGACCTCGCGGCCGCGGGACTCCTCTCCAGGACCCACAGCGCCGAGTTCCAGCTGCTCACGTGCCTCGCCGGGGCCACGGGAGGACACGGTCCAGGCGCTGACGCAGCCTCTCACCCGCGGTTCTGGACTCCAGCGAGCAGCAGACCGCGAGCCACATTCCTGCTCCCACAGCCTGCGGAGACTGAGTCACGGCCTCCCCGCTACTTACTCATCCTCACGTCCCAGGGTTCTTACTGCATCTGCCCCAAGCTCCTCCTGCTGCGGTGAGCCGCACCGCACACACGTGACCGCGCCTCTGCCGGTCCAACAGAGACTCGGGAGGGCTCGGCTCCCTCTGGACGCACCCCTGCCCCCCCCATAGCAGCAGGACCCTCTGTGAAGCCATCGGTGTCTCTCAGAGCCCCCACTGGTGTGCTCCTGCTGCTCAGGAGTGCTGGGACCACAGGGCAAAGGCTAGTCTTCTGGAAGGTTCTTTGAGTTGTTCATGACTTCCCCTCTGGCAGGGCTGTATTGGTAGAGGGTTTCTTCTTGTTTTTGGTAGTAAGTCCAGTCTCCCAGGGACCATCAATTTCTCTGTTTTCTCAAATCATGGACTCCCCTGAGCCAGGCCATTGGGCATAAAACATGCCCTAGTTGTCACAGGTAGGTGACTGCCTAATGCTTATCCACTCATCCATCTGTCCACCCACCTATCCATCACTCTAAATGTACATACATATACCCACCCATCCACTCACCCACCCATCCACCTATCCATCCATCATTCCATTCGTACACATACACATCTACCCATCCACTCATTCATCTGTCTACCATCCACTGATCTGATCATCCATCCATCATCCATCCAAGCCCTCGTCTATCATCCCACCCTCATGCCCATCCATCTGTCTATCTACCTGTTCATCCATCCATCCCCCAATCCCCCATCCATCATCCATCCACTCATCCAATTATCCACCCAACCCCCATCCACCCATCCATCCACCCACCCATCCATCCACCTATCCATCCACCATTCACCCATCCATCCATCCATCCACCATCCACCCATCCATCCACCATCTATCCACCAACCCACCATCCACCCATCCATCCACCATCCATCCACCAACCCACCATTCACCATCCACCCATCAATCCACCCATCCACCCACCCATCCACCCATCCACCCTTCCATCCATCCATCCATCCCATATGAAGTGTCTACTCTGGCCACCTCCTGCGCCTACACTGGGAGTGTGCAATTAATGAGGTGCTATCCGTCTCTGCTCACCAGGGAACACGGGTGTTGAGAGGTGCCCCTCCCCTTGACAAGTGCAGTCTTGGGGAGCTCCATCAGCCAACAACTGCAGAGCAGGGACAAGGGCCAGGCGTGAATACAACTGATGGACCCGCTCTGCCTGCAGGGTCTGAGGAAACCTCCAGAAGGGGCTGTGTATATATCACATCTCAACTGAGGTCAGAAGTCACTTGCAGACGGCACCTGGTGCTACTGGCATGGACACAGAAGAGCTCAGCAGGACAGGTGTGCACGAACAAACAGCCTCACACATGTGTGTCCTCAGGCCGTGAACAGACTGGTATGCACGGCGCCAGAGCCGACCGCGGCAGGTGGGTGTGGCAGGGTGGTCCCGTGAGGAGCCAACGAGCCAGCTGCCACCAGCACAGCTCCCCGTCTCCAGCCGGAGAGCCCCCTCCTGCCCCCACGCCATGGCCTGCAGGGACAGGGCACCTGCCCAGGGATACAGACAGCCAGGGCGGACTGGCCACTGAACCCCGTCCCCGCCCAGCCGACGGTCCTCCTGGGGCGGCTCGGTGGCCAACTCAAAAGGCCTTTGCTGCTTCTGTTTCTGCTCTTTCCACAAGGACATTTCTTGACTCGTGGTGTTTTGACCCGTTCTGTCTGCAGCCTGAGAAAGCAGGAGTGAATAATCGCTCTGGGTTTTTGCTTCTTGCATTTTTCTGTTTCATTCTTTCCTTCGTGACAGGAATGTGTAAACACCCTGGGCTTGGAAGGAGGGGACGCCAAACCCCACGTGCCAGAGACACCTCACGGTCTCGGTGACAGCTGGCCTCCTCGCCGTGGGAACCAGGCGGGCCCTCTCGGACATCTGACCCTTGCCAGGCCGCCGCCCCAGACCCCGAACTTCCTCCCCAACTGTTACAGGTTGAACTGTGTCCCCCCAAGTTCAATGCTGAAGTCCTCACCCCGCCCCCTACCTAAGAGTGTGACTACATTGCAGACGGGGCCTTACGGGGTCTTGAGGTAACAGCAGGGCCGGTGCCACGTCAGGAGGCTGGTGCCACATCAGGAGGCTGGTGCCCACGGGACTCCCACGCCTATGGGACCCAGAGCTGAGCCAGCGTCACTCTCCCCCTCTGGCAACGTGGCCTGGGGTGGCCGTGGCACAGCCCATGGGGCGTTTTCTCAGGGTGGGCCCCCTGAGTGCCTGGAAGGGAGGGAGGAAGGGCCAGCACGAGCCGCTGAACAGCCCCAGCCCCCACCCGTGGGGCCACCTGCACGTCCCCTCTCGCCCTGCCAGAGCCCGGGACCATGGCGGGAAACAACAGCTTCTGCGTGGATTCCTGCCTCCGTGCCCTCTGCGGAGTCAGGCAGCACCCGCCTGCCCTGCTCCTGCGCGTCCCAGCCCTGTCGACGGAGCTTTGCTGAGGGTTGTGGGGGCTTCGTGTGGCTGCAGGTCACGGGACAGACAAATGCCAGCCGCCAAGCCCCGGCCTGCTGGGATGAGATGGCCGTGTCCAGCCTGCCCCACTGGATACACTGGGCTCCCCGCCAGGCTGCGCCCAGGTCTGGCCCCGCGGGTGCCTGGTGGACCATGGGCTGTGCCGTGGCCACCCCAGTCCACACCGCCAGGCGTGAGGCAGCCCTGCCAGCTCTGACCCGGCGCCCTCCCCGCGCCGGCCTCAGCCTCCCTCTGCCCCGTCTCAGACGACCTCCCTGCCCACGGTCGGTCGCAGTCCTGGGTGCTCAGGGAGGCTGTGCTGAGACCCATCCCCTCTCTCACACTGAACGTTGGGGGTTCGTGAATCATTCTGCTCACGGGAGGGGAGCCAGGCATCCTGCGTCTGCGCGCTAAAGTCTGGGAAACGCTAAACTTTGCTGGAAATCGCGGCGATCGCAGAAGCTCAGACAAGCTGCTGTTGGTGAGCGACCACCTCCCCGGACGCTGAGACCCCCGGCCTCTGCGCATGGGCTTCTCCCCCGGCTTCAGACGTACGTGGCCCCCCGGATCACCCAGTGTCTGCAGCCCACACGAAAGCCGGTGAGCTCATCCGGATAGGAAAAAGATAATTCCATATTTTCAAAAAGCACTTAAGCAGCAGAAGTTCCTGTGGAAACCACATGTGGAAAACCCACTTACGAATGGGCCAAATCCCCAAACCGAGGTTCAGATTGCAGAATGAGCTGTGGGATGAGGCACCAGGGTACCAGGCTGGACGTCCCCACCCCAGGAAGGCCACAGCACGTCCCCCCCCAAGCAGGCAGGCACAGGCGGCCCTGCTCAGCCCCCGTCCTCCACCTCCCTGGGGGTTTGAAAAGTTCCCGCCAAGAGGCCCACTGCAGGGCGATCCACCTCCGAACAGCCGGCCACACCAGCCCGTCCACCCCAACCTCTGCTGTCCCTCGGTGAGAAAGTGGGTGAGTCCCCAGCCTAAGGTCTGGGACCCCGTTCCCCGCCCAGCAGGTCCTAAAGGCTGGTCAAGTCTCATCAGAACCGAACTCCCTCAAGTTCAGCGGCTGTGCGTCTGGGGCCTGCGTGCACGGACCTTCCCTCCCACGGAAACTTCTGTTTCTAGTTGCCTTTTCGTGTCTGTTTGCTCTTTTATCTACTTTTATGTGTTTTCCAAATTCCTCATAATGAGAATATATTACAATGACGCAGATGTGTCAGGTTTAGAAATTTCAGAGTGAGCCTCCGAAATAAGCTACAAAACCTCAGTCTCCTCCTGGGTCTGGCGTTTACTACTGTGCACCAGACCCAGGCCAGCCCAGGCCACACCGGGCCACACAGGGCCACACTCAGGCCACACTCAGGCCAGCCCAGGCCACACCGGGACACACAGGGCCACACTCAGGCCACACTCAGGCCAGCCCAGGCCACACCGGGACACACAGGGCCACACCCAGGCCAGCCCAGGCTCTGTCCTCGGTACCATCGGTGCCCAAGTGTCCGCCAGGTGCCACGGAGCGGGAGGGAAGGCCCCTTCCTTCCTCCAGTGCACGTCACACACACGAGACCCTGGTTCACGCAACGTCTTTGCCAACAGCGACACTAAAAACCAGGAGAAAATAACTCACCGCTTGCGGGGCTCCACGGTGTGGTGTCCTGACAGTCCACTTGGCTAACACCTTGCCCTGCGGGGGGTCGGGAGGGACAGGCCCAAGGCTCTCGGGGTGGCGGTCCGGGGGCCACTGTCCTGCTGTGTGGCCACATGTGGCTTCCTCCTGTGCAGGGCACGTTTCCTTCTTCTACTTCCTGCTCCGTCCTCTGTGCCCTTCAGACACCTGTGCGGAGAAGCCACAGGAGTCTTTTGCTTTATCTCGTTTTCAAACATAGAAAAATAAACATCACTCTTTTCATTCGAAAGAAAATGACCCACATTGCAAATGATTAGGCAAATAGGGAGAATAACGCCCAAGCATTCATTCACTCATTCATTCATTCACTCATTCATTCATTCACTCATTCATTCACTCATGCGTTCAGCACCGTTCACCGCGCCCCGTGCGTGGAGGCCGTGCTGTGCAAGATCTGGCACAGGGGACAGGTGCGATTTGTGAACCCTCAGCGGACCTTCCAGTGAAGGGGACGGATGGCCAATAGGACAGGGGACAGTCAGTAGCTACAGGCTGGGACGGACGCTGTGCAGGGAGCAGAGGGAGGACCCCTCTTCCTCGGGGGCCTGTTGCTGCGCCTCCTTTTGTCTGTTCCCCGTGTGCTGTTCGGCCACGCACTCAGCAAGCATCTATTAAGCACCTCCTGACACCATCCGTGCTCCGGGCAGGGCTGCGGGCCCTCGTGCGGCACTGCCCCCAGGGACACACCTGCCACACGTCCTCCCCTCGGCTTTGCCGCGCTCAGAGCCACCTCTAACCGCGCATGCGAAGGCCCCAGAGTGTTCGGCGACACACACGTTCCACGGTCGCTGAGCCCCCTCTTGGCGGACGGACCATCCCAGCCCCTCCCTGGTGTAAACGCCAGGCTGCGAACGTCCTCCTGCTTGTGGCTCTTCGCGTTCCCGTGGGGCCTCACACGACGGGTCGCAGCCTCCTTTGCAAGCCGGTGTGTGCCGGGTGTGTGTGGAGGCTGACGCTTTGCGAAAGCAAACGTCCATGCAGGCTGCTCGCAGGTCAGGGAGTCAGTTCAGCGAGCGCGCAGCCGTCGCAGAGGAAAAGGGGGAGTGGAACGGAAAACTCCACCGTGCATGGCAGAAAACAAGGATCAGTATCTTGTATGAAGCTGCATTTCTGCTACGATGTGCGTGTGTGGCTAGGGTGGAGACAACACAACGTATTCCTTACCACGGATCACTCCAGAAAGTCTGGGAGTGTGAGGCAGTGGGCTGAATGGTGGCCCCAAAAGTCACGCCCGTGCCCCCGAACCTGTGGCCGTGACCTCGTCTGGAAGAAGGGTCTTTGTAGCTGTGGTTAAGGATACTGCGATAATTCTGGATTAGGGTGGGCGGTAAATTCAAGGACAGGTGACCTCACAAGAGCAGGCTGTGGGACAACAGGGGCAGAGGCTGGGCATGTGGCTACAAGCCCAGGAAGCCGGGAGGCCCCCAGCGCCAGGAGAGAGGCCGGGGGCAGATTCTCCGCAGCAAGCCCGGAAGGAGCAGCCCCGCTGTTGCCTGGAGTAAGAATTCTGCCCCCAGAGCAGGAGAGGCTGCGTTTCCTTTGCTTTCAGCCCCGGTGTGTGGCCTCATTGCAGGAGCCCGGGACACAAGTACCCAGGGCTCAGGTGGGTCTGAGGGCGCACGCCGGGTGCGGCAGGCTGGACCTGGCTCCCCGCTAGGGCGAGAGCCCCCTGGGCCCTTCTCCGCCACAGCCTGGAGGACGCGTCCAGAAGGCTTCCTGTCCCCAGACCACGCATTCCTGCTCTGCTGCAAGGCTTGTATCCTGGCCCTGCAACCTCCTCGGGGAGAAATATCCCTGGGACTGGCAGGGCGTTCGCTGGCGTGGAGAGGAAACACGGCGGCCAGGCATGATAACGGCCCACGGAGAGCGTTTTACAAGTGACAAAGCATTTCCTCCGCTTTATCTCACTGGAGCCTCAAGGACCGTGGGAAGCTGGTTTTATAGATCTGGTGTTGAGATACCAGGGCCAGCAGGGACCACATCCTGCGGCCAAGCCAGCCCTGGCTGTCCCTGCCCACAGGTCCTCGTTCCTCTGCCGAGTCCTGCTTTATCAATGTCACTGCGTCTGATTGTCCCCAGGGCTGTCCACGTGGCACCCAGTGGGGAGCAGCAGGCAGGGCGGCTGGAACTGAGCCCAGACTAAAGCCTCCGTCCGTGCTCGGGCTGACCTGCCTCCTGGGCCATTTGGGGACCAGTGCCTGGCACAGGCAGGGTGGGGGCAGTGGGTGGACAAGGGCGGAGCCCTGGGCAAGGCCGGTGGGAATCAGCAGCTGGGTCTGAGGGGGCGAGCAGGAGCTGGGCCTGAGCAGGTGCTGTGAAGAGGTGAGAGCTGGTTGGGAGCCATTTGAGGGTGGCTCACGACCACGGCCACGGCCACACCAAGGGCGTGCTCACGGCCACAACCACGGCCACGGCCACGCCAAGGGGGTGCTCATGATCACAGCCACGGCCACGCCAAGGGGGTGCTCACGGCCACAGCCACGGCCACGGCCACGCCAAGGGGGTGCTCACGGCCACAGCCACGGCCACGCCAAGGGGGTGCTCATGACCACGCCAAGGGGGTGCTCACGGCCACAGCCACGGCCACAGCAAGGGGCTGCTCATGGCTACAGCCACGGCCATGCCAAGGGTGTGCTCATGACCACAGCCATGGCCACGCCAAGGGGGTGCTCACGGCCACAGCCATGGCCACGCCAAGGGTGTGCTCATGACCACAGCCATGGCCACGCCAAGGGGGTGCTCATGACCACAGCCATGGCCACGCCAAGGGTGTGCTCACGACCACAGCCACGGCCACGCCAAGGGTGTGCTCATGACCACAGCCACGGCCACGCCAAGGGGGTGCTCACGGCCACAGCCATGGCCACGCCAAGGGGGTGCTCATGATCACAGCCACGGCCACGCCAAGGGGGTGCTCACGGCCACGCCAAGGGGATGCTCACGGCCATGCCAAGGGGGTGCTCATGGCCACGGCCACGGCCACGCCAAGGGTGCACTCATGACCACAGCCACGGCCACGCCAAGGAGGTGCTCACGGCTACGGCCGCACCAAGGTCCGTGCGGGGCAGGGGCTCAGAGCTTGGGCCCCAAAGCCAGCAGACCCAGTTCCAATCTTGGCCCTTCCACTTAAAGTAACGTGACTCGGACAAACAACTCAGCCTCTCCCTGCCACACTGTCCTCATCTGTGAGATGGGACCATGAGAGTAACCGCCCCATGGCTGTTATGAGGCTTAAACGGGGTGCGTCATCGTGGGGATCAGTTGGCTCTGGGGGCTCTGTAAGTGCGGGGTGAGAACACCCGATTCACCAAGTCCCATCGGGGGTCCAACGGTGACATTCCTGCACCTGGTTGCCATGTGCTCCCAGCACACTTCCTTGAGACAAGAAAGCTACCTGCATCGTTCTCCTACAGTGGGAAGTCTGGGGTTCACTACACTCCCCGTTAAACAATCCCCCAATCATCCCAGCAGAACCTGAGGTCTCCATTCGTTTTCCCATGTATGAGCAATTTCCCAGGTTTTGCAGCAGGGTGGGCCTGGCGCTGGCCATGTGTGGGCATTTTCCCTCCTCCTGACGGATGTGCCCAACAGAGGGCCCTGCAGAGCTGTCTAGTTCAGGACCCCAACAGTGGGCTCCAGGCAGGCATGAGAGCTGGCACGGGGCCATCACACTAGCAGAGAGCTAGAAAAGCCCTATCGGACAGAGAATCCTCTGCTGGAAGGCATCGCGAAGCGCCCAGGCTGTGTGAACTGGAAGAGGACACAGCCTGACCAGAAGGTGACTTGGAGCTTGGCTGACCAGAAGGTGACTAACCTCCACGTCTCCTTTCCCTCCAGGAGCACCTGCCCTTGGGGGCACTGGCAGGGGGTTGAGAATCCTGGCTTGTGCACACAGAGGACCACTGCTGGGGACCAAGAAGATAGCTGAGCTCGTGATGGAGAATCGGGGGCCTGAAGGACCTGAACAGTTTTCCTTCAGTTCGTACAGTCGGTTCTGGGGCCACGTGGAAGGGGGACATATGGAAGGCCCCAGAGAAGTAGGTAGGGATTTCAACGGACACACAAGGCAAAGTTTAGACTTTAGGACCCACCAAAGGGAGGGGCCCAAAGAACACATCAGGCTTTCAGTTGAAAATCCTAAAGGATCAGAGGGCAAAAAAAGGGAGATTTAGCTTGCCAGGGCTACAGCCCAGCTTGACTCGGACGAGTACCATAAAGGAGATGAGTTACTACTGTATCATCCAGCACAGGCAAGAGTAAACCCTCCACAGAGGAAAATGTCATCCACCGGAGTCTCTACGATACACTTTATTCACAATGTTTAGCATTCAATCAAAAATTACATGTCATGACAAAAGACAAGACCACAAGACCAAAAACCAAGAGAAAATACAGATCTTAGAAACAGACCCAGAGATAATCCAGATAACAGATTTTGCAGGCAAGAACTTTAAAATAACCATGATAAAGCGGTTTGATAAAACAGAGGAAAAGATGGAGAAATTCACCAGGGGGAATTCTAGAATTCTCAGAAGAAAGAAAATGCAATATCTAAAAGGAAGAACACAGATTAAACAAAGAAGAAGATAGACTTTGTAAACTGGAAAATGGGTTAATAGAACATAACCAAATTGAAGCAAGAAAAAAAGAATAAAAAATATAGAAAAATGTTAAAGATAAATGGGACACAGTTGAAAGGATAACATGCAATAATTCATGCAGGAGCCATAAAATAACATCTTCAAAGTACTGAAAGACAGTATCTGCCAACCTAGAATTCCATGCCTGGTGAAAATATTCTCAAAAATGAAGGTGAAATAAACACATGTTCAGATAAGTAAAAACTGAGAGACTTTGTTGCCAGAAAACCTGTACGAAAGAAATACTGAAAAGAATTCTTAGGGCAAAAGAAAAATGATCCCAGAGAAAAATGAAAAATTGCAGGAAGGAATAGAAAGCAAACAGAAAGGAAATATGTGGATAAATACAAATGAATATTGCCTGAATATTGGCTACACAAAGAAATGATAGCAATGGACTGTGGGGTTTAAAGTACATGTAGAATTAAAATGTATAAGCACAGAAACACAAAAGCATAGGGTGTAGAGTGAAGTAAGAGTTAGGATTCTGGCATTATCCAGGAGTAGCAAAGGCAATAATTTGTGTTAGATTAACAAGTTCTTGCTTTAATCTCTAAGGCAACCACTAAAAGACTAGTAAAAGTTAATAGAGGGAAATAAAGGAACAATAAAAAATTTTTGTTGATCTAAAAAAAAAGCAAGACATGAAAGAAGGGAATATAAAAGAAATATTTTATAATTTTCAAATAGAAAACAAAGTATGGCCGCTAAAAATACAAATATTTCAGTAATTACATTAAATGCAAATAGACTACTCCAATTTAATGACTAAGATTATTGGAGACTAGGTTAACAAAAAACACCAAAATCCACCTATATGCTGATTATAAGAGACAAATCTGAATTATGAGACAGAAAATTTGAAACATAAAAATATGGAATAAAATATCATTTAAACATTAACCAAAAGAAAGCCAGCATAGCTACATTAACATTAGGTAGATGAAGCTATAAAACAAGAAGTATTACTAGGGACAAAGAGGGACATTTCCTAAAAATAAAATCCACCAGAAAAAAATTAGAATCCTAAGTTTGTATTTACTCAATAGAAAGTCACAGGTAGACAAAAGCACAGGTAGACAAATTGAGAATCACAGTGGGGACATCACACCCTCTTTTCAGGATAACAAGAATTGTCCCCGAGACCAGCCTGAGCAAGACCGAGACCCTGTCTCTACTAAAAAATAGAAAGAAATTAGCTGGACAACTAAAAATATATAGAAAAAATTAGCTGGGCATGGTGGTGCATGCCTGTAGTCCCATCTACTGGGGAGGCTGAGGCAGGAGGATCACTTGAGCCCAGGAGTTTGAGGTTGCTGTGAGCTAGGCTGACGCCACGGCACTCTAGCCCGGGCAACAGAGGGAGACTCTGTCTCCAAAAAATAAAAAAAGAACTGTCCTGGTTCTTCTCACACGGAAACTCTAACTTCTGACAAAGCCCAGCAAACAGCTGGCCCAGCCCTCCATGAAGAGCATCCTCTTTTCATGAAAGGGACAGACTGCACGGCAGTCGCTGGAGAGAGGCCCTGGGCACGCTCTTGTCAACAGACAATCAACAAACCCTCCCCGAGCGAACACAGTCTGTTCATGGCATAGAGCAGGTTGCATGGACACGCTTCCCTTGCATGTGGTCCATGTGCCTGGACACTTCCCCACGTCACTCATCTCACGCACAAACAGGTCCCCACTAAAGAGATGTCGGGCGGGGGTTGGGACTTCCTGGCAGCCAAGATAACTGTGGCCCCTGAATTCAAATCTCTCCAAACAGCCCCTAAAAATCATACCGGTCAACAAGAACAAAACCACACAAATTCCACCCCTTTAGGATGTCTGCATGACAAAGAATAGCACAAATTTTAAATTATCTGTAAATAGAAAAATAAGCACCACCGTTTCAAACAGAGCTGTCTCTTGAGCTCCCACTGTGAGTCTCTGCAGAAAGCTGGGTGGGGGAAGGGTGTGGAAAAGCTGCCCCCAAACAGGGGGGGACAGTGGAACACCCACTAACACAAGGAGAAGAAATGGCGGAATTGGGAAATCGTGATTTAGTCAAAATGAAATATAACGAAGTACAGGACATATGTACCCACCCCCCCATCCTCCACCTCGCACAGCTGAGCACCGACCCCCACAAACTCCGCCTGGGAAACCACACCCGTCTTTGAGGGGGACGCCTGGGACCCTCGTGACCAGTGTGGTCAGAGCTGCGTAAGACCGTTGGGTGTAAGAGGATGGGTCCCTTGGCTTCTAGAAAGCTCTGCCTTCATTATAATCTAATTCCCCGGTGGTGCCGTGACGTGGAAAGTCACCGTGGCGAGGACCGGAGGAGACCAGGACGGCACCAGGAGAAGGTGGTGTTCTGGTTCTGAGAAGTTTTCCACCCATTCCCAGAAAGACATGATTTTCCAGCCTCAGCGTTTACTGCCCCCCCGTTCAGTGAAGAAACACGGCAGCTGAACACCCACCTGTCACCTGTCACGGGAAGAGAAAGGCCCGGCGTGGAGCCCAGCCTGCTTAACACTGCCTTTCGGTTCTGCACATCAGCTTTGCGACACCTCTGGGAGGAACCGCTTGTCTGGGTGACAGTGTGGTCAGTGGGGCAGACGCTGGCGTGACCCGGCCACAGGGGGAGGAAGCCAGCAGCTGCCAGCAGTGGGAAGAGGCTGGGACACCCCCCGAGATGACCCTGGGTCCCAGCTGAGTGAGGCCGATTTCCAACTTCTGGCCTCCAGAACTTCCAGAGATCCAGTTTCTGCCTCTGGTGTTAAGCCCCGAGGGCAGGTGCTTTGTGACGGCAACCAGTGACCTCGCGGCGGGGGACCCACTTACGTGGCATTAGGGGCACAGGTCACCTCCCCGCTGTTCCCACCGGAGACGTCCAGCCAGGATCTCATCCCAGGAACTGCGGTCCCCAAGCCCCGGGCGGCGGGCGGGTACTGGTCCGTGTCCTGGGACGAACTGGCCACACCCCCGCCTGAGCTCCCCTCCCCCACTGCCACCGTCAGCGGGAAAATTGTCTTCTGCAAACTTAGCGACCCACCGCGCAGGAGGTGAGCGGCACAGAGGGAGCTTCTGTATTTATAGCCGGTCCCCATCACCGGCATCACCGCCTGGGCTCACACGCCCCCTCCACCCTCCGGTCCCTGGAGCCAAAAAGGCCGGGCACTGCTGCGCGGGAAGCCCCAGCCAGGCCCACAAGAGGGACATCGCACAGAGCCTCCGGCCTGTGTCCTCCAGAGCCGTGGGGGGTAGAGACAGAGGAGGCCTAGAGGGAACCCGACAGTCGTGACAGACAAGCGTGACTCTGCTCCTGTGGGACCAGAAGCGAGGTTGGTTGGTTTCGTTTTGTTTGTCACCATAAAGCACGTGACTGGGCCGACCGAGGTCTGCAGATGCGATGACCATGCTGTAACCGCGTTCATGTTCCGATTTCACAGCTGAGCTGTGGCCACAGCCGAGACTTCACCTGCTCTTAGGAAACGCAGCTCGAGCATTTGGGGGGTGGAAATGAAGTGACAGTCCCAGGGGTGCCACCCGGACCTGCCACCTGCTGCGCCCCATTTGGGTCAAGCGTCCGTTCAGCCAGCGCCAGGCCCGGGACTCGGGAGGCACGAGCCATCCCGTCCCATCGCCAGCGCCCCTCTTGGGGTCTCCACCCGGACAGCGCCCCTCCCTGCCCAGCCAGCACCCCGTCCACGGGCAGCCGGGCCGGCCGGGTCCCCCTGGGCGGGGGCAGGGCCGGTTCTTTCCTCCCCGGCGGGGCGAGCGTTCGGAATACAGCAGCGGCCAGACCGAGTCCGGACCGTCAGCCTCCAGCGCTGCTGTTGAGGAAAAACAAAACCTGCCTCAGCGGGACTTGTGGCTGTTGTCACTGGGCACGGCTCAGCTTTTCCTAAAGCCGCTGCCCAGCACCAAGTTGGAGAGCAGGGACAGCCTCGGGGGCCAGCGCCGCGCTCCCGGCCCTGACCAGAAACAGCCGCTCTCCCTCGGGGCTGCAGGACTGGGCACCCCTCTGCCACCCCCGGCGGGGACTCGGGGTCCTGCTTCAGACCTGGGCCAGACCCACCCTCCCTCTGGAGCCCTCTGCTGCTCCCCAGTGCCCCCGCCCTGGGAACAGCGCCCAGGCTGGCCTCGCTGCCGACTCCCCTTGGCTGTCAGAACTTCTTTCCAGGCCCGTGTTAAATCTGTCATTTCTCTGGCCGGTGCACGGCCCTGACACACACCACCTCCCCCACCCAGCTGCTCAGAGAACCCAGTTCCTCCCCACAAAAAACGTCCGAGGAGACAGCGCGTCTCTGACACCTCGTCCCTCCGCCAGGGACGGTGAGGCGCGGAGCTCTGGAGACAGGTCCTCGCCCGCGCCCTGTGCTTTGCCGGAGCTGCCCGGCTCTGGGCGTTTTCCCCGCTGGTGCATATTTCTACAGAGAATTCTAGCACCGCCCCAGCATCTCTCGTCCCGTCCTCAGGGTTGCCACGCTGGCGCCCAGCCCGTCAAACCGAACGTTCAGAAAAAAATTCTGAGGTTGACGTTGGGCTTTTAACGATGTCTGAATGCAGCATGAGAGTCCTAACAACACGGCCTGCTCAAAACACGGCCGAGTGGGGACTCTGCCTGGAATCGAGCGTCTGGGCTCCGTCCACGGATGACCCCACACCCTCCGGGAGCCCTCGGGGCCTCCTCTCCCTTGGGGGCTCCTGACACCCCCTGAGCAGGCGGGAGAAGAGTCAGGTGACCGTCGGGAAACGTCTCCACTGCGGTCTGAGGTTATGTATTCAGATATTATTTTCCCCGTTCACCATTTATTTCCTTACAATAACCAGCTCCCGCGGATTCTTGTGGCAAGAGCTTCCAGTAACGTCTGGGGCGGAATGAGGGTGCTGGGAAGGCCGCGTGTTTTCAGTCAGGACACTTCACCAAAGGAAAGCCCGGAACGTTAAAATAATATACGGCAGGTCTGTGCTGCCTCCGCGGTGACTCCTAACGTGCTCGACTGATTTTTACATTATAAATACGAGCGCTGGCACACGCCTGGGTTTCTGTTGGACGCCCGGAGCGCTTCGCCGTCCAACTTCCTAGACGCTGGGCGTCCGGCTGCCAGCACCCAGATTGGAACTTTCAGGGGAAACTACTCCATTTTCCACCTCTGGATGGGGCCAGGTCTCCAGAGCGACGGGGAAAAGCTGCAGAATTCTCAGCAAAAACACAACCAGCGCCCCACCCGCGACCCCTCGGTTTCCAGAAGGTGGAGTCATGTGAGGCAGCGCCTGGGCCGTCCTGCTCCGCGAGCACCTCCCACCCGCTGCCCCTTACAAGGGTGACCTGGGTCCCGGCCAGGGTGGTTCCAACCGTCTTAAAAAGTATCTCTCCCTCCTCCTGTCTGCCTCTGTTCGAAGCTTGGAGCTGGACGTCCTTCCTCCTTCCCCACCCTCCTGCCTCTGGAGGGTTTTCCACGAGGAGGAAGAGGAGGGCCGGGCGACACTGGCCCAGCGGCAGGAAGCAAGAGGGTGATCAATGCAGAGAGGCCTCACGGAGCCGCAGGGAGGGGCTCACGCGGGCGGCATCAGGGGCAGGGAGTGAGGCAGGTGCGACCCTGGGCACACGGCCGCCCCTGCATGGCAGACACCGTGGGGTGGGGAGGAGGGTCCTGGGCACAGAGGAGGAGGGTGGGTAACCCACGCTGAGTTGAAGGACCCCCATTCCTCCAAGACCAGGGTCTGGGCCACGTCCAAGGCTGCAGCTCTGGGGGCCTGAGGGCTCCCCCCTCCCTGGGAGCCGCTCACTGTCAGCTCGAGCACCTGGGCAGCCTGCGGGACGTGCCCTCGCGCACCCCGGTGCCCTCCTGGTCCTGAGGGTCCCCCTCTCCGCTTCAGCCCACGGCGCCTGCTCCGTCTCCCTGACGTGCTGCTCACGTGCTTGTCACCGAGCGCTCTAGGCGGATTTGGGGAGGGGGCTGCCTGCCCTGCACAGGGGCTCCGCCAGGGTAGAGAAGACTGGCCGTCACTGTCCAGGGCCCTGCCGCACCCCAGCCCTCGGCGCCCACCTGGGAGGCCGCCATCTCCCCAGGCCGGGGCTGTCTGCCCAGAGCCCTCTATCCCCCCCCCACACTGCCCCGTGGTCACCTCCACGCCCCCAGCGCTGGCCCAGAGCAGACTGGCGGGCGGTGCCGGCGGGGGCAGCCCCCGAGCAGGAGGCAGCGAGGACCCAAGCGCCATCCCCCGCCACTGGGGCCCACCTGGAAGCACAAACACGGTCACATTTTCCGAGTGTCTCTTCCAGAACCGCAGCGTCCACCCCACGCCCGGACCCTCAGGTTCTAAGAGAAGCAACCTGGCCTAGGCACTCTGCATGTCGCCAAAGAAAGCACCTGCCCCGCCCGGCGTCTGGGAAGAGGACGAGGCGTGAAGACAGGAGCCACCTGCCGCAGACACCCCAGGGACACACAGCGCCGCCTGCTCACCCACCCAGCTCTGCAGGGACGTCCCGGCGGGGCCGCTGCTGGGGGCAGGCGGAAGCTGCTCAGCCCGGGGACCCTGGAACAGCGACAAGAGGACCTCAATGCCAACAGCCCAGCGTCCGTGCTGGGTCCGCTGCAGCCTCCCGCGGCCTTGGGCGGGTTCCCGGCTGTTTCCAGCCACTCCTCAAGCGAAACGCGGGCTGCTGGTGCCCACCTCGCGGTGCAGTTGCGCACGGACAGCCTGCGGAGTGAAGTGTCAGGATCACTGTCACGACTGGGTGATGGTGACGACAGCCAACACGCATGAGCAGACGTGAAGTCTCAGGTGCCAGCGTTGTTGGGAAGGAGCCCCCCAGATGCCAAAACCCCCGCCCTGGGCCCAACCCTGGGTGAGCAGGGCCTCCTGGGTGGCCGTGGAGACGTAGATGCTCCTGGGGGAGCGCTTCGGGCAGTCACTGGAATCGTGGGGCTGGTGATGGGTCTCCTTCCCGCAGAGAGGAGGAGGAGGAGGAGGAGGAGGAGGAGGAGGAAGAAGAGGAAGAGGAGGAGGAGGAGGAGGAGGAGGAGGAGGGGGAGGCAGTGGCGGCAGCTCTGGGCCCAGCAGGTGGCCGGGAGGAGAGCACCCGGCCGGGCACCTCAGCCCCCACCACCTGGGGTCAGCATGGCGCACAGCTGAATGACGGGGCTCGGAGCCCCCCAGCCAGCAGCCAGGGCACCTTGGGGACGTTCTCACCCTCCCCAACCTCGGCCTCCTCACGGGTAGGACACGGCTAACGCGGGTAACGTCGGGCGCTAACGCTCGGGCGGGAGCTACAGGCACTTCTGGGCGACTCCAGGCAGGCTCTGTCCCCACCGTGTCTGCCCCGGGGCTGTCTGTGGCACTTTAACCCTTTAGTGCGCAGCCCTAGGCTGAGAGCGGCGTCTAACCCGTTGTTATAGTTGTCTTCTTTAAAAAGAAGACATGAAGCAAAGAATAAACAGCAACACCCTCACAGAAGAGTGTTTGCCACCCTGGTCAGGTGGGTAAACTGAGGCACAGGGTGGCCTCTGGGCCAGATCAGGCCACGGGGCCGGGAGAAGCAACTGCTCTGGGTGGGGAAGGGTCCTCGGGGCTCTAGCCCGACTGGCAGTGGCTCGCGAAGACAGAGGAGGGCAGGGGAGAAGCTCGCTGGAGCTGGCCCGGCCCTTCCCCGCCGTCCACGCCCTCGGGTTTCTCCACCAAAGAGAGACGCAGCTCGGAGAGGTGCCCTGTGCTGCATGGCAGCGTGCCACCCGCTCCCAGGTGGGACACCGAGCTCCCCACCTGCCGTCCCTTGTCCTGGGCCGGTGGTGTGGGAACACGGGGTGATGGAGGGCTGCCACGGCCCGAGACCCCGTCCCCTTCCCAGACCCCACCCAAGCACCCCGCAGTCAGATCCGCTCTGCGTGAAAACGCGGGGGTGGCCAGGCTGGCTGGTTCTTGAGAGAGAGGGACGGGCGTTCACCAAAGAATGCCGGAGGACAGCCAGGCGGGGCGAGAGCAGGGGCCGCTTCCACCCTTTCTTTAAGCAAACGTCCAGAAGCCCTGTCAGCAGGATTCACCCTCCCGCGAGGACCCCGCCACCGTCATGCCAAGCAAGGGACACGCCAGAGACACGCCCCTGAGACAGCCCCCTCGCTCCGGCGCCTGCTCTGCAACAGCCTCCTAGGCCAGGCGCAGGCCGCTGCAGCCCCCTCCCCTCCCAGACTCCTCCCGCTTCCCAGAAAACCCTCACTCAACGGCCTCACAGCAGATCCTCAGTGTGAACCGAGTCGCGGACGTTCAGGAAACCACCCACGGGGGCCCAAGCCCACAGCCGTGTGTAGCGCGAAGCTTCACCAGGACAGCCCAGAAAGTCGGGGCCCGATGCCCACTTCGGCTAACCCCAGCCCTCCTCCTGTGCTCCAGGCTGGGGATCTTGTCTGTACACACTGCAGACGTTCTCCCCATCTGAAAACGTGTTCTGCGCACACGTTGCTTATTCTGAGATCGGTGTGTGGTAACGACACAGCCCAGCTGCTCTCTGAGGACAGGCGGTTCGCGACCAGAGAGCCAGCCTCGAGCACAGCCCGGCACGTCCCGTCAGATCTGCGATGACAATGCAAGACAGACAAGCCCGCTGTCAGCCTGCTCCTCCCAGCCTGCAGAGCTGTGTCCGCAGCCGAGCTGCACCCAGCAGTGCTGAAGTCCGAGAACGCGATTCCTGACCCTCCCCGTGCCTCCGTGGGCGTCGGTTCACGCCAGGGACTCGGCTTCCTCTGACGCAAACCCGGCAGATGTAGGCGAGTTGGCTGACATGTCCACGAACACCTGGATTGGAAAATACATCTACCCCGTCTGCGTCCCGCCCACAACCAAGACAGGGGAGCCGCACCGTGAGGGGCTGTCTCCCGCGGGCATCAGTTAATCGCTTCCAGATGCTGGCCTGGCACCGGGTGCCGAAGCCGCGAGGCTGGGAGCTGTGAGGGTCCCGCAGGTGATGACCTCGGTTAGCGAAAGCCATTCCGTCCCAGGCCCCCTGCGGGGTGTGTGCAGAGAAGCCACCCTGCCAGAGACGAGTGGCCCTGTGGAGACCTGTGACAAGGCAGAGCCCTGCTCTGAGACACGCAGCCCCCCGTCCACAGATGCCGAATGACATCAGTGGCACTGAGGTCGTGGCGCGGCTGCGACCTGCTGCCACCTGCTGGCTGCGTGGCCTGAGCAAGTCGTCCCGGCTCCAAGCCCCCCCATTCTCACCTGGAAGAGGATCATCGACACCCCAACCCTGGAGACTTGTGGTGGGAAATAGACCAAGTAGTCGGGCCAGAGCCCTTGCGCAGCAGGTGCTGGTCCTCGCTGTGGTCTGAATGTCTGTGTCCCCGAAATTCATGTGTTGAAACCCTCACCCTCAGTGTGATGTGTTAGGAGGGGCCTTCGGGAGGTGATTAGGTCGTAGGGCGGAGCCCTCGTGAATGAATTTGGTGCCTTGTAGAAGAGGCCTGAGAAAGCTCCTTCTCCACCCCCACCCACGGGGACACAGTGACGAGACGGCCATCTGTGGGGAACCGGCCCTTGCCAGACACTGGAGCCACTGGTCCCTTGGACTTCCCGGCCTCTAGAACTGTGAGAAATGAATTCTTGTTGTTTAGAAGCCTCCCAATTTGTAGTGTTTTGTTATAGTACCCCAAACGGACTAAGGCAATCCTCACAATCCATATCATCACTATTGTCACCATCATCACCTCCATCATCACCATCACGATCACCATAATCACCATAATTACCATCATCAACACCATCACCATCATCACCATCATCACTGTCATCATCACCATCAGCACATCACCATCATCATAATCACTGTCATCATCATCATCACCATCACCATCATCATCACCATCACCATCATCATCACCATCATCATTGCCACCATCATCACCACCACTATCTTCATCACCATTACCACCATCATCACTGTCATCATCACCATCATCGTCATCATCATTGTCATCACCATCATCATAATCACCATCACCATAATCACCATCATCATCACCATCGCCATCATCACCATCATCATCACCATCATCATAATCACTGTCATCATCATCATCACCATCATCATCATCACCATTGCCATCATCACCATCATCATCACCACCATCACCATCATCAACACCATCATCACCATCATCATTGCCACCATCATCACTGCCACTATCTTCATCACCATCACCACCATCATCACCATCATCACTGTCATCATCACCATTATCGTCATCATCACCATCACTGTCATCATCACCATCAGCACATCACCATCATCATAATCACTGTCATCATCATCATCACCATCATCATCACCATCATCACCACCATCACCATCATCACCATCACCATCATCACCATCACCATCAGCACATCACCATCATCACCATCACCATAATTACCATCATCACCACCATCACCATCATCATCAGCACATCACCATCATCACCATCATCACCATCATCATCACCACCATCACCATTATCATCACCATCATCATCACCATCATCATCATCACCATCATTATCATCACCATCATCATCATCATCATTCAGCAATTCCCAACACTATCCTTGTTATGGCTGGACCATGGATGAGCCACCTGGCTCTGCTCAGGTGACCTAAACTCCTGGGCTTCTGGTTCCTGAGGAGCAGGGGGTTGAGACCCAGGAAAATGGACGGGAGACACCTGTGGCCCCAAATCCCATGGGACACTTGCAACCCACAGGTCTCCCATCTTTCCCCTTTTCGGCACAAAGCGGACAAGACCTGGAAATCTGTCTCCACTTCCTAAAAGAGTTACCAAGGACATACTTTCCGAACCGCCTGGCTCAGACCCCTCCCTGTGCCCAGCAAGTGCCAAGGGGAAGAAGCGGAGGCACCACCAGCGACCTTGGCACTGACGCCCCTCCCTGCTCCACCCCCGTGGGGCCACGCGCACCCAGAAAGCTTCCACCGGGAAAGCGGTGATGGCGGCTCAGCATGTCAGCGAGCTCGGGCTGCCGTAACAAAGCGCCACGGCTGTGTGGCTTAAACAAGAGAGATTTATCCCTCATAGTTACGGAGGCTGGAAGCCCACGATCAAGGTGTTGGTGACTCGGTTCGTGACGTGCAGGTGGCTCCCTGGCCGCCTTCTCACTGTGTCCTCGTGAGGTGGAGAGAGAGTGAGCTGCGTGCAGTCTCATCCTTTCTTATAGGGACACTAGTCCTGCCACGGGGCCACGCTCTTGACCTCGTCTAAACCCGATTACCTGCCGAAGGCCCCATCTCCAAATGCCGTCTCACGGGGTGAGGGCTTGACCCTATGAATTTTGGGGGACACAGTGGCCTCGAGAGAAGCACCCAAGCTCCTCATCCCGGAGTGACCACAGAAGCATCGGTAACTCCCCAGAGCTGCCACCGCAGTGCAAGGAGCATAATTGTTTTTCCATCCTTGTCTATTTTCTGTGAGAGCAGACTCGCTCACTCTTCTGTTCTAAATCCTCCACAGGGCCTGTTACCATGTCTTGGTATTTGCTGTTTGGGGAATGAAGGAATGACTTGCATGAACCCCATCAACTGGTTCCCAAGGGAGAAGCTGGGGGCTCCTGACCTTGACCCCCCCTGCCCCTTTCCTTCCTCTCAGCCTCACGGCTGTGTTTCTCCTGCTCTGGTCTGGTCCCCTCCTCTGCCTCTCCTGTTCTCTTCCGTAATGAAGAAGGAGAAAGAAACACATTAAAAATGCTTCCCGAGCACCTTCAGACGCACCTGTCTACTAACCTGCCCCCGCCATGGGGTGGGCAACGTCACTGCTGTCCCCACGAGGCAGGGTTCAGTCGAGGGCTCACACCAGCAAAGGGCACCTGGTGGACCTGAGTCCTGAGCTCCAGACCCCAAAGCCGGCGTCCACCCAACTCCGGCATCCTGGGAGCGCCTGGCCCGGCCCCAGCTGGAGCTCCGGCACCCTGGGCTCTCCCGCCAGAAGCTGGCTGCTTCTAAAGGACAGAGAGACAAACTGCACTTGGCTACATCACCCGAGATTCCTGGGAGCAGAGTAACCAACACAAACAAAACCTACGAAAAGTCCCAAATCGTCACTTCCACCCACTTGGCTCCTCTGCTGGGCCGGAGCCCAGAGCTGCGTGTGTGAGCACCCGGTTTGCGCCACAAAGCGTCACGACGGGGACACCAGGTGGGGAAGCAGAGGCGGCCATGGGGCTCGTGGATGGTCTCGGGGTCTGCTGCCTCCTGCTTGGTGACTATTTCTGAACCTTCCTCCACGGCGACGGTCGGCGCGGGAACAGTTCCCTCAGGGGCAGCATTTCCCCAGTGCCCAGCCCGGTGCCTGGCATACAGTAGGCGCACAATACACGTGTTGACTACGTGAATAAATGAGTGCACGGGGGTGTTTCCAGAGAGGAGGTCCCAGAGACGTGCAGTTGCGCACGTCTGTGAGTCCAAACATCCCTTCCTGGCCCCAATCGAAGTCACCACGAGAGACCCCAGCTGGGACAAACCACCACATCCCCCCACCACGTGGGGACGGGTGTCCAGGTGGCACCGTATTCATCCTTCCAGCTCTTCTCCCGGGTGCTGTTCTGAGACACGATTTGGGGTTCTGATGTCAGAGTGACAGGCAAGTCCTGCACTCGGGAAGGTCCAGGGAAGCTGCGACTGAGGAGAGCCAGCGCTGATGTCACCCAGGCGCTGAGGCCACCTGTCCCCACCCCAGAGGCTGCACAGAGGGCTGCTGCTGAGCGATGCCCTCCCAGCACTTTTAGTACCACCCTCCCCGCTTGGAGAACATCCTACACACGAGGTCTGGGAAGGGCGGATCCCTCCTTTTAAAAGGGGAAAAGGAGGCAGCGTTTGGCGTCGTTCTCCAAGCGTGTTTGCGGGGCCTCCCATGTGCAGAAGGTCTCAGTGACACAAAGACACAGGGTGCAGGGACCTCAGGGTCTGAGTCAGCGCTTCTCAAATGCCCACACGCACAGGTGCCGCCTCGGAGTCTTGTTCAAGTGCAGAGTCTCACGCGGTGGGTCTGGGCAGGCTGAGAGTCTGCATGTGTCACAGGCTCCCAGGGACACCGAGGCTGCCATCCCGGGGCCAGGGTGCCGACAACCCCTGAGAGCTCGTTAGAAAGGCAAATTCTGGGGCCCATCCCAGAATAAATGAGCGCACCCCAGTCAGAATCCCGGGGACCCAGGCCCGACGTGGACTCAGAGTCTTTCTCCGAACGGCAGAGCGGGCACTCGGGGTGACAGCCACCCAGGACAGCGGAGACACCTGGGTCTGCGCAGACACTTGGCAGACGACAGATGGGCCTCCCAGGACGGGACAGACGCTGTGACGACGACATCCAAAGCTACGTGGGAGTGGGGGGGGTTGGGGCGGGGAAGGATTGGGGGTGACGGGGGGGGGGCAATCGGACTTGGGCACCGGGAGTGGCACTCCTGCAGGGTCACGGCAGGGCAGCAGGGGGTGGCGAGGCTCATGGTTTGCTTGGAAACAGCGCGTGTGAATCAGCTCAGGGCCGGCACCAGGCTCCAGCGTGAAAACGGGGCCGCGGAGGCAGCGCTGGGGGCCGGGAGCCAGAGGCTCGTGTGAGGCCAGGGCAGGGCCAGGGCCGGCTGCAGCCCCACAGGCTCCGGCCCCCACCCGCCCGGCCTGTCTTCCCAGGCCCTGACCTGAGACCTTGCTGGGGGAGGGAGACGGGCGACGACACAGAGGAGGAGACGCAGGGCTGGCGTGATCCGGGACGTTCCAAGATAAACACGCAGGGACACTGACAGTCGAGACCGATTGCATTAGCCATGGGAAAAAAATTAGCGTCAGGCGCTGCATTTTAATAAAGCATTCTGTCTGGTTTTGATTTCACAGATGTAAAACAACACGCAGGCAATCTGGAATTAAGTTGGACTACTTCAAACTGTTTCTATAAACCGCACTTGGGATTCTCTCAGCATTTCTGAGATTCAATTTACAGAGATTTCTTCAAGTCCAAAAGAAAAAAAAAGCCAGAGGAAAGGAAAAAAACAACCCAAATAAACTCTGGGGGGGACATCACCGGGGTCCGTGGTTTGTAACACGTTACCGCAAACGGCCTGGCCTCCAGCGCGGGGCGGACTTTCCTATGGAGTTTAACTGGTGCACGCACATTGTTCTCATTACCAACACCAGGAAGTGCTGCGTTCAGGAGATTTTCCCTCCTGCACTCAATATAATCTGCATCTTAATCAGAGAGAATTTGGTTATTAATAGGACACGTGTGTTCTCATGTCACACGTGACACTGCAGTGACATGCCCAGGCAGGTGCTGGGAGCTCGGCGCACCCCCAGGGACTCGAGCCCAGGGGTGCCGGGCTTCTGCTGGGCCCGGCAGGATCCGAAAGGCTCTTATTGGAGGCAGCTTTGCTGGGCCACGCCAGGCAAAGAAGGGCTGCCTCAGTGTCCCCGCCCGGCTCCATCCTCTCAGGGAGCACCAGCCAGGTGAGCAGGACCCCCAGGGACCTCTGCAGAGACCTCAGCAAGACCTGACCTGCAGGCCAGACTCCCCGGCTCCGCTTACAGAAGGAGCTCCTGCACCCCCAGGGCCTCCCCCTGCCCGTCCTGCCAGGTTGCCATAGCCTTCCTGGTCCAGTGTCCCATGTGTGTCCCTGTGTCTTGTGGGGGTCAGCTCCTCCGGAGCTCAAGCCCGGCTGCCTCGAATGCTGTGGCTGGCCACGTCCCCCGGCCCAGCCAGAACCCCGGAGCCCTCCCAGAGAGCGCGGTGTTTATTTTACTTCGCATACATTCTTCCAACACAGAGGAGCTTAAATACGTGCAGCTTTTACACCCTGGGCTGCGCATTCCAGCAGCCCTGTCTGCTACTTTGCTGCGCTTTTGTCTGCCGGGAGAGCTGGGCGCCCACGTGGTGTGGGGAGACCCGCCGCTGGCACTTATATTCTAGAGCCGTCTTCTGCCCCTTCACCCCGAGGGGCCTCTCTGGGAGAACAGGCGGCCCAGAGCCCCGGAGCTAAAGTGGGGCTTGGCGAGGAGCTCTCCAGCGTGCGGTGGACGCCTGGCTCGCCCTCCCCACACGTGACAGAGCCCGCGCTGGGCTGCAGCGCTCGCCCGGGTCGGCCTGGCCCTCTGCTGGGAGGAGCAGCCCTGGCAGCGAGCGCCGTCTCCCATTACCGGCTGATTTATAAGGAAAGGGGGGGAAGGCCAAACGCGGATGCCATTAGCATAACCTCATCTGGACCCCGTGATGAAAACAGCGTCCTTGAACACAGAGAGGGACGGGGCTCCGAACGCATCCTCCCAGGAGGAAGGCCTCTGGGTCTGCCCACCCCGTGTGGCACCGCTCTGGGCACCGCGCAGCCCAGCCTGCCTTAGCAACAGGACGACCGAGGAGGGCCCTGTCGGCACGGTGGGCTACAACTTGAGAGTGTGGGATGCTCGTGTGTTCTACTGAGCCCCGGTCAGCATCCGTGGGCGGGAGAGAGAGACTGTGTCTATGTGCAGGCCTGTGTGTGCGTGTGCATGGTGTGTGTGCACGCCTGTGTGTGTGCCTGTGTGTGTGTGCGCGTGTGTGCCCGTGTGTGCACACACGTGCATCCCAGCACAGGCCCAGCCCGAGACAGGCGGGAACCACAGGCGGGAACCACAGGCGGGAACCTTACGACAGGGCGGTTCCACCCCCTCGGTCCCCTCCCTGGACCTGCTGTTACCATATGTTTGCCTTGCACACCATAAACCCACACTATGATACAATATGATACAAAGTAACAGATACTTTGTTACTATCTGTTTGCCTTACGCACCAATGCGATATGATACATTGTTACCATATGTTTGCCTTGAGCACCATTAACGCACAATACGATAGAATGATACATTGTTACCATGTTTGCCTTGCACACCATAAACCCACAATACGATAGAATACGATACATTGTTACCATGTTTGCCTCAGAGAGTCAATGATCTTTTTGCTGGTTTGTTTGAAATCTTTAAGACACAATTCACTCACATGAAAGTCACCCATTTAAAGAGTGCAGCTCCATTGACCAGAGGTTCAGAATCACATGCACGGCTTGTTAAAGGCAGATCACCCCACGGTCTGGGCAGGTCTGGGCAGGGGCCTGAGGGTCTGAGTTTGTAGCAAGTTCCCAGGTGACAATCGCTGCTGCAGGCCCAGGACCCCACCATGAGAGTCCCTGGATAAACAAAGTCACAAACTCAAATTACCCACCTAACCTGAAGGATCACACGTCCAACCTTGGGAGGATGGGCAGGGGTGCGGTGGGGACCAACAGAAAGGTCCTAAGGGCCCGATTTTGTGGTCTGACCCACGGCTCTGCGGAAACATGAAACCTGATGCTAAAGGGGAAGGGGCGTCCCCCATCCAGGTGAAGGGGACGCCCGTATGGCCGAGGCGAGGTCGCAGCTCTAACTCAGCGTGGTTCCTGGAGGGCGAGTGAGTGGGTCTCCTTCCTCCCGCCCTGGCCTGGCGTCTCCTCTTGAGGCAAACCCAGCGTGTGGGAAGACACAAGTCTGCACCAAACATAAGTCGGCAACGCACGTTTCTTTTACAAAATAGTGTTACATTTTGTGCTTTCCCAGCAAAGCAAAGTTAAACTTCCTTTAAAAACAAACTTGTGGGCAAACAGAAACCAAACAAAATGCTGAGAAAAGGTCACCCCACGCTCCGCCCTTCTCTGGCAAACTGACGTGTCCCCTTGGCGGCAAGAAGCAGGACACGTGCTCCTTTTGGCACGTGGGTGCCGTGGGGAGGGCCTGGTGCCCTGGCGCGGCCCTCAGAGCACTGGTGCCCAGCTCATCATCTCTGCTCCCCCTCCTCCCCGCTCCGTCCTGTGCTCGCGTGACCTCCTCCCGCCACGTCTCAGGGCGCTGTCCCCCACCTCAAGTTCCGCGGCGCAGGCCGTAGCAGAGGGAGGGGCCGCGAGCGGTCTCCAGGCTTTCATCAGTGGGATAAGGAGAGAAAAGCCCCAGGACTCCGACACGAGTGAATGAAGCATCGGTGTCACCACTGATGTCGGTGTCACCACCGTCAGAAGCTCCGGACCACAAGAGCCGCCGCCGCCTTAAAGGGCTGAGCCAGGCTTTCCGGGGAGCGAGTTTCACTTTGCTGCAAAAGAAAAGCGACTCAGTCTCGGCTGTGCCTGCCCTCGGCAGGAGGAGCCACAAGCAGGATCTGCCGATGTGGACGGTGTAGACAGTGTGGACGGCACATCCCTGGGGCCGAGTCTGGGACGGGAAGTGCCGTTAAGGGACCTGACACCGTTTTCTTTCCGAGTAACTTTAGAACATGTTGCTTCAAATCTAACTAATATTCTGACTTCGACAGATTCACATGGAAGGAAAAACAAGTTCGTTTGCCAGTGGGGAGGGGGAGGGAGAGGGGAGCAGCGTGGGAGAGACGGGGCAGCACCCACAGTTGCAGGAAGTCGACACCCCCAGCCCTCGGTGCACAGTACTTTCATGTGCTGTGGCCGGTCTGACGTTTCCGCTGTGACGTAGAAGCTGGGGACACCGTGTGTGGTTTGGCACGTGAGTTCATCTTAGCCCCCTAATCCACCTTTGTGCTCACATTCTCTGACCCTGACGCACCCCCTGCCCCCTTTTAATCCAGACGAGTGAAGGAGTGAATTGGCCCAGAAACCTTTCTGCTCTAATAAAACATTATCACTCGTCAGTCACAGAAGCACAGGGACACCCTCTCCTTCGCGCTGCAGCTTCTCTGACCCCAGGGATGTTCACGCCGTTGGGGACGACAGCGTCTCGGGCGTGTGCCCCGCACTTGAGCGCCCCGCCCGGCCCGAGCTTCACAGGCAGCGCAGAAGAGCCGTCATTTCCACGTCCGTGTCACCTACGCGCTGCATGGAACATCTGCTCGGTTGAGTTGTCTCCTTTTTTGAAGCTCCTTTTTGCCCAAACTCGCTACAGAGCAGATGAGTGAGCAAGATGGCGTGTGGGCGCTGTCATCCTGACAGACGCGGGGTGGTATCAATGTGTGGACTGACAGGTTGTGGGACTGCCACCGCTCAGCCACCCGCCAAGGACAAGTGTGTAGCAATAATGATAAAGCATGTCCCCACCTATTTTCTCTGGCTATTGTTTGAGTTCCAGGATCCTGACTGCCTGGGGCAGGGCCTGCCTAGGACCTTGCGGGAGAGGGTGGTGTGTGGAGGCCACTGTCCCATCACTGCCCAGCGCCCTGGCGGACAAGCCTCTGGCAGGGTCTGCAGGGGCGGCCTGGCCACGCTCCCCGGCACCGCTGAACAAATCTCCTTCTTGACACCTCTGAAACCGTGACGCCAAGCACTTGGACATCCCCTGGGGCCCGGGTCCAATTCATCATGCTGTCTCCACCGCACATCTCTGGGTCACTGTCCTCAAGGAGGGAGCAACACCAGTGATGTCATTCACTCTGGCGTCTCCCGGGACACGAGTGTCCCAGGGTGGAGGGCATGAGGCCCTGCGTGCTGAGGGACACGAGGCTGCAATGCCTGAGTGTCTGTGTGGTCTGGTGCTAAGGATGCAGGATCTCAGCAACTCGAAGCATTTTATGAGCTACGGTTGGTGCCGGGCACCAGGTGTCCCGGTCCACTGGGCTCAGACTCTCTGGCCCTGGGCTTCCCAAAACAAGAAGGGTTTGTGTTCAAATTCCAGCCGCCTCGTCTTGGACAGCTCTGCTGATCCCTGTGTGCCTGTCTGTGTGACTTAGGAAGGATAATAGCTACTTTACAGTTGTTAGATCAGAGCAGCGTGGGAGTAAAAGAGCCAGTGAAACTGATTTTCTCTGTGGTTCTCTGTTTCCGTTTGCACCGACTTCTCTTACTTTCTTCCTTCTGCCTGTTGAGTTTCATTTACCCTTCTGTCTCTAGCTCCTCAAGGTGACAATTGATCTGGGACCTTTCTTGTTTTCTAATCTAAGTATTTAATGTTATACATTTTCCTCTGATGTACTACTTTAACTGCATCCTATACATTTTGACATGTTGCATTTCCATTTTCACGCAGTTCTGAATACTTTCTAATTTCCCCAGTGATTTCTCTGTTGACACATGAGTTATTTAGAAGCGTGTTATTTAACTTCAAATATTTAGGCAGTTTTCAGACATCTTTCTGTTACTGCTATCTAGTTAAATAAGTCATCTTGTGGTCAGAAAATATATTTTACATGATCTTAACCTTCTTAAATTTGTTGAAAAGAGTATCTTTATTCCACTGAGTTATGTCGGCCCTTCTGGTGGAAAAAATCTACTGACTGGGTCTATTTCTGGCCTCGATTCTGTTCTGTTGACCTGTGTATCTGTCATACTGTCCTGACTATAGAGCTTGGGCTCTATAGAGCTATAGGGACTTGGGCTGTAGGACGCTCGTACATCTTGCAGTCATGTGTCTTCCAACTTTGTTTCCCTCTTTCAAAATTGCTTGAGTTATTTAAGTTCCTTTGGATTTTTCCTCTTAATTTTCTTCCTGTCTGGTTATTTTTGATTAAATGTCAGACATTGTGAGCATTCACTGTTGATTTCTGGCTTTTGTTTTACTCCTTTAAATAGTGTTGGATTTTGTTCTGGTGTGCAGTTACTTGGAATCGGTGAGATCCTCCTGAGGCTTGCTTTAAAGTGTTGTCAGGGGGGTCCAGAACAGCCTCAGGCTAAGACTGATTTACCACCATTACTCAGACAACACTCTTCGGAGGGTTCTACTCGATCCCCCTGTGTGGTAAGGTCTTCCCTCCCTAGCCGGTGGGCACACGAACCATCCCCAGCCCTTGCGAGCTCCAGGTGTTATTCTGCCGGCTCCTCTGGGTGGTTCTTCCCCAGCCTTCAGCAGTTTCTTTGCGCACACGCACAGATCAGCGCTCGGCCAAAACCTCAGGGGGCCTCTCTGCAGCTGCCTGGAGCCCACTCTTGGCAGCTCCCTCCTGTCCAGTTCTCCGCCCTCCGAGTCTTGACACATTTCCCGCCCTGGGCTCCAGTTTCTCTCTCCTGGACTCAGTGACACTGCCACCTCTATTTCACCTCCCACCTGCAGCGAGCCGTGTGGCTGTAGGACGCTCGTTTCTCTTCTCCCAGGGATCGAAGGCTGGTACTATCTGTTCTCCAGGTCGTGCGCCCAGGTTCTGGGAGTTCACAGCGGGGGGGAAAACACATTTCTGTTGCTCTGTGTTGGCCAGAACCAGATGTTCAAATAATCAGTCAAATTTTCAGAAGTGTATTTTGGGCTAATGTCGGGTTGATAGTTTTTTATTTCCACATTTTAAATATAAACCCTAAAACTACATGCCCTCTTCTGCCATTAGCATTTCAGCCACAACAGGAAGGACATAACCCCAGGACCAGGGCAAGGGAGCTGTGGGTCTGACACCCACGTATACGCTCTGTGCAATTTCTGTGTTCAGGGACAACTACAGATAGAGACAGTGGAGACACAGTGCCTGGCAAGAGGAGTTAAGAAAGTTGTTGTTATTTTGGGGTGTGTATATTTGAAGCCGAGCTTGTGAGCATGACGCTCATCTCACGTGTAGTCCTGGCACCTCGGGGACCTCTCTGCAGGTCCCTGGAGTCCTCTCTCGGCAGCTTTTTCCTCCCCAGTCTCCTGCTGCAGGAGGGTCTGGGGACACCGGGGCAGGCTGGGTCTGGGGGCACAAGCACCCATCGCTGGGCTCCCAGGCACACTCCACGCAATGCCAGGTGTTCCCAGGGGGGCCCTTGATGTCAATGATCACGTCCAAGTCTCAGAGTGACCCTGGAGCACAGGCAGCAGGTGGGCCACCACCACACGGGGTGAGGCTGGGGTTGGAACGGGCTCTGCGCCATTTCAGGGTTTCCGGGACACCGGCCACTCGTGACTTTTGCCAAATCTCCACCGTGCCGACCTTGTTATTTACTTAACACATCTCTTTAAAATCAACTCATTTCTTAAATTTAAATAAATATCCTCTTTAAAGACATTTATGTCACTGCAGTGCTGGTCTCCTGGGGATGGGCAGACCACGACAGTGAACACGTACATGACACGTCCCTTGGTGATGACCAAGGTGGGTGAAGGAGCAGCCAGGGGAGGCATCGGAGGAGGTGGCCTGGGGCCGAGCCGGGGCGGGAGGGGGACCGGGGCCGGCTGCGCGGTGGGGCAGAGGGAGGGGGGCGTCCAGAGGGGTGGTGAGGGCAGGACGCAGGGCTCTCGGCTGGTCTTTGGGGGAGACCTGCTAGAGGCCACAGCCACAGTCCCAGGGCCCAGGCAGTGGGAGTGACAGGGGGCAGCAGCCACATGCCTGGGGTCACCTCAGCACCTGCTGAAGGCTGAACGTGGGAGGGAGGGTCCGGGTGACTGTGAGGACCTTGGCCTGAGAACACAGAATCGCCGACTGGCCGCGATGGCTCAGGGGGGCTGCAGGAGCAGCAGGGCAGGGGTGGCAGTGGAGGCGCAGAACTGGGGGCAGCAGTCACAGTTTTCCAGAAAGAACGGCCCCTGTGAACCGGCCTCCTTCCCCCGACTCAGGAAACAAAGCAGACACCTGTGGGATCTGCCCACCAGATGCCGTGGGCGTCGTTTCCTTGTTCATCCCACTGTGAGTGCAGCGGAGAGGTGAGTAGGAACCAGGAATTCGCTAAATCCACTGCTGAACAAAGCGTGGGTGACCCTGAGCCCCCGCCCCTGGGTCAGCGGGAAGCAGGAGCTGCAGGAGCCGGGACGAACTTGCCTTACTAGACGCCCCACCACTGTGTTAGCTCCTCTAACCACCACAAAGACCAGGCCCAGAGAGGGTGAGCAACGTGTCCACAGACACACAGCAACTCAGGGGCAAAGCTGGGCCAGGAACCTCTGTGATTGTGAGCCAGGCTGGGCTGGTCTCACTCCAGTGGGCCAGGGGACAAGGTCTGGAGACGAGGACACCCCACAATGACGTCCCTTAGTGGGCACCTCCATGCGTGACTTCTCTTCTAACACCCTGCGGGGTGGGGGGGGTGCATGCGGGAGAAGAGGACTCGGCGTCTCCCACCCCAGCCCGTGCCTGCCTGGCTCCCCGCGGGAAGCCACTTGAACAGGACTGTGCCCTGCTGTCCCTAGGAACTGTGACAGTTGTCCTACAGTGAACACAGAGCCGTGAAGTGCTTTCCCGCCTGCGCCTGGGCAGTGCTGTCACCCCACACGGCAGCCGTAGGGGGTGGGCAGAAAGGGGACCCTTGCTCACCATTGGCGGGAAAGCCGACCAGTACAGCCGCCAGGGAGGATGGCACCAACGTCCCGCAGAAAACGGCAAGAACTGCCACGTGGCACAGCCACCCCAGGGCACACGGGCAAAGCACAGGAGACCGGGAGCAGTGCGGCCACCCGCACCCGGCACGCATGACACGGTAGTCACAGCAGCCGAGACAGATCATGATGGATGAGTGGGCAAAGAAACGCGGCGTGTTCACAGGGAACCGTACGCAGCCTCGGAAAGGAGGGGCTCTGTGATTGCAACAGCAGGGACCGACCTGGAGGACGCCGTGTTGCGTGCGGTCAGGTGGACACAGGGGACAGGCACCGCAGATGTCGCTGGGACACGGAGTCCAGAGAAGCTGATCTCAGGAGCAGAGAGCACACAGGGGCTGCCAGGGCTGGGTTGGGGGGGAGACGCCCCTCAACGCTGCAAACCTCCGGTTGTAAGACGGGTTAGTTCTGGGGGTCTGTGTACAGCAGGGACCACGTACAGTCACGACACCGTGCGGCACGCGTGACGTCTGTGCAGAGAGTGGACCTGCGGGGTTCTCACCACAAGAAAAGTGACTGTGTGGGCGATGCACGTGTTAATTAGCTGGTTGTGGGGATCGTTCCACAACGAACACCGACCGACCGTGTAACCAAACGCCACCGTCAGCGCACGATGTCTATTTCTCAATTTACCTACTTAGACAAAGCTGCGAAAGGGAAATAGCTGCAGGGAGTGAGGCCGGGAGGGACTTGCCCAGGGTCACGGCGCAAGTCGGCGGCTGACAGCAGGAGTGGGTCCCACCCTGAGCGCCCGCACACCCAGCCCCTGTGATCGGCGCATTAACACCGGGCACCATGGAGGGAGATGACACGAGTCGTCAGGGACACGAGGCTTGAAACTCCAAGGAGGCGCCAGCGCGCCCACAGGAGGGCCACCCCCCGGGGAAGTGGCGGCCGTGTGTCTGCGTGTGCGCCGTGCTGGGAGCCTGGTGCCGCCGCGGTGGAGGGGTCTGGCCGTGTCCGTAAAGCCACGCGCACTCACCGCACCCCGCAGAGGCTCCCGGAGCTCCGGCTGGAGATGACGGGCAGACGGCTGTGAACCGAGAACCGGGCTCGGCCCAGACGTCTCTCGACAGCTGAAGGGACCACCAGGAACACGCCAGGGACCAAACGGAGCCGCCGGCCGCCAAACGCGCCAGGACAAGGAGGCGGCGGACTCAGAGGCTGCATAGCGATGATCCCGTTTCCATGACGTTCTGTCTCTAGTGATGGAATCAGAGGACACCTCCAGGGCGGGCACAGGGGAGGGTGACCACGAAGGCACCGGGGAACTTGGGGGGCTGATGGCCCCCCATGTCTTGATTTTGACGTTGGCTACAAAACCACGTGCATTTGTCAAAGCTGAGAGAACAGTGATCAAAAGGGTGGGTTTTGCTGACGTGGATCATGTTCCAATAAATCCGACCTCGACACCGGACCACGTCCCTTCCCGTCACAACAAGCCGACGTCTTCTCATCATGTGGGGGGGCAAACTCCTCCTGCCTCCCTCCCGGCCCTGCCATGCGACGGTCACTCGCACCCCTGCAGCGTCTCAAGGAGCCTGAACACTCTGCTCACCCCTCCCGGAGTGCTCTCCCCACCCCCACCTGCCCCC
>CM052442.1:133836366-133866225 GCA_028533085.1 Varecia variegata | reverse complement strand
TGCCCCCCGTCACTCTGCTCACCCCTCCCGGAGTGCTCTCCCCACCCCCATCTGACCCCCGTCACTGCACGAGCCCCCAAGCTGCCCGCCCACCTGCAGCTGTCTCAGCCCCCAGACCCGTCTGCCGCACAGACGGCCCCTCCCACGTCCCCTGCTCACTGAGGCCCTCACAGCCGGTGCCCCGCTCAAGACAAGCTGCTAAATAAGGAATGAACGAATGAATGAATGAATGAATGGGTGGGTGAACAAACTAAATTCCGGTGAGGAGAAGGGACAGAGTGACGCTGTAACCGCCATTTGGTGGCAAAAGAAACAGGCTGTTAGAAGGAAGTTACATAAGCCCCGAAAGACCCCATACAAGGTCACGAGTGCACATGGAGCCACCCCAGGTCCCCGAGGACAGGTGACAGGGGCCCCCGGGACTCCCCACTCGAGGCCTGCGGCCAGCCGGAAACACACGCGGGAGAAGGGCAGTCACACACTCCGCCGGGATTCCAGAGTCCCTCCCGGCCGCCCGGCTGGGCTCAGCCTACGATCAGCGGGAAACGCCCGGCCAAGTTCGGTGCCCGCGCAGAAGTCGGCGTCTCGGACCAGACTCCGCTCTTTTGAAGTTGAGATTCTGTTAACACTTGGCCCCAAACTGGAGGGTCGGTAAGAGACTCGTAAAAAAGATTTGAAAGGCTACCCCGGCGCCAATCAGCTCTTACAAAACTGTGTTTTGATGAGGAAAGTGTAAATGAGTCGGAGACACAGGGCTCCCACTTCCCCGAAACACACGGCTGTGGAGTGAAACGGGGGCGGCCGCCTCGGGGCCACAAACTGCACCACAGGTTGTGCCAGATTCCAAGTGCTGGGGGGGGGGGGGTTCCAGACACCCGGCTGACACGAAAACGCTGCCGGGTTCCTCCTTCCTTGAAGCAAACTCTGTTCTTGTTAAAACCTAATCAGACCAGCGACTGTGAGCAGTGCCCGTCCTGGGCAGCAGTGCAGGGAGGCCCGTCTGCCGCACAAGAGCCTCTTTTAGCAGCAGGCTGGGGGGGGGCGGTTCGCTGTCACCCCCCAACTGTGGTTCTGCCTGGGACGGCGCCCTCCACGCCCTCCACTCTCGGTGCCACGACTAAGCACTGGGTCACAACTCCCAGATGGCATTAGGACCCCCCTCCAGGCTGGCCCGGGGTCTTCCTCCCTCCCCCTGGGAACCGCCTTCCCGCATTCCTCACCGGGGTGGGGTCTCCACTTGGAGACTCCAAACAGAGTTCGGGTTCATTTTACACAGGAACTCTGGGTTTGCAAATTTATAACAGTTGGCAGAGAGCAGGCACTAAGTGTTTGTTGAATAGCTCAACTGAGTAAATAATCAACACAGAAACGATTAAGGGGTCATCTGCACCCTTAAGGAGCAAGGGAGACAGGCGTGGACAGAGTGATCGTGCTAAGACAGATGCTTTCTTGGAAATATCTATTTACTGTCTGACATGTTTATTTTTTACTGGTGGACCTATACAATGGTTCTACTTAAAACCTATTATCAAAAATAAATTATTTCAAAAATTAAAATATATATCTGTCTATTAAAGTAAAATTCTAAAAAGTGATTTATATTGACTTTCAGGACATTAAAAACGTAGGCAGAGTAATTACTCTTGCTACATATTTACAAACTTTGTTTCTCAAGTCTATCTGCCTCTAAAACTAGGTCACTGGTATTTTTTTTTTCTTTGAAGAATGTCTTTTTTCATTATTTTTTACTTCTATTTTTTCATGAAATATCCCCCAATTTTCTTCAATATTGTATTATTGACAAATTCAAAATTGTTGATGCCTTTGACCGGCTCTACACCGTAGAGTCTGGTGTCTTACGGACAAGATGCTCTTCCGCGGCTCCATGGGCCCGGTCAGCGCGGGGCAAGAGCAGCCATGCGGGGGCCGTTCCCGGTTCTGACGTGTCCGTGTGGACATGTGTGGACACGTGTGGCTGTGTGCACAGGTGCTACCTTTCATCTCCGTTCAGAGAACTTTTCATCAGCAAATATTTTACAAGCCAAAAGTCGTCCAAGAATTTGTCTCTATTTATGATTCTGTTGAATGTTTTGTCAAATCTAAATGCTCCAAAGTCTCAGGCCGTCTCAAGGACGTTCCGTTGGTGCACAGACCGCAGATGCGTCCAGTTAAGAAACGGGAATCTCATCAGGACGCTCCACGGTGACGCGGTCGGCCGAGACTCTGCTCATCAATCCCACGAACAACACCGGTTCCTGCCGTCTGATTTCTGCAGCTGCTTTTGCGGGAAACATTTCAGCATCTTTCTTTGAGCAAACTTTTTTTTCTTTTGGGCAATAATTGCACTTCACGAAAGCTTTATGAATTGAAGTTTTCTGACACAACGTTCACTGAATAATTAAGTTTCTAGCAAAATTTATACAAAACGCAACCCAGATTTAGAGGGCTGCTTCACAGAACGGTTCTAGACCTTACCTGGCGGCAGGTGACGGAGAGGAGCGTCCACTGCTGCACGGACGTTTCATTTTGTGTTTTCAGTCGACGTCGGTTCATCCCACGAGCTTTGTGGCTGCGTCACTTCATAGCTACGCGTTTTGACAACTCGCTTCTGCTCGGAAGGGGACGGAGTTCTGACGTGACCGTTGCTTGCTGGCGCTGTTGGCCATTCTACGCACATTCCCACCCCGTAGGCCGCGCTGATTTAGTGAAGACGGTTTTTACCGAGATGTTACTTACGCTCCACCCAAACTGTACTCGCGTTATTGCTGCAAAGGTAAATGGTCGTGCCTCCGTGTTGAACTTTTTAGCTGCGTTAACAAACGCTTTTGTGTTTGAGCTTCTCAGTGGCTCTGTGTGTCCCGCAGGCCACTAGTGGAAAACGGCACCGTGTCTGGGGACAAAGGCTGGCAGGGCAGCAGGCCCGGGTCTCTCCCGCCAGCCGCGGCAGGGAGTCATGCCGGGCCCCGGTCCGTGTTTGGGCACAACTGTGTCCTGACACCCTGAGAGGAAGATTTTAGTTATGTCAGTCCGGAAAGAGTTGAGGAAAGAGAAACAGGTTGACGAGCCACCGCCCAGGCCCCCCGAGACCTGCTCAGCACCCACGTGCCCCTCGCCCTCTTAGAAAAGACCCCAACGAAACCAGAAGCTGGAAGTCAGAGCGTGTGAGCCAGCTCTTCCTGGCCCGTGTCAGCGCAACAGTGAGCAGCGATCCCTCATTAAAGTAAAAACTCTGGGACCAACGCCAGACCTGAGAAGAAAACCAGCATTGCCTGCCGTGCAGGGAAGGTAACCTCAAAAATAAATTCATCTAGAAACTCATTAAAGTCTAGCGAGATTCTCCTTCCCACCAAAGCGTCTGGGCCTGACGTTGGCTGTCCCTTTGCTTAAGAGGGAGAGTAGCGAGTGGTAGAGACAGCTTGTCACTGTCACCATGCCTTCCTCCTGGTCACAGTCACAGGATTGGGAGGAAATGGGGCAGGGACGCCTCCCACGGGGGTCAACGTGACTAAATGCCGTGCAGGCAAAATCATCTACTGGGGTACAGGAAACACTAACAGAATTCACACTTAAGGAAACTGAGTCAAAAAGAAGGAAAATAAGATGCTCAGGGTCACCCATGCGACCTTGGGACCGGGCACCTACACGCCTGCCTCCCGCTGTGGGCACACGGCTGCCAGCCAGGGCAGAGGTGGCACCTGCCGTGTGGGACCCACCGCTGAGCTGCGCTGAGGTCCAACCCCCGCCCTCCTGTCCCTGCGAGGGACACCCCTGCTTCGTGAGCCAGACGGCCTCAGCCCGTGCCGGTGACAAGGCACAGAGATGGTCGGCCCGAGCCTCTGTGCAGCCAGAAACGTCATTGCACAACAGGAAGTGTGAAACGTCCCCTAGACTACGGCAAATGATCTCAGACGATAGGAAGAACGCTCAGATAAATATTTAGAGGTTTGGACGAAACGCAGCTGTTTCGAAGGAAAATGAGACATCAGAAAGAGGCTCGACTGCCGTTTTCCCTGCGAGACGTCGCGGGGTGCGAGGACGTGGGGAGAAGCGGCTCCTTCCCACCCCGCCATCCACACAGCTCTTCCACAGTTGCCGTCCAGCCCTTCCCCGCCGGGAGCGGAGTCTCTGCGCCCCGCACGGCACAGACGCAACAGCCGTGGCCTGTCCCCCAGGGCTCTGGGAAGAGGGGCACACGTGGACCGAGGTGACCAGAACGACTCGGCCCAGGACCGCGCTCCCGGAGTGCCCGGTGCTGCGCTGGACACAGCAGACGCCCTGACACTCGTGAGTCCCGCGCGAGCAGCCCCGAGGACACACCGAGCCCCGCGCGGGAGGAAGGTCCCCACGGTGGCTCCACGGGCAGCCGGCGCCCAGGAGGAGACCCGGGCAAAGCGGCCTCTCTGGAAACGACTGTTTGGGGCTGTGTTTTCTCCGAGGCTTTGTTACCAGGGACGTCTTGTTCCAAATCCCTACCCCTCACCTGAGATCATCATCCGTCTCCGTGAAAAGACAGAGTAACTGTTTCCATCCCCGCTGGCCAGGTCGGGCGGGCGCGGGCCAGGCCGCTGCTGGCAGGGCAGCGAGACACTCGCGGAGAAGGGAGGTCACTGTCCACGCGCCCAGCCCGGGCCACACCGCCCCGGCCCTCCCAGCCTGCCCCTCGGCACCACCGCGAAGGCCCCCGGGGAGGACGCCCAGGTCCTTCCACGCCACCTTTGCCGTCCCCGACGCGCCAAGTGCTGGTCAGGTGCCGGCCGTGCACGAGAAACTCCCGCTGTGAATTATTTTGTTTAACCCCTGCAAGAGCAGCACGGTGCCAGCGTTAATTCTTATCCAGATTTTAAAGGTAAAAATCTGACGCTTCAACCTCGCACACGTGGGGTCAGTTGGTTTTTGACAAAGATGCCGAGACCATTCGAGGCAGAAGGAATCGTCTTCAACAAACGGCGCTGGGATCGCTGGATTCCCACATGCGAAAGAACCAAACCCAGCCCCCGCCCTGCACCACGCACGGCAGTAACTCACGGCGGATCGAGGGTAAACGCAAGAGCTGTAACTACAAAGGCCTTAGAGGAAACAAAGGTGTGAATCTTTGTGGCCTTGGATTAGGCAATGGCTTCTTATACATGACATAAAAACACAGCAAGAAAAGAAAAAATAGGTAATTTACATCAAAATAAAAACTTTTATGCTAAGGACACCATCAGGAAAGTGTAAAGGGCTGGGCGTGGTAGTGCCTATACTCCTGGTACTTTGGGAGGCCGAGGCGGGAGGATCGCTTGAGCAAGGATTGGAGGCTGAGCTGAGCTGTGATGACGCCACTGTGCTCTGCCCAGGTGACAGAGCGAGACCCTGTCTCAAAAAGAAAAGACACACAATGGAAGAAATTACTTGCACATCATATATCTGATAAGGAACTTGAGTCTAGAATATGCAAAGGACTCCTGCAACTCAACTAAGACAAGGAACCTAGCACACGGGCAGAAGACCTGACCAGACACTTCTCCAGAGAAGATACATGAACGGCCAATAAACACCTGAAACGACGGTCGGGGTCATTAGCTGTCGGGGACGTGGATCAGAACCACAGGAGACACGGCCCATCCCGCTAGGCAGCCGTGCACAGAGGACAGACCACAGCGAACGCTGGAGCGGGGGTGGGGACGGGACCCTGTGACGCAGCGATTCTGCTCACAGGTTCGAACCCGAGAGGACTGGAAACACAAGTCCACGCAAAAACCTGTACACTGACGTTGGTAGCAGCGTTATTCGTAACAGCCAGAATGTGCAGACCACCCAGACGCCCGTCACGTTAGCGGATAAACAAACTGGGGTCTGTCCACACGGCGGGTCACTGTTCGCTCTGACACCTGCTACCACACGGATGAGCCTGAACTCCTCACGTGCGGTGACGGACGCCAGTCACAAAGCCAGCACGTCGCATGACGCCGTTTCTATGCAATGTCCGGGGACAGAAACTGGACCCCTGGTCACTAAGGGCCGGGGAGAGGACGAGGCGTGACTGCTCGGGGGACACAGGGCTTCCTTTCAGGGAGATGAAAATGCTCTGAACTGAGGTGCACAGCTCTGTGTATACACGGTAACTAACCGTCACTGACGTGTGTCAGTGGGTGAAACACACGGTATGAAATCACGTCTCAACGAAGCCGCTATTACACACGGTGGCGGTTCCGGGGGGAGACCCTGGGCCACGACCCCGTAAACAGCAGAAGCAGGACTCGAACTTGGGCCTGTGGGTCGGCGCTCGCAGCTGTGTGCCCCGGACTTACGTCTTCCGCGTTGCTTTCCCCAACTCTGTGCCTCCTCACGTCTGGTGACGTGACCCCCGCCACGGGACGTGGTCCCTGGGCCCGTCAGTGACCCGTGATCTCAACCCCTCCCAGGACTCGCGGGCTGGGGTCTGCGCTGCAGCCAAAGGCACCAGGGGTTCACATCTGCGGTGAAGGGCTGGTTTGCCCCCCCGCCCCCCAATCCACATCCTGCTGCCTCAGAGAACTCACCACCGGTCCTTGCGTGTGGCGCGAGCGAGTCGCCGTGGCAGCGGGGGGAACACAGCGCGTGATCTGCAAGGAAGACCTGGTCTCGGGACCCCGCTGTGGCGCTCACGCCTCCATCCGTGCGCTCACGGGTTCACTGGACAAGCACTGGCTGACCGCCCACGACACGGCCGGCACCGTCCCAGGGACATGACAGTGACCGACAGACAGACACGTCGGCCTCGCAGAGCTCCGAACAGTGACCCCAACAGCTGTCGCAGACGAGGGCGCTCAACCAGCCGGCCTCCCCGAGCGCCTCGGCACGGTGCTGGCGGGAGGACGAGAAAACAAACGCAAGGACCTGGCCTGTCCTCCGCCTTCCCAAGCGTTTCTGACAGAGCAAGGGGGGCTCAGACTCGGAAACACCCGGATGTCTGCGTTGGTCCTGGCCGCCGGGTTTTCGCAGCTTTCCCAGGGGAACGAGGCTGGGCCCCTCTAGGAGTCCCCAGTGGCAGCGTGTTTGCTGGGGTACAAGGGGCTCGGGGAGAGCTGGGGCAGGTGCACAGGGCGGGCCCTGCACCTCCGCCGCCCCCGTGACGTGACAGGGACACCACCTGGGTCACCCCGGCCAGGAGCCCACGGTCTGGGCACAGCCGCTCTACCCCTTTGCCTGGATTCAAGGGGCGTGGAAGGAACTAGAATGTGTGGAAATGGGCCCCCGCCCGGGCGCACCTGGGCCCTGTCCACGCCCCACCCCGGCGACCTACCCAGGGCAGCGAGAGCTTCGGCATGAAGGACCCGCCGTGGGGAGGGACCCCCCACGCTGCCCGCCCAGGACGGCAACACGGCGGAAGACGCCGGCACAGCCCAGTGGCCCCTGCGGCGCATCAGGGAGAGGAAACAGCATTTGGAGCAAATCTCCGTGACAGAAACTTGCCGCAGCTCCAAAGCCATTAACGAAAGCACAAATGGTTCGAGTCTGCTAAGTCACCAGGCCAGCGTCTCCGTGAGACACGTGGCACGAATCGCCACGGTAACGGCCCCCTGCCAGATCCGTGCATGGGTCTTTCCAACCTTAGAATTCCCAGAAAGCCATCAATCCGCTGGAAATGAAGTTGTTTTCAAGGGAAGGGAGCGATTTACCAATTGCTAAGTAATTTTTACATTAAAAAAAAAAATCCATCTGGAGGCCCAGATAGAGGTTAATGGTTTTCTCCAATTATTAGCACAGATGTCGGGACAAAGCATGAATTTTTTAGGGTTCACCCGCGAATCCTTTGACTGCATCGGGGCTGGCACAGGACGGGGCAGGAGGACACCCAGCTGGGGACGGCTCCGTGCAGAGCTATTTATCGGGCCAGGCGGGGGCAGCCAAAATCCACAGCTGCCGTGGCCCTGGCCCCACCAGCACTGCCAGGGAGGAGCAGCTGTGTCCCCCAGCCCCACAAAAGTCCCCGCGCAGGAATGTCAGAAAACCCAGTGGAAACTGGACAGCGCCTGGGGTCCGTCCACAGCAGCCGCTGCTCTCCTGACGCCAAAGCCCATCTCAGAGGGTTGTGTTGCCCCGGAGGGAGGCGGTGCCTGGCGCAGAGAACCGGCCAAATGGTAATTTTTCCAACACATTTAAAATGAAATCTTCCTTTTGCTGCAGTTCTCAGAACTGTTTTTCCACCAACGGTCGGAGACGCCAGCCTCGCCCCCAGCCTCGCCCCTAGCCTGTGGCTGCCAACGTCAGCACCCCAGGCCCGCGCCCCTGAGCGCCGGAGAGACTTTTCCCTGTCTGCCGCGAGGGGAGGGAGGACAGCCAGCCCCTCTGCAGGAACGCAGCTTTGCAAGAGCATTTATCAATCCAGAAAGCACCTTCTAAGCTTCCAGGTTCCCACGTCCTTGTCACTTGAAGCAACTTGTGGCTTCACAACTTCTGGTTCTGATTAACGTACGGACGTCCACATGTTTGTTCGATGCTCCTACCGACCCCTGGGCTCGGTTTCTTGTGAACTGTAGTTTGCAATTCAGAAGTGGCCAGAACAGGGGTTGTTCTCGGGGGGCAGGTCCAGCACAGGAACCGAACGGACTGGGTGGGCTCCCCAGGCCGGGCGCGATTCCCTGCACCAGCGCGATCTCCCGCCCTGGCCGGCCACGAGGCGTGGGTGGAGTGTGCGCGCTCAGCCTGATGCTCCGTGCTGCCCACCTGGGCGCTCGTGTGACCAGCACATCATCTCCAGCGAGGGGCCCTCTTTGCAGAGCAGCCGCCCCTGGACTTGGCCAGCCGCGTGGCTCCCTGGGATTCTAGAGGGCTGCGCCCTGCGCGACTTCACCCCGAAGCTGGTGCAGGGACACCGTGTCATTTCCAAGCTATTTTAAATAGTGAGTCATAAAATACATTCAAGCACTTTTCTCCTGGACTTTTCAGGACTAACACTTTTAAACCCCTTGGCCTCTGCCTCAGTTTCCCCACTACATCAACTCGAAACTCGGAGAGACGAGAGACCCCATGGCCCTTCTGCAGGGGGTCCACACGCACGTGCTTACTTAAAAGTCGCTACTGAGAAATGAACGCCCTGCGCAGCCCCCGGGAACTGCCTGCTCAAAACCTGCGAGCAGAAAGCTCCCGCAGGGCCCCGCCGGGTTTTATCGGGTTCTGTTCACGGGGCACTTTCGGCAGCCTGCGAGGGGATTGTCCCCGAGTGTCAGAAGACCACATGCAGCCCAGTCACCTGGGGGCTTGTCCCAGTGCCGATTGTGGGCCCCCAGCCCATGCTTGTGCCCACTTCAACATGGAAACCGCTTGGAGGGCCAATCTACCCACACACTATGGATTGCCCTTCAAAACACTGATTCGCAAACCAAAAACCAGCTCTAATTGAATCCCAGAGAGGAAAATGGCTCTCAATTTATTTTCACAGCACATTTTGTGCTATTTCAAGTCCCCCGGTCTCCATACGGTAATAACCTTTTTTAAAAGGTGTTAATCCAGAAAGTAGCCCCAGGCCCGGGCTGATCACGAGAACTCACAGAAGCCTCGGGGTTTGCCGGGGAGACCAGTAAACCCAGCCCCCACTGTGCCCCCGGCCACCCGGGGAGCCGGCGCGGAGCTGGACCCCCGGCAGGAAGTCCCAGCAAGTTGCAGCCCCTGCCGGCCCCACGCGTGGCTCCTGGCCATTCACAGTGGCCCACAGTCAAAATTCTCCCTCGGGGGTGTTGCTGCCACGCCGCGAAACGTGAATGTCCCCCTCAGACCGGGAGCTGGCCTCGCCTGGCGGCCCCCCTGCAGGGAGGGAGAAACGGTCGGCAAACAGTGGGGGGGTGAGCCAAGGGCGCGGCTGACGGTGGCACCAGGCCTCAGGGCGCCAGCGCCCAGCGACAAGCCAGCCAGGCCGCTCACCGAGGACTCGCCACTGTCCTGTCTCACAAGACCCGGAAACCCCAGAGCCCGTCGGCAGCAGGTCAGGGCCTCTCCGCACGGCAGGCTGGTGGGTGACGGGGCCAGAACTGAACCAGGGGAAAAGCAACTGGGGAGAAAAAGCAGCACGGAGAGTGTGTCTGCACCGGGGCTGGGCCGGGGGATCCGGGGCCGTCTACACGGGCAGTATTCTGCACACGGAGGAGGAGGAGGAAGAGCACGCTTAAAACAGGCCCCTTCGACAAGGTCCCCAAGGAGATTAGCGGCTCAGAGACGGTTCATGATCTTTCCTTCCCTGGATAAATGATTTTGCACCTGACTGGTAGGGGCACGTGGCATGTGGCAGGTGTTGCGGGGAGCCAACAAAGCCAGAGATGGCAACCCCTCTTCACCCTGAGGGCAAGGGCATGTGAGCAGGGCTTTGAAGGATATGTAGGAGTTGACTGGGTGCAAAGGAGTTTATGGACTGGTCCCACATCCTGTTTTCCGAGGAGGAGCCTGAGGCCAAGAGAGGGAAAAGCCCGGCCTGCCGGGGCCGATGCCGGGAGTCAGCCGCATCCTGGGCAGGTCCGGGGCTGGGGGCGTTCTTCAGAGCCGAGACCTCCTGACAAGTTGGCACTTTTGGATGGGGTGCAAGACACCCCGTCCACGCTAAACTCCCTCCCACCTGAGCTGCAGCCCCACTCGGGGTGGGGGCAGAGAGCCTCGAGGGGGACCTGCCCGTCTCTGCACTCGGTGGCGTGGTCACAGGGAGACAGGCGGGAGGGGCGGGGACGTGACAAACGGCCTCTGCCAAGAGCCAGGCGCCGCAGCCCAGCAGGTAAGGGACGCTGGACGGCTCCGGTCTTCTTCATGGAAAGGAACCCGTGGAATCTCCCCAGGTCGCGGCACACGCCAGGGAAGCTCTCTCCGGCCAGCGGAGGCCGTGGACGGGATCTACCGTGTGGCCGCACACGTCTCTTTCCAGGAACAGCAGAGAGAAACGGGCCTGGCTGCCGTCCCTTATGGGGAACGTTCCAGAATGATGCTCCTCTGGCGACAAGGAGCAGCAAGGTCCAGACCGTCGGCCGACGTGGCACCAGGAAGGCCTCGTGTGACCTTGGAGCAGAGACTCCCTCTCCATGAGCTCAGCCTGCAACGCTGAACAACGACACATGAATCACGTCCGGCCCCTCCTGCCTCGCTGGGGACAAGGACGGTCTGATTCAACAAGCTGAGCAAGTGCAGAGGAATCCAGCAGGGGCCTGACCTCGCTCTCGAGGACACGACAGTGGCCTGTTGCCCCCACCCCACCCCGGCCACAGCCAGAGCCTCTCGAGCACCTGCCACGAGCCAGGCCTGCCTGAGCCCTGGCACCTGGGACACCGGCATGTCCTACACAGGGGACCCCCTCCCTTGCTCCATGCCTGACACCAGCCATGACACCTGCTCCATGCTCACGCCACCAGCCCGTCCCCGCCAGGCTGCAGTGACCACCGAGGCAGGGCCAGTGGAGTCCGGAGGGAAGGCCCCCCCCCCAGCACGTTCCTGGACGGGCTGCCTGCCCCAGGAACAGCAGTGACCCGGGGACCGGGGAGAGGGCACGTTAAGCTCCAGAGCATTGCGATTCAGAGACACGTTGGCGCTGGACTGGGCCGGGCGGTGGCACTTCTGGCCAGTTTTGCTCAACGGGAAACAGCCTCCCTCCCTCCCTGCCTTAGTCTTGGGTCCCTCTTAAGGCCCAGAGACAGGTGTGGACGCGTGTGCCGGCGGAGGGCTGGGATCGTTCCGGCTGTGCCTCCCGCCTCGGAGCGGGAACGTGAACTCGGATTAACCCACAGGAGGGCCGTGGCAAAGCCCCCAGGAAGTGACCCACAGGGGGAAAAGGGAGGGACGATTAGCTCACAGCAGACTCACGGCTGAGAAGCCCCAGCCCGCAGCCGCTGCAGACACACACACAACTCGCGTCCCCCTGGCCAGCTGGGCTCGTGCCACCGCGGGACGCACCTGGCGGCCGAGGCACCTGGCAGTGTGGCCTGGAAAGCCAGCAGTTACGGGCGGCGGGAGGGCAGTGCCCAGGCGCAGAGGACGGGAAGCCGTGACGGACCCGCCGTCCCTGTTCTCAGCCCGGAGGGCGCAGAGCAGACCCCGCTCCCGGAGCCGAGTCGCAAGGCCGGCCGGGAGATTTCAGCTCCGCGGGCCGCGTCCCAGAGGTGGGACAGACACTCCTGCTCCGATGGCCTGGCCAGGACACTCACCGTCCACAGCTGCCCCGTGGTCTCAGGGCCACAGGAGTCACCAGCCACCAGGGAGCTCTTCAGTCTCCCAAGCACCTGCCCGCAGGGTGTCGGGGTGAAGAGGCCCCCCGGGATCGGGTGGGGCAGGGGGTGAGGGGACAACGGCCAACACTGGTGTGCCGTCCTCGCTGGGTCCCTAGGGGACCCGGGTGGGCTTCTCCCCAGAGGCAGCTGTGGTTTAGATGTTTGGAAGACCAGGCCCTCGGGGACAGTGGCCTGGCGCACAGAGGTCCGACAGCAAAGCCGGTACTGCAGGTCTCAGTGCACCATTTTGAGACATGCGTGTGGGATTTGCCACCAAATAGTCCAGTGGGAGCGGGTGGGGGGAGCAGAGATGGAACGAGGGGCGATGGTGTCGCGTTGGGGCCCCGGGCACGTGTGCGTGCGTGGTGTGTGCACGTCTGAAATGTCCCAAAATTGTTTTTTAAATCCTAGTCGGTTTCCCCGCAGAGTCATGCTGCTCTCCCGACATGATTCATCTCCCCTCCTGGGGACCTCAGGTCACCTAAGGTTGACAAGAAGGCAACAGTGGCGTCTGACCGAGGCCCGAGAGGAGCAACTCCGATTCAAAACAGAGACGCGTCCAGAAAACAACGCAGAAACAGCGGCAAAGCCCAACACGTCAGACGTCCTATTTCACTCTCTGTGCTCGTGAAACAAGGACAGAGCTTCGCCCTCTCATTGGAATCCAGGGTTTTGCCGGCTGCACCAGCAGTCACAGAGAACTCAGAAAACCTTAAAGAATCTTTGGGATAGAGGGCAAAAAAATTAACGTAAAACATTCCAAATGCAGAATGTGCCGCATCTGCAATCATGTCTGTCCTTGAAAACTGAGACAGAAAAATGCGCCTCAAACGGCAAGAAAACACTTGGGTCGTCACGTGTGGCTGGTCGCAGGGGAGGAGGGACACGCCGTGCTCCGTGCCTCTCACCAGAGCGGAGACAGCTGGCGCTAACTACACGTGGTCCCTTATCTCCTCTGTCCTTGACGGGACATCAGAGAGCTGGGTTGATGCCAAGCAAACATTTAGCAATGCTTTATTCTACGTACGGCATCTCGCGGCCAGCGCCGTGCATGGTTACCGAAATCAAACACGACCCAATCAACAGACACAGCTGCGGCACAGCGCGGCTCCCAGGGGTGGGACTCTCGTCCTGGGACAGCCCAGAGAGCTCGCGGGCTGCGAGGGTGTGCGTCCTGCGCCACTGCCGGAGACTCCAGGCACTGAGGGGCCTGGGTCAGAGCTCAGAAGGGAACCCAGGAGTCCAGTCTCTCGAAGGTGCCCAAGACCAGACACACAGCAGGGCCCTGTGGCCCACCCATCATGGCGCCTTCACACTGGTGATCATCCACCCACTCTTACTTCCAAATCCAGCATGTCTGGGATCTCTTTAGGGACCATAGAGCTTGCATTCCACATCAGAAACCAAATTTAAAATGAAAATCCACCTTCATAAAGCAACATACATCCTCCTGCTTAACTTCATACTAAAGTGTGAATGACTGACAGCAGACTCCTCTGAGCCCAACAGATCAAGTGTGGGCATCTGTCCATTAAAACCTTCAAGGGCTTCCCCAGTTTTGTCCTCCTCTTTCTACTCTATCCTCTGTTTTCTGCGCAGAAATGCTCCCACTTTCTCCCTGCCCACCAGGCCTGGGACTTTGCTGTCCTGCTTCCTCCCACCGGCTGCCCACCTCACAGGTTGGACCAAGGAGGCCTCTGTTCTGCCCCATGCCCGCCCAGGCACACCTCCGCCGTGTCACTCCCTGGGGTGCGAGCACCTCTGCACACACCTGTCTCACCGGCAGCCGGGCTCTGCCTCCAGCGCTCTGCTGTTCCCCCAGGGCCTGCGCCTGGCTCTTGGGAAACGTTTGCAGCAGAAGGCAGGGAGGGAGGGAGGCAGGGAGGCCCGGGGCCAGATGCTCTCGGTGGCCTTGGGGAGAGAAAGGCAGCTGACACACACAGGGATGACAGCTGGTCCTTGTTCCCACGAAGCTGGCCACCTGCCAGCCAGACAAGTGAAGCTGCAAAGACGCAGAGCTGGTGCTGTGACCCCAGCAGGCCACGGGGGAGGAGAGCACTCGGGGGGTGGGGCTTCTTGGGGGCGGTGACACCCCAGCCAGAACAGCTCCCTCTGGACCAGGGTTTGTGTCTGGGGTTTCCTTAATTAGCGCAAACGCGTGTGATGTGCTTGACGAGCTGTCAGCGTTTTCCAGCGAGAGCTGTCAGACACGAAGGCCACATTCTCCCCGTCTCTGACACGTGAACGATGGACCCCGGCCATCCCCTCCACTGCCTGCCCCTCCCTGGGGTCGGGCGCACCAGCCGCGGGGGCGGCATTCCAGCCCGGGGCTTGCCGAGCAGGGAGACGCAGAGGCCCAGGAGGGGGGCACCCTGGGTGGGAGAGTCTCCCGCCTCCTGCCCCGCAGTTCCAGCCTCTCGGCGTGGCGGGAAGGGGCGTCTGTTCCAACAGCAACGCCTGGCGCTGCCCCGTCCTGCCACACGTCACCCTCAGCAGCGGCTCACTGGGGCCATGAGCTCGTTAAACACATTAACTGTCTCATCCTCATACTGTTATCCACGGTGGAACTGTGAAATCCCTGTTTTACACGTGGGGAAACTGAGGCATAGAGTAGCTAAAAATGAGGTGCCAGGCAGACGTGCTGTGTGCCCGGCCCGGCCCCAGCCTGCACCCGACTGCTGCCCCCGCGGCCGGCTCTGTAGACGCAGGGTCGGCAAATGTTCCCCGGGCGTCCGCCAGGTGCCCGGTGCCCGGTCTCAAGCCGTCTCCTCCCGTTCTAACCTCAGGCCCCTGACGGGGAGCATCACCGCCCACGGGCAGGTGGGAAGGACCAGGCCGCTCCTTGTCCTCATTCCGGGAATTCCAACTCTGCCCCAGGCGGCTGCGTGGCCGGAGCTCACGGGCCGTGGGCAGGAGGCTGAAGATGCCACACGTTCCACCCTCGTGACCCCGGCTCGTCCCAAACTGCACCCAGGAGGGCCCAGGGGGCACGAGCCCGCATGTGGGTGTGACCCACGTCAGACGCCCAGCGTGAGGGACCAGGGACCCGACTGCAGCCCAGCTTGGCTCAGCTCTGGGGCTCGGCCGGGAGGCCTGTCCGCTGGGTCTGACGCGCATCCACTTTGGAATAAATGGATTTCTTCTCTGTTTACATTGTAGAGTAAACAGAGATTTCCTGATCAAAGCTGCTCCGTGCCTGGAGACGATCACCAGGAGTGTTTTCCCAGCGAGGTCACACCGCGGGACTGGCCCTGGCTGCGCCGAGCACGTGTTTGGGCTCGGTGACCATCAGGATACCCCGCAAAGGGACAAAAATTCACACCTTCCCAGGGCAGGCGCCTCCCTGCTTGACAATTAAAAAGAGCCCAGCTGGTGAGGATCAGAGCTGAGCTGGCCACCACACACGGCACGTGGCATTTACAGCGGCCACCTCGTAGCACGGTGGCCCCATCCCGTACGTGGGGACAGAGGCTTGGCCTGGCGCCCCGGTGGCACGGCCTGAGCAAAGGAGCAGGGGACGAACCCTCTCTGGAGACGGTGGGTCCTGCTGTGTGTCACTGGGCATATGGGGACAAGGGAGTGTCACGAACGCAGTACCTGACATGGCGTAGGCATGAGTGTGGGGGACGCTGGGGGACTGCTGCAGGGAAGGAAGCCAGGACCCTGGAAACACAAGCCTCTACACAGTGGGGGACCGTGATCGGAGGACCCTTGTCCTGTGCCCCCCGGGTGGCGGGATCTGCTCATTCTCACTCCTGTCCCCGCGGGTCCCGGAGCCCGGCCTGCCGGTCACAGGGGCAGCCTGCAGGGGGGACGTCCTCGGGTGGATTAATTGTCCCAACAACACTTTTGAGTAATTCTTTCCTCTCCGAAACGTTACCAATTTCCTGTATTAAACTCCCACGGACAGGGCCACGTGCTAGACTCCAACCAGTTTTCTGATCCACTCGTCTCTGCCCCACGGTACCCCTGGACGCGTGAGGTTTGGGGCGCACTCACACGGCTAGAAGCACAAGGCCCCGGACTTCTCCCCAACGTCTCGGAACATCCCTCCCTCGTGGTCCACCTGTCCTCTTGCACTTTCCAGTAGTTGTCACTGGGCTCTCCATCCTGCCCCCGGATTTCTGGATGGTTTCTAGATGGTTCCCGTCTGTGGTGTAATTCCCCAGGTCTGGCTCCCAGCTGGGTATTTCTCACAGCTCTGTTATGGCTTCCGCTTAACCTAACCGATGGGTTTTTAATTTTGAGGACTACGTTTGTCATTTTAATAAGTTCTGCCAGTTCATGTCCAAATCTATTGATCTCGTTCTGGCCTTTCCTTAGACTCCTGCTTTTATCTTAAATAATTTTGAATAAACACATTTATTTCATATTCTAGCATTTCTGGTTCATGGAGTGCTGACGCTGTGTTCGCTGTGCGTGGTGACTGTTCCTCAGGACAGTTCGTTTCTGAGCGTGCTTTCTTGCTGTGCACTCAAATCCCGCAGCCGTGGTTTGCTCTGGGCACGTCCTGGGAGCCCTGGGCTGCGGAAACGTATCTGCACTTGCCAGTCCACGGGCTGTGGCCTGCGGGCACGTGGATGTCTCGCATGAGTGACTGTACCACGCAGACGGCACAGATTCAGTCTCCAGACTCGTGGATCAAAAAGGCTGAAAGTTTCTGTTTTTCATAGCAAACTTCTCACCTCTCCCCAAAGCCTGGACAGACAGCGAGTTTCCTCCTCACCTCCCCAGGCCAAGGGCAAAGGCTTCCGAATGGACTTTTCGTGGCCTGCTGGCTCCGTGGGCCTTCGGCTTCATGGCAGGGCTGACCCCAGCCCCACACCGTGGGACGCCGGCAGTCTCCTCCCGGGCCCTGGTCACGGTGCCGTGGCCTCTGAAATACGCTTTCATTTCACTCTGCATTTCCAGTCCTGCGTGGCTTCCCTGTCTCTCGTTCAAGCTTGTCTGTGGACTTAAAGTTTTGCCCGTTGCATGTTACCCCGGATTCCTCGGTGTCTCTTCCCCCGGCAGAGGGGGCTCTGGCCCCCGCCACCCCAGGGCTCCAGGGCGGCCGCGTCCTGGGGAACGTTGATGCTTTATCTGAGTTTGCAAAATGAAAATCAGAGCGGCAGGAAGGACATCGTCCCGGTGGGATGAGGCTGGATGGCGGTGGGGGCGGTTGGGAGGAGGACGGCCGTGGTGGCCCTGCCCGGCCACACCGCCCCAGGGCAGAGCAGCTATTTGGTGACAGCGACTTGCATGTCACAGCACCTCTGGCGCTGGCCCAGCCGCACTTTCTTTGGTCCAGAGATTAGAACGTGGACATCCGGGGGCCACTGTTCAGCTGAACACATGTAATAAAACACTCCCCAACCACAGTGAGACCCTGACTCCAGACCTGCGTCCTGCTGACGCTGGGTCCCAGCGCCCGGCCAGCGCTGCAGAGCAGGCGCCTCCCCCGCTGCCCCAGCCAGACACGGAGCGACCAGACAGACACCCGCGCGGGACCCGCGGACTGAGCCTCCCCCAGGCACCGCGTCGGGGAACAAGAAACGAGTCTGTCACAGGAGAGAGAGACGGCAGCCGGCCTGCGGCAAAGGCAGACAACCTCGACGTGCAACGAACTCCCATAAATCCATGAGGAGGCCACAAGCGCCCTCAGAAAATTAAGAAAGAACATACCCCAGCAACCCACCAGGGTAGAAGCGCAGACAGCTCCGCGTCCCAACTCGGGACCAGACACGCGCTAGTGTGCTGCGCGGCATCAGGATGTCACAGCGCGGCCGCGGTGATCGGGGTGCGGGGACAGATGCCCTCACGTGGGGCTGCAGACGTGGACTCAGGCTCCTAGGAGTCACTTGGACATCTGTGCGAATGTCAGATGCGCTGACCCGGATTCCCCGCCTAGGAACCTGCCCTAAAGAATTAATAGGACGCATGCACAAAGACGGATAAGCAAAGATGCTCATGCCACATGGTTTGTGGCGGGAAAAACGGAACGGAGCCACCTGAGCCCGTCAGTGAGGGGCTCACAGAGCAGACGCTGACGCCATGCGCAGACCCCTCCTCTCTCTGCACGTCCGGCTCCCGGGAAGGGTCTGGCGCAGCACGCACCCTCCCTGTTCTCCAGAGAGCGTGTCCGACAGCGCGCCACGCAGCCGTTGGTTTAAAAGAAGAAGAACAAAGCAGACGGTCACGTCCGGACACAGGGTGGCCGCAGTATGTGGCTAAGCGGACGTGGTCACAGACTGCAGGGTGGCCACTGACACGGCAGGAAACCCAGGAAAAGTACAGGCAAGACACAGCCCCTGGCGTCCCTGTGGTAGTTCTGTTGTTTATAAGTAGTTTATACGATCAAAGTCAGGCGAGGGCATTTCCAGTACGTGAAACGCGTCAAGTTCTGTGACTTTCGCATCCGAGGAACAGCGAGCGGCTCCGCTCCAACCCGGAGGCAGGCCCTGCTGTTTCCCAGCGTCCGTGTGAGCCGCAGTCCTCCCCGCCCCGACGGGCCCTGGGTGGGGAGAGATGAAATCGTGTGTGCAAGGAGGTTCTCCAGCTGTCAGGCTCTGGGCGTGGCAGGGGGACCGGCCGGCCGTGACCCTTTGACAAAAGGCTGCGTCGGAAACTAACCACAAGGAAGGCGGAGGAAGCCCTGGTCGTGGCCCTGTCTTGGCATCCAAGTGGCTGAGACGTGGCCGAGTGGTGCTGCCGGCTCACCCGGAGGTGACGCTGGTCGGGAGACTGCGCTTCGCCCACAGAAGCCACGTGCACGGTGACGGTGGCCTTCCCAGGGCACCTGCCCAGTCCCAACACGCCGGTAGCTCTCCTGCGGGAGCCGACAGTGGCCGGCATCTGCCCCGCGAGCCGGCTGCACCGTGTCCACAAGGCTGTGACCCGGCTCTGTCACCCCTGCCGCCGTGACAGCCAGCTCCGGCTGGCTCTCTGGGGCTCTGCCCTGCCCAGAGCCTCTGCGCTCTGGTTGCGTGTCCGACTTCACGTAACCCTCCTCTAACCAACGCCACGAGGCGCGCCTCCAGCTCCCACTTTACGACAGGGGACACGTGAGCTCAGACCCCAGCAGCCACTTGCTCAAGGACACGCCAGCTGCCGTTTCCACCGGTCCCAGGACGGACGTGCGTGTGTTTCCAGGCTGCCCCAAAACCCGAATCCGCCCTTCCGAGATGAATGTCCGTCACCACTGAGAACATTCCAGGGAATGAGCTACAGCTTCCTTAAACAATTCCACAAATGTTTTCATGGCGGCCACGGGGCCGGGGGAGCTGCAGCCTCCCGACCTGACCACCGTGGCCCTCAGCTGTGTGAGTTCCGACATGTCTGCGACGTCCCGGCCACATCCGACTGTTGGGAAAGGCTGAGCCACATGCCCAGGTGGCAGGAGCTGGAGTGACAGGTGTCACTGATCCTGGGTCCTGTGACCACATGGGTCGCACCCCGTGGGCCCAGCGCCCAGAAGTGAGCCGTGGCAGCAACGGAAGAGCAGCTCTGCCGCTGGACCCGGCAGGGACCGCAGAGCCGACGGTCGGGGTGAGGCGAGGACAGAGACCACCGCGTCCCCCAGCACCTGGGTGCAGAAAGGCAGGGCCCGCGGCCAAGGGCTCCTCCCGGTTCCGGGCAGGGCGGGCCGAGGGCTGTGGCATTACCTCAAGCAGAGCGCGAGCCAGCTGAAGTCATCGGCAAGGCCGGGCCGCGGACGGCGATTTCCAAACATGTGGACGAAAGCGATCACGGCGCGTCAGGACTCCAGGCCGTGATTCGAAGCAGATGGAGCTGGGAGTGTCGTCCCGCAGACGACCGGCTTCCCACGGCGGAGGGTGCCGCCCCGTCCTCAGCAACCCGGGGGCCGGGCGGGCTGGCGAGGAGGCTGGGACCCACCAGGAGGGCGCAGCAGGGAGCCCCAGGCACAGGCAACGTCCCAGGTGCACCGCAAGGCCTGGATGGAGCGTGCACTGTGTCAGCACCTGTCACCTGCAGCCAGCACCCTCACCGCCACACACATATGAACACACGCACACACACATATGCGCATGCATGCAACATTCATACAGGCACGCACACATGCATGCACACATGCATGCACATGCACACACATGCACATTCATACAGGCACGCACACGTGCATGTACACAGGCATGCACATGCACACACATGCACATTCATACAGGCACGCACACGTGCATGTACACATGCATGCACACGCACACTCACACGCATGAATGCACATGAATGCACATACATGCACATGCACACTCATGAACGCACACGCTTCCCCCAAACCCGCGTGGAGCACCCCCTTGCCTCCCAGCCCGATGTGCCCCGTTAGCAGAACACTCGCGCTCAAGGGCTGTGTGGGATGATTTTCCAAACTGTGGAAACCGAAGCCAGATTTCCTTCCCTGCCGCGTGTCAGACGACCCGGGACGGGTAATTTGGGGGCGGTTGTAACGGGCCGCCGGCTGCGCCCAGACAGCGCTCGTGGGGGCTTGGACGAAGCGCCAGCCTTTGTTTGTTTTGCCTTCTTTTGTGTTTCTTGTTTTTCCGCAGTCGCTGGCTGAGAAGAGCAGTTGCTTGTAAAACGTGTTCAGCGGGTACGATCGCGCACGCTAACCTCTCGCTCCACAAGAGGACGCCACGTAGGACCCCGCGGGCAGCGTCTGTTTGGAAGATGCCAGTGGGTTCCACAGCAGGGGCTTAGCAGGATTATGTATTAGGATTTGAACACGATGCGCATTGTGTTTGCCTTTGTGTGATTTCACCACCAGAGACACCGGGTGGGCACAGCTGCCCTGTCTCACCAACCTTCCTCTGCCAGCCCCGCGCCAGCAGTGACCCTCTGTCCCCACGGCCACCACCCAGGCCACTCCCGGCCTTTGCAAGCTCACTGCCGTGTTTACCGGAGCGGTTCTGTGTCTCCCAACCACACGGCAAGTGAGAAGCTGTGCTCCCGTCTTCATCTTTTCTTAATATGTCCCTGATGAAGTTTGAGAGCTGCACCCCAGCCCCATTTTCCCACCAGCCCTGTGGTTTGCAGTTGCACAATTCTGCACATGGGGTGGGTTTCCAGCAGATGTCATTTTAGCAGAACTGGCTGCACATGCTACGTGCGGTTTGCACTTTTTCCAGAGAATACTCTTGCATGGTACAAGTCCCAGGGCTTCCTCCCAGCCTCTCTGAAGACCCCCGGCAGCCTCCCCAGGCCAGAGTCCTGCTCCTCGGTCCCTGCTTCTGAGGGAGGGGGACCCTCTCCAGGCACCCCGACTACGCCCCCAGCTACACAGGCTGCCGCGTCTCTGCGGTTCTTTCCGATTATATACGACCAGCAGGCCAGACCGCGAGGGAGTCTAGAGCGAGACCCCCCGACCTACACACTAAGTTGAGTCCTCTTAGTTCAGACACAGCAGTGCTTTTGGCTAAAGAGAAAGCTACAGAAATTTCTCCCGGCTGCAGAACAGGGTTTTGATTACAAATAAGAATTTAGTCCAAAACTGCTAAATTTTTCAAACCAAAGATCCAGGCATGTGACGGTTGCCTCAGAGGAGCTTGGACGGCTGGTTAAGCAGCTGCTTCGATTCAACAGAAATGTACGTATCACCTTCCGAATGCTAAGCACTCCGCTGACACAGCGCACGACTCCAGGCAGAAACGGGTATTTGCAGAAATTAATACAATGCAATAGAGTGCTCATAATGACAAAAAATAGAGTGGCACAAGCTGTCCGGTACGTGGAAGGTTCTCTCTGCATTTTTTATGTCATTTCCGTGAACAAGGCATATGCTGCTTCCGAAGGGGCAGACGCAGGCGAGGGGGAGGGCCTGCCCTGCACACGGCACTGTGGCCGCCGCCCGCTGACCCAGCAGAGGTCCCCGCGGCCCAGGTGGGCAGAGCTCTCAGCCCCGGAATGCGCCAGCCCACTGGAGTCACGGGACGGGCACAGAGACCTCCAAAAGGCTCTGGCAGGGTCCCCCTCCTGCCCTGGACGCAGAGGGAGATGGGGCGGGTGGAAGCAGGAACCCCGGCCTCGTCCGGGGCTCTCCCGCCTCGGCTGTGGGTTTGCACACCCACGAAAGGCGCGCCCACCCCTCGGCTTAGAAGCTCAGGTCCTTCCAGGCGGAGAGACCTCCAGAGTGACCTGTGAGCCGGGGCCTCTGCACCCCAAACCACGGCGGTGCCACGTCTGGGGTGTCAGTTGTATTCGAGGGTTGGAGGGTGGAAACGGCAAAAAGAAAAAAAAAAGTTCAGAGGGTCAGTTGTTGCAAACATTTTCATATTTTTAAAAATATGGCTGTATCACAGAATTAAATGTAAACTTTAGGAGATGCCATCCTTGCAGAGAGTGCCACCAACCTGTGCCCCCAAGTCACCCAGGCTCACCCACTCCTGGCTGCCCCCTGGAGAGAGGCTGCGTCCTGCCTGATGTGGCCCCCAGGGCTCAACCCTCAGCCCCAAGGGGCCATCCTGACCCCGCCCCCCGTGGGGACCACCCACCCCCACAGCTCAGGCATCTGTGGAAAGTGCCGGGTCTGTCTTTGCCATCTGGGTTTCCGACAGCTGACGTCCCCTGCCCTTGTCCCAGGGCTCGGTGGCGACGACTTTATCCCACAGAATTCCCAAGGACGTGAGTGTGCGCTGGGCGTGGTGGGCTCAGGTCAGAGAGGGAGCCGGCCGCTCTCCCCACAGCACGCGTCGCCCACACGCTGCGATTCACAGACGAGCATCCCGCCTGTGTGATCTGGGGCGCGGTTCTGGGGAGGCGGTTTGGAAATAGACTCTCTGATGTTCAGCGCTGGGCTGGCTCCTTTGGAGACAGAAAAACCTTCTGGGAATTTGGGGTAGGTGTTGCTCAAGTAATAAAGTTTTCTTCCTAAACACAGTTTTGGTTGCCACCAAATTTAACTTTCTTCATCTCAAATGTAGAATCCAAGTCAAAAGGAGATGCTGCCCCGACCCCCCATGTCCCACCCGCAGCCGGAATCCATCTCTCTTGGTGACTTCTGAGCTGCAGGGAGACAGGGTGCCTGGCCCTTCCTGCCACCCGGGATTGGTGGTGTTTTCAATTGTTTAGTCCTTCCACCATCTGTGGATGGATTTGCCACATCTGAACACACCCTGTGCCATTGTTCACTTCTGATCCCTTTTTTTTTTTCGAGACAGAGTACCCCTCTGTTGCCCGGGCTAGAATGCCATGGCGTCAGGCATGGCGGCATGACCCTGTAACGCCAGCACTCAGGCGGCTGGGAAGTGGGAGGTGGCTTGAGCCCAGGAGTTGGAGGTTGCTGTGAGCTATGATGACACCACTGCACTCCAGACCCTGTCTCTAAAATAAATAAATAAATAAACAAACAAACAAACTAAAAAAAAAAAAGACCTAGAACTAAGCAAGATCTCAAGATAAAAGTGAATTTGCAAAAATCAACTATTTCTCTCTATAAGCAGAAGCAACTGGAGATTCAGATTTTTAAAAAATACCATTTACAATTGAATCACACAGTGCTTAGGGATAAATTGAACAAAATATGAGCTAGACTTGGTGATGAAAACCATAAACCATTACTGAGAGAAATCAGAAGAGACGTCAATAAAAAGAGAGACAGACCATGTTCATGGATAGGAGTCAACAGAGCTGGATAGAGACACTCCCAGACTGGCCAAGAGATTCGACCCTATCCCAGCCAGAGCTAAGCAGGCTGTTTCTGTAGAAATTGACAGGCTGATTCTAAAACGTATATAAAACGACACCTCTTTCTTTGGTTCTCCTGGAGAGAGTTGGAACCCATTCTATTAAGTGAAACATCCCAAGAATGGAAAAATAAGCACCACATGTACTCACCAGAAAGTTGGTTTCCCTGATCATCACCTAAGTGCACATTTGGAAATAACACCAATTGTGTATTGGACAGAGGTGGGGGGTGGAGGGAGGGGATGGGTGTATACCTACATGAAGAGTGTGATACGCACTGTCTGGGGAATGGACATGCCTGAAGCTCAGACTCGGGGGAATGGGAGGGACATGGGCAATATATCTAACCAGAACTTTTGTACCCCCCATAATAAGCTGAAATAAAAACAAAACAAAACAAAAAAATAAAACGTATATAGAAATGTAAAGGATCTATAATAGCCAAAATAATTTTGAAAAGAACACATTTAGCAAACACACTATTTTCAGACATACTCTAAGGCTTCAATAATCAAGAGAGTGTGTTAGTATAAAGACAGACATGTGGATCAATGGAGGGAAGTCCAGAAATAGACCCACAGAAATGGTCAATTCTCAACAAAGTGCCAAAGCAATCCCATGGGGAAAGAGTGGCCATTTCAACAGTGCCCACACAATCACCATCTGCGTGGAAAACTGCGATTCTCAGCCCTACCTCACAGCACACACGAATTATCTTGAAACGGATCATAGATCTAAGTGTAAATCATCATCTAGAAAAACTTCTGGAAGAAAACACAGGAAAAATTGTTCATGAGCTTGGGTCGACAAATATTTCTTGGGAAAGACACAAAAAGCACGAACCATTAAAAAAAAGATTGATAAATTGAACATCAAAAACTTCTGCTCTTCAAAAGACATAATTAAGAAAATACAAAAGCAAGCCACGGACTAGGAGAAAAAATTCACAAAATATATACTGATAGAGGACTTGTGTCCAGTCCACAGTCAGATGCTTCTAAAACTCAATCATAATACAAACACCACCACCCCCAAAAAACAACTGAAATATTTGAATAGCTACTTCACCAAAGATTGCAAATAGGTACAAGATGACCCAAATCATTAGTCACTGGAGAAATGGAAATTAAAGCCCTAAAAGCTACCACCTCACGCCTATCAGGACGCAGCAGCCACCTTGGCAGCTGCGTGTGGAGTTAAGCATCCACTTCCACGTGGCCACACAATTCCCCTTCCAGCTGCCAACCCACGAGAAACGCACACGCCTGCCAAAGACCCGTGTATTAAAATCCATAGTAGCTTACTCCTGACAGCCCCAAACTGGAAATAACCCAAACACCCACCGATAGGCGAACACGCAAACAAGTTGCAGCTCATCCTAACGGTGGAGCAAACCTCGGACAGACAACACCACCCGACGATAACAAAACAAAAGACAACACTACACAGATAAACCTCGATAACGTCACGCAGAACGAAAGACGCCAAACATGACAGCTATCATGTACCACGCAATTCCGTGTATAGAAAACCGCGGGAGACTGTTGGATCCACAGTCGGAAAGAACAGACATGGTCAACAGGCGCACTTCCTGGGACGAGGAGAGGGACCGCCGTGTGGTGTTGGTTACACGGTGTATAAACGTATCCAACTCATCCGCACGTATAGTTCAAATGATTAAAACTATTTAACATAAAAAATAAAGTGGCAGCCAAAAAAGGGGCAATTTGAAGGTCAGAAGTATCAGGGGCACAGTGACGAAAGCGTACAAGTCTGCGTGCCAACCCGTGAGCTCCTGCCCGCACCAGACATGTGTGTGCCTTTTTGGCGGGCGCTGGTCCACGTGGGGCGTGCTTGCTGGTTTAGCAATTGTCCAAAGTGTCGCCCTTGTTGCCCCTGAGAGTGGAGTGTGCACTACACTGTTTCACTTCCGTGGAAGTTTGGAGAAGGCAGGTGTTCACCGCTTTGACGAGGGCGGCGGAGATGCCCCATCCGTGTGAGTTACCGTGACCCTCTGTTCGGGGCCTGCGGAACAATGAAATAGAAGCCTCTTTTGACCAAGTCCCAGTTGCGAGGCAGGGACAGGACAGCCACAGCCTGTGTGTTGACGTTTGCACAGTTACATCAGAACTGTGCAATGTGCTCTTGCAACTCTCCCGCCAGTGAGGGATTAGGAGGGCAGGACTTAAAGGTTACTCAACAACAGACAAGATGATTTATTATTCCTTAGGTCATTGGAATAAATTATAGATATGCTTAAACATTTATGGAATTTCGCCTACCCAACTCTTGCCGGGGCCCAGGGCCAGATTTCGGTATGTGAGCCAGGCCCGTGATGTTATAGCCAGACTTCGAGGGCCGTTGGCCAAAGCTGAATTCCCTTCAAGGTCAATTTTGTTTCTTTGCTAACAACGTCACTCTGAGCGCTAAGCACATCAGCCCGTCCAGTGGCCACAGTCAATACTGAAACTTTCAGCCCGTGACATGGCATTGGCTGTGTGGACCTGGTTTCTACTTTCTGTTCAACTCTGAGCATATTTCTTAAACTCTCTGAGCCTATTTTTTGTTTGTGTTTTGTTTTGCATTTTTACAACAGAGTTAACCGCTTGGTGGGTTTAGACAAGAATCAGAGTCTGGGCAGGGAGAGCATGCAGTTCAGTACCCAGTGCATAGTACCCGAGCACTCATCACAGTACCCAGTACATGGTACACAACACTCAGCATAATACCCAGCACATGGTACCCAAGCACTAAGCACAGCACCCAGTACATGGTACATAGCAGGCACACAGTACCCAGTGCATGGTACCCGAGCACTCAGCACAGCACCCAGTACATGGTACACAGCAGGCACACAGTACCCAGTGCATGGTACACAAGCACTCAGCATAGTACCCAGTACATGGTACATGAGCACTCAGCACAGCACCCAGTACATGGTACAAAGCAGGCACACAGTACCCAGTGCATGGTACACAGCAGGCACTCAGTACCCAGTGCGTGGTACACAGCGGGCACACAGTACCCAGTGCGTGGTACACAGCGGGCACACAGTACCCAGTGCGTGGTACACAGCGGGCACACAGTACCCAGTACGTGGTACACAGTGGGCACACAGTACCCAGTGCATGGTACAAAGCAGGCATACAGTACCCAGTGCATGGTACATGAGCACTCAGCACAGTACACCATGTGTGGTACACAAGCACTCAGCACAGCACCCAGTACATGGTACACAGCAGGCACACAGTACCCAGTGCATGGTACACAGCAGGCACACAGTACCCAGTGCATGGTACACAGAAGGCACACAGTACCCAGTGCATGGTACACAGCAGGCACACAGTACCCAGTGCATGGTACACAGTAGGCACACAGTACCCAGTGCATGGTACAAAGCAGGCACACAGTACCCAGTGCATGGTACATGAGCACTCAGCACAGTACACCATGCATGGTACACAAGCACTCAGCACAGCACCAAGTACATGGTACACAGCAGGCACACAGTACCCAGTGCATGGTACACAGCAGGCACACAGTACCCAGTGCATGGTACATAGCAGGCACACAGTACCCAGTGCATGGTACACAGCAGGCACACAGTACCCAGTGCAGGGTACACAGCAGGCACACAGTACCCAGTACATGGTACAAAGCAGGCACACAGTACCCAGTGCATGGTACATGAGCACTCAGCACAGTACACCATGCGTGGTACACAAGCACTCAGCACAGCACCCAGTACATGGTACACAGCAGGCACACAGTACCCAGTGCATGGTACACAGCAGGCACTGAATACACACCACACGAGTGAAGGGAGCAGGAACAAAACCTCCCACACTTCTGAGGCGGCTTTTTCAGACCCTCCAACAGCAAACTGCCGAGGCTGGAGGCCAAGAAGGACTAGGCGGCCTCCCACCCAGGGATGGGCAGAGGCGGCTCCAGGGGACACAGCTGCGGCTCAGGCCTGGTTCCCGGCTGCCACCCGGCCACCTCCAGGCTCCACACTGGACGCCCTGAGGAGCATCCGTCCTCAGAGGCCCATCCTCCAGCCACACTCAGCACCTTCTGCCCCAGGGGCCATCGTCCTGAAGGCGAGGTCCACCCGGAGCCGCGGGGACTCGTGCTGCTCTGGCAGGTCCAGGCACGCTCTGGCCAGGGGCGGCTCCGTCCCCAGGTGGGGACTCTCACCTCCCCGCTCGCCCACTGTGGGACTCAGGCCGAGGTCCCAGCAGTCTGGGGACACCCCGCTGCCCAGCCCTGCTGCCTGTGGCAGTGAGTTTCCAGGTGACAATGACAACAGCGACCACTTCCTCCCGCTCCTGTGACTCGGTGGGCACAGCCGTCTCACCCCGCCCCACGGCCCTCTGGCCCACCCTCCGGAGCCAAGGACACGGGGAAGGAAATCAGGGCGGTGGGGGATGAGTCAGTTTATCACCTGCTGCCTCCGCAGCCGCACAGGGCCGGGGCGGGGGGGCCAGGCTGCGCTCCCCGGGCTCCCCTTGCAGACAGTTCCTGTTCCCCAAAACGACTCCCGGCCAGCCGTGCAGGGAAGCCTGCAAAACGCCTCCCACCTCCCATGACGTGCCCCGCCCTGGGCCCAGCAGACCCCCGCGGGCCCGGCTCGCACGGCTCCCACCCGCCCCAGGCAGACTGGGGACCTCTTGGGTTCCCATTGGTCCTCCTGAAAGACAGCGCCTGCCACTGGCCAGTGTGGCCACAGCACCAAACCCCGCAACACCGCGACCCTGCAGGCCCAGACTGGCGTGTGCACACGTGGTCCGACTGAGCCCTCCGGTCACTAACGGGGGTCGGAACAGGGCCCAGATGTCCACGTCTCTTCCCCAGCGCCCTCTCTCTGCCCAGGTAGCAAGACCAGGGTTCTGGGAGCCCCTCGCCCTGGGCCCCCCACTTCCCAGGGCAGCAGAGCGAGGACAAGAAGCCACACCGGAATCCAGAGCTGCAGTGTCTCTGCGGGGGCTGGGCATCACCCAGGAGGGGACAGATTCCCCCACCCCACCCTCCGTAAAACGCATCCCAGCTGGTGGCAGGTATGGTTCACCTCTGCACCTGCAGGGAGGAATTCTGGAGAAATCTTTGGTATTTGGCTTGGGAGGGAAGCTGGTGACTGACAGGAACGTGGAGCCGTGCCCAGAGTGTGGAGCGATTCTCACAAGGAGCGTTTAATAACGATGGGTGGGTGGCAGGGCACAGAGTGACCCCGGAGACACCACAGGCTGTGACACTGGGCCCCTGGGCCGAGGGATGTGGCCTTAAGGCAGAGGGTGGGAATAAAGCCAGGGAGAGAGAAAACCCGCGAGAATCCGAGGGTGGATTGTAGACCAGGTTCCCAACGAGCGAAGAGCTGACCATGAGACCCCTGCGCTCACACAAAGAAGCCCCTAGAACACATGTCTTCACTCACTATCTTTCTTTCTAACCTCACAACAACTGCTTGAAGACTGGAGAAATTTTACGACGCTCCAGGATTGGCAGCACAAGCTCAAGAGTTTCAAGGGCAAGGAAAAAATTGCAAAATACTTTGAAATGGGTAAAAAACAATGACTCTCTGTCTTTCGTTGTCTTGGAGCTATTTTACAACTTCGTAAATCATGGGAGGTGATTGTGATGCAAACGATCCTGTCCCCAGGAAGCGGATGGACTGTGCATCTGTGGAACGCAATCGCAATCGTGCGAGGCGGGTTTGCGTCTGTCCCGCGTTGGTTTCAGTCGCCCTCACTGCCGCTGGCGTGACGCCCTGAATCCTCTTTGCAGCCGCAGCGTCTTCCTGGTTCCGCATTGGTTAACGAGTTCAGTGAGATCTGTGATGTGTACATTTTGTACTTGTGTGAGTCAGGCCTTTGTCTTCTTTTACAGACGACCCTTTTACGCGGGGGACGTGCTGCCAGTGAACAACAGGGAGGGCTGAGCGCAGAAGCAGCAGAGGAAAGTCAGCCACACGGAGCAGGGTGCCGGC
>CM052442.1:133794181-133835866 GCA_028533085.1 Varecia variegata | reverse complement strand
GCCCTCCCGTCCACACACGCAAGTCGGCGTGGCGCTTGCTTCCACGAGTGCCAGCCTGGCGCCTGCAGTCCAGTGACTCATCCTCCCCGAGTCTGCACCACAGGCCACCGCACAGCACAGCACAGCACGCGTGCTGCTCGCCCCCCACCCCGGCCAGGGCAGACATCATTAATCGACCACCGAAACCCAACAGGGCTCCAGAGTCCTTCAGCTTAGTGCTCCCGGCACTCAGAGCTTCATCCACCTGCCTGAGACTTGCTAATCTTGCCTGAGATCACAACGTTTGCTTCAAACACCCACCCACGATTTTCACAGTGGCCCCCAGGACCCCTCGAAAATGCCGAATGTGTTACACAGGCTTTTACAGTTTCAAGGGTCAAAATTCCCGTCGGTCTCCAAGTGGCGTCCTCTCCGGGACAGAAATCACGCGGGGTCCACGCTGACGTGAAACGAGGTCAGGCCGGGGGAAATCGCCCCGGCGTGCGTGGCCCCTGTTCCTGGGGGAGCCTCGGACTGGTGCGTGTGGTCAGGCTGCGGGGAACAGGAGGAACACGGACCGCCACGAGGACACGGGTCGCAGCGGGAAGCCAACGCGTCCGGATGGCTCGTTCGGCGTCTGTGGGTCAGAGGAGAACAGCAGCGCCCGCCCAGAGGGCCACGCCACGCGGACGCCCGGGAACGCGGTGCCGAGTGAAGCAGCCGCTCCCGGGGGCCCCGTGTGGTACGACCCGCACGTGTGAAACGTCCAGAACAGACAAGTGCAGGGACAGGGCCGGGGGGGCGTTGCCAGGAGCTGCAGAAACGGGGGGCTCTTTGGGATGGTAAAAATATTCCAAACCTGATAGAGGTAACGGCTGCACAGCTCTGCAAACATACGAAAAACCATAGAATTGCACTTTAAACGGGCGAATTATATGATATATGAATTATATCTAACAAATCTCTCTCTTTTTTTCCAAGATACCATCTGGGCGGCAGATGCCCTCACAGGACAGCCGCGTGGCAGGCAGACCTCAGCAGCTTCCTGGCCAGGTGGCCTTGGCAAGCGTCTTAACCTCTCTGAGGTCCAATTTCTGTGGCCATAAAAAGAGATTAGCGTGTTTGCCTCGCGGGGCTGCGCGGGGCTCCGGCGAGGACTGACAACGGGCCGGCGCACGGCAGGCGCTCACTGTGGGTTCCTCGGACGGCAGCCCCGGTGACCGCCAGCCGTGCTGACGCGCAGAGTGACCGTGGAGGGATCGTGACTCGTGCCACCTGGGCGCCCGATAGCGCTGGGGGCAGCTCCCGAGAGCTCATCCACTCCCCGCCATCTCGGGGTCCGGCCGACGTCCCGAGGCTGCCGCCGGGTGAGGCACATTCGGTGCAGGGGAAATGACAGCAGCACCCCGTGTCTCCCTCGCTCTCTGCCCACCCAGACCCGGCTTGGGGCACCCAGCCAGGAGCCAACTCCAGGTCCTCAAGCCGGGCCCGAGGGAGGGAGGTCAGAGGCCTTTCTCACTGACGGTGGCACCGGCGCACGGGGCCTCCTCCCGCCTCGACCTGAGGGAGGGGCCGGGAAGCACCCGCTCCAGTGGCTTAAGCTGCCGACACTGTCCCATCCTCATCCTCAGGGTTGAAGGCTCACAGAACTCTAGAGACAGGAGCAGAATGAAACACGCAAACATCTCTCCAGTTGGAGAACAAGTCTCCTTTCTGGAGTCTTCGAACACTTTCAAGTCAGGACACCATTGCGAGACACATCAAAACCGGGAACACACGCTTCCTGTGACACGGCAGGGCGTCAACCTGTCAGCACAGAACGGAGGGGACACGGAGCACAGGACACGGAGTGAGGGACCCTCCGCGCGGCAGCTCCCAAGGGCAGTTTCTGATCTTCCGCGGCGTAACCCGAGCCCTGGGTCTGGAAGGAGCCTCTCCTGGGGCCGACGCAGGCAGACCGCGGGGGCAGTCGGTGCCCGGGGGCAGCATCTGGACCCGCTGACCCGGCCGAGGCTCCAGGCTGGTCGGGAAGCTCCGTGCTCTTACGCCGTCCGCACCAGGCACGAGATCCGCCAGTGTTTTTAATGACCAAAAAGCCACCGACACGCTCGCCCCTGTTCCTGCTCACCCCCCGCCCCGTGGGACTTGCCCACCACGTCTCAGATCCGCGCTCCGAGCACAGCGACAATCGGGGAGCGGCGGCCTTTGCGAGGCTCGGCCATTTTCCTTCCCGCTCCGGCGCCCAAGTCCCCTCCTACAGCTGCGTTCCCAGCCCGGCCTGCCAGCCTCGCGGCCGCTGCCACCGAGCCGAGAGGCACCCACGGGTGGGCCTTCCCCGCCAGGTCTCCCTGGCGGTGCCTGCCGACACCGGGCACCTTCTCAGGGAGCGTCAGGAAGTTTCCGTTTGGAAACGGCGACTGTCACTTTCGCTCACGGCCCGACTTGATAATGGGAAACAGACACACGACATGAGTACCAGGAAGGGGCCTGCCGTAAGACGTGTGCAAATAAAAGGATCACGGAGGGACTCGGACTTGCAAATACCGTTCGCGCGGTCTGTCACTGGCCGCCGCCTACGATGGGCCGTGCACGGTCGTGCGCTGTCGGCCCCAAACCGTGGCTCTGTCCCCCGTGGGTCGGGGGCACCCAGCCGTCCTGCCTCCACACTTTGTTTAGAAAACACACGCACACACAAAGCTGTAATGAGATGCACATTTAGCAAAACGTGTAACCAATCGAGTTTGTCTACGGCACATCCCAGCCCGGCGCTGCGCGATAAGCCCGTCACCTGGAACGCGTTACGCGAGGCAGAGAAGAAAGGAAGTCGCGGACAGAAATCACTAATGGAGGCGGACGCCCCCGGCCACTCAGCTTGCAGATGCAGACGGACGCTGCTCCCAACAGGCGGATTTGCCTTTTGAGCTTTGGCATTCGCTTCAGCACTTCCCATTTTCAGCAGGAAAACGCAATGCTTTGTTTCACCTTAAAGACGCCCAGACCGCACGCGCCCACGGCTGACTGCGGGTCTGAACGCGCTGATAGTTATCAGCGCTGATTGCCCGACAGCGCCAAACCCACAGTCCTCACCAAGGCGCTTCTTTCCTGGCGTCCTCCGTGCCCACAGCCGCCCCAGCCGCCGGGGACGCCGCACTTACCCTGGAGCAAGCGGTGGGCTGTGGCCGTGTGCCCTTCCCGTGTGGCCGGCGGCTGCAGAGGGACGGCAGCCGCACCCGACCCCACACCCCGGTGCCCGCGGCGGCCGCAGCGCTGGGGTCTGCCTGTGCTCGCGCCGGCTGCTCTGGGCTGGGAGTTCCAGCTTGCAGGCGGTCTGCACTCCCTCTCCCCCGCCACGCACTTAACCCTGCTCTGCCTGGCTAGGAGGGGTCTGGACAAAATCAACGTTCCGTGTCGCGGCCGCAGCCGGACGCCCCACGAGGCACAGCCCCCTTCTCAGCCGCACCTGGCTTCCTGCTCGCTTTCTGCGTAAACCAAAACAAGACGCCGAAGATGCGGCTTTTCCAGGCTGTGTGGGTTCCCTGGGCTCCCCGGGCTGTTCCTTCCCGACAGCACGGGGTGCACCTGCTGCAGGGAATTCAGGGGACTTGCCCTCGGGTCTCAGGGGGCCACCTCGGAGGGGGCTTCTGTGGGAGAGTTGACGGCTCAGAGCCCCCTCCAGACCCAGGGAGGCTGGGAGGTGCTGGTTGGGGGACTCCAGCCCCTCCTCAATTCCCTTTGGGGACCCCTAGCCAGCCCCAGCCCTTTTGGAGCCTCAGTTTCCTCATCTGTAAGGTAGAAACAGCGCCCACCTACCCAAAATTGAGACGAGGCTACCGAGGCCTGATGGGTGTAGGGTTGGTGAGGTCCACGCCCCACGTCCCTCCGAGCTGAGCTGCCCTCACGTACGAGCCACCAGGGACACGGTCTCATCAGCCACGACTTCCCCTGTAACTGTCTGCTGAGCCGCCCCTGGGCGGGACAGGTGCGGTGGGTGCCGGCAGGGATGACAGCGAGTGACCCTCGGGGCTGAGAACACTCCTGGTCCTGTCTGGGTGGCAGAGTCACAGGTAAGTGTCTCCGCCTCTTTCAACTCTGACCTTGCAGTCTGGGGGATGTTCCAGCCCCCGACATCCACCCCCGGCTTCCCAGCAGCTCCTGCCCCCACCGGGGCGGACACCTGGGGCAAAGCGCACCTTGCGCAGGTGCGGACGGTGAGGCTTCCCCACTCCTATGCAAAAGCTGTCTCTGGCTTCCAGGAAACTTCTAGAAAGTGCCGAGTGCTGTGGTTGGAACAGGGGTTCCCTACCTGGCTGCTGGTGCACCCCGGCTGCACCGAAGTGAGAGATCCGACCTGGAGAACTTCCGGCTGGAGCGCGGCTAAAGGGGCACGTGGCGCCCGGGTGGCTGAGGCGCCCTCCACGCCCCAGGGCTCCCGCACACGCAGCCGTCTTGCCGTGGGTGCCACGCACTGGGCGTTGGCCCGGCAAGGGCAGAACCAGGCATGGCTGGGACCTGTGCACTGTGTGTGTATAGCAATGTAACATTTATCATATGTGCATGTAACACACATGTGCAAAACAAGAATTATCCTCGGATATTCTCCTTCCTATTTTTTTAATTGAGGCGAAATTCACTTAACATAAAACTAATATGTTCAAGTGTGATTCAGTGGCACTTACTGCATGTTGTACTAATGTCTCTATCTAGTTCCGAGGCATTTTCTTCCCCCCAAGGGCGGCCCCGCAGCCCTCCCCAGCCCGACGACTCCCGCCTGCTCTGTCTCTGCGCGGCTGCCTGTTCTACATGCCTCACGCAATGGGTGGAGCGACACATGGCCTTTTGTGTCCAGCTCTTCCACGCGGTGTGATGTTGTCAAGGTCCAACCGTGTTGCAGCGTGTGTCAGCTCTGCTCTGCTTACGGCTGGACAGTATCCACTGTGTGGCCCGGGCCACGTTTTGTGTGTCCGCAGGTCGGTCCATCCACGGACATGTGGGTTGGTTCCACCTTTTGCCGCCTTGGAACTCTAGAAACAGAAGTGACACGTGCACGTCAGCCGCCGGGCTCCCCCTGCCATTTGAGCTGAGGCCGCCCATCTCTTGGCACGTTCCTGACTGTTCTACAGTGCCAGCATTTCCGTTTCCGTGGCTCCTGAGAGATCTCGCCTGACACACACCGCCTGGTCCCGTCCCCAGGGAGGGGTCAGAGGGCTGTTTCAGTGTCGTTGAGCTTGCGTGCTCCACGTGTCGTGTCGCAAGGGGCCGCGGTGGGGGGAGGGGCCTGTCCCACGCACCCTCTCCGCGGCTGGGTCCCCTGGGGGCTGGTCCCAGCGCGCGGAAACGCTGGTGCATTCCGAGTTCTAGGGCCGCTGGCGGCTCAGACAGAATGTCTGGAAATGGCACAAGGGGACGGTCTCTGGGCAGGACGCCCACCGTCACAAGGACAGCCAGGGAGGCCTGATGCCCCTGACCTGTCTGCAGACGCCCACATGTGACAGAACCGTGTTTCCAGGACGATTCTTACGGACGTGAACCAGGGACAGAGGGGCCAATGGAATGAGCGGCGCCACGTGAGCACTGGGACGCGGCCGCACCGGCCCGGTTGGCCCCGTGTGCTCATCTGACTGGGGCGCGAGGCATCCGGTCAGGAGGTGCCAAGTGGAGATAATCTGCGACAGCAGGGAGCAGCCTCACCTGCTGGGGCGGAGGCCAAGGAGAAAAGCTGAGGTTCCCCAGGAAGAGGAAACGCACCTGCGGACAGACGCCAAGTGGGACGGGAGCACCCCGTGGGCCCTGCGAGTCACCCCCACACCCCACGACGGGAAGGAAGTGCAGCCATGGGGACAGGAGCAGAGGGGCCATGTCTCCCTTGGGGGCGGGGCTTTGGCGCTTCCTTCCCTCCCTCCTCCTCCTCCCTCTCCCTCCTCCTCCCTCTCCCTCTGGCACTCAGAGTCCTGGCACCTGCCCCCAGTGGTGACAGTCCAAGATGTCTTCAGACATTGACCCCTGTCCCTTGGCGGGGGCAGAACCACCCTAAGGGCAGGGACCATCCTTTTCCCTCCTTTGTAGCCGCAGGCTCTGGCACCTTCACTGCAGGTGAAGTGACCCCACAGCTGTGCCCGGAGCCGGGAGGAGGAGGGGCGGGAAGGGAGCCCAGCCTGGGGGCACCGTGGCCTCCGGGGCCGGCCTGGGGGTCGGACAAGCATGAGAATAAACCGACCTCCCTGCAGGGCTCGGACTCGGCAGAGCAGACAGGCCTTCCCTGCGGGCGGCAGTGGGGCCGGGGCCAGCCGCGCCCACGGCGCTGAGATCATCCTGAAACCCCCAGTCGCACACGGGGCAAAGGCCGGAGGAAGCTGGAGGCCGAGCTGGGGCCACTTTGCGGCGACCGGCCCCCTCCAGGCCCCTCGGGGATTCCCGGCGCCCGGCCAGCGCCACGCAGCCCGGGGGGCGGAGAGGGCCTGGGACTGCAGAGGGGCCGTGCCCTGCGCCCACGCGGCCTGGACGGCGGCCCAGTGCGGCCACACACGGGGAGCTGAAGGAAGTGAGGGGGCCGGTGCGAGCGCACAGCGGGGAGGCGCAGCCCGGGGGTGGGCAGAGGCCGTGGAGCAGCCCACCGGCCACGTCTCGGCGCGGCTCCCGCGGCTCCCACGCCCGTCCTCCACGCTGGTCCTTCGCCACAGTGAGGACTCAGCGCCCAGAGCCTCTTCCCCAAGAAATTGGGGAGTCAGTGATGAGATTAAGGAAATCCTGGTTTTGTGGGCTCCAGTTCATTATCCTGGGGGGTCCTTTTCAAGAAAGGAACCTTGGTTTTGGCTCTGCCGGGTGCCAGGGCAGTGGCCGTCCCCTGCCAGGTGAGCGGCCCACGGGTGGTGGAGTGCCCTGGGAGCCGTTTCTACGCCCAGCCGGTGAGCGACGGTAACTCGGCTGGAAGAGCCAGCAGACCCCGTAACACAGCCCACTGAGCCCAAACTCAAACCCAAACACGTCCCGCTCGGCCCCCGCCAGGGCCCAGACCAGCTGCGGGGGGCGGGCAGAGCAGGACAGAGGGACAGGGATGCAGGACAGAGGGACAGGGACGCAGGACAGGGACAGGGACGCAGGACAGAGGGACAGGGATGCAGGACAGAGGGACAGTGATGCAGGACAGAGGGACAGGGACGCAGGCCTGGACGGCCCCACGGCTTCCTGCGGGCTTTGAGCAGGTTTCACTCCCCCGCCTGCGCCCCCGACTCTGGCCAGGAGGAAACGCGCAGGGGGTGTCAGCTGCCGCAGGGGGTGGGGACCAGGAGCCCAGCCCCACCTCTGAACTGCACAGAAAAGGAAACGGCTTTGCGCGCAGGTGAGGTTCGCCCAGGGCCCCGCGGCTCCTGCCACGAGCCGGGCTCAAACCCGCCTGCCCCGGCCGGTGCCCTCTGCCCGGGGAAGGCTCCGTCCAGCTTGGACGCCGTGACCCTCCTTCCACCCAGCCGCCGGCCCAGCCTCGCCCACCCCCTGCGGAGGCTTTGCTGGTCTCTTCCAGAAGCTCCCCCGGCCCCGTGACTCGCAGGCGGCCAGGCTTGGGGACCCGGGGAGGCCGCCCTGGGCCGTGGCGGCACCAAGGAAGCCGCGCGTCTGAGCTGCCCAGCGCGGGGCGAGCGCCAGGCCGTCTCCTGCTCACTGTGTGAGGAGCGCTCGGTCAGGGCGGCAGCCGGGAAAAAGGGCCCTTCGGTTTCCAAACGGCTCCGTCCGAGCTGTGGGCTCCTGGTCACCCGCTGCCTCGCAGAGTGGACAGCAGCACCGGCAGGGCCACTGCTCGGTGACTGCACAGCCCGGGCCTCGCTGCATGACGGGACAAAACCCTCGACAGGGAGGCCGGGGCCCCACACGGGCCACGGCGGCTCAGCTCACCGGGCCCGGCGCAAAGCAGCAGCCCCAGAGTTTGCCGGCATCTGCCCGGGGAGTGTGTGTGTGAGTGCACACGCGTGCGTGTGAGTGTGTGATTGTGTGGATTGTGTGCGTGTGTGTGCATGTGACTGCGCGTGAGTGCGTGTGTGAGTGCGCACACGTGTGTGTGAGTGCGTGATTGTGTGGATTGTGTGCGTGTGCATGTGACTGCGCGTGAGTGCGTGTGTGAGTGCGCACACGTGCGTGTGAGTGCGTGATTGTGTGGATTGTGTGCGTGTGCATGTGACTGCGTGTGAGTGTGTGATTGTGTGGAGTGTGTGCATGTGCGTGCATGTGACTGCGCGTGAGTGCGTGTGTGAGTGCACACGCGTGCATGTGAGTGCGTGATTGTGTGGATTGTGTGCGTGTGCGTGCATGTGACTGCGCGTGAGTGCGTGTGTGAGTGCGCACGTGTGCGTTTGAGTGCGTGATTGTGTGGATTGTGTGCGTGTGCATGCGACTGCGTGTGAGTGTGTGATTGTGTGGATTGTGTGCGTGTGCATGTGACTGCGCGTGAGTGTGTGATTGTGTGGATTGTGTGCATGTGCGTGCATGTGACTGCGTGTGAGTGCGTGATTGTGTGGATTGTGTGCGTGTGCGTGCATGCGACTGCGCGTGAGTACGTGTGTGAGTGCGCACGCGTGCGTGTGAGTGCGTGATTGTGTGGATTGTGTGCGTGTGCGTGCATGTGACTGCATGTGAGTGTGTGATTGTGTGGATTGTGTGCGTGTGCATGCGACTGCGTGTGAGTGTGTGATTGTGTGGATTGTGTGCATGTGCGTGCATGTGACTGCGTGTGAGTGTGTGATTGTGTGGATTGTGTGCATGTGCGTGCATGCGACTGCATGTGAGTGCGTGCTGTGTGTCCATGTGCACATGCATGCCTGAGGGAGGGGATGTTCTCATGGAAGATCACGAAGAGAATGTTTCCTCCTGAGCCACGTGGCTCCTGGGACACTGAGGCTGGCCCACGTGCAAAAACACTTCAGGAGGCTGGCAAGGGCTGGGCGCCCACCAGAGGGATCGACCCCTTCTGGGACGTGGGCGGCCTGGCCAGGGCCGCGTGCTGACGGGAGACGCCAGTCAGTCGGGCAGGTTTGTGGGACAAGGAGGTGGCAGAGAGTGGATTTGGAGGCGGCAGTGCTGTGTGATTTTGCACAAGTTGCCCAACCTCTCTGTGCCTTTACTGCCCCACTCGGCTGGTTAGGATGGGGGTGACTGATTCACGAGTCCACCGTCAGGGTCTGCAGGGACGCACAGGGGCACTGGGCACCACTCGTAGCTCTGAGCAAGGCTTGACAAACAGCAGCTGGAAACGGCCCCTTCGCGGCAAAGCCCTGCACCCTGCGCCTCACAGGACAAGGTGGCATCTAGCTTTGCCCTGACCCCGGCCGCCAGGTTTGGCCCATTTGCCTTTAGGTGGCAGTGGCCAGCGCTGGGGCCACCTGAGGTCTGGCAGGGCCCCTGTTGGCCAGTGCAGGCCCTGGGGAGGGGCCGACGCGGGGCCAGCTCTGGGCACAGACCCGTCAGGACCTGGGAACGCGACAGGCGGGACCAACCGCTCCCAGCGCTGGGCGGCTGCCACGGGGCCGCGGCACATGCTCAGACGGCCCCTGCCCAGGCATGGAATTAGAGCAACCCGACAAGGTGGCTGTCCACCATCAGAGTCCCCCTCTTCTCTACGGGACGTGCTGAGCCCAGAGTCGCGAGGGCTTCGTGGCAGGGGCCAACTCTCCCTCCAGGAGTGACTTTCTGGCGAGTCAGAATCCAAAGTGGAGCCGGAGCTGCAAGTAAGTTCTTTCTCTCGCAGCCCGAACAGGTGATGGAGTAAGAGCTTTTCCCTCCGGCTTCTGGCAGGCCCCGGGGCCACGTGCCGGGTTGGTGCCGGAGCCAGAGGACAGCCTGTGGCCTCCGTGGCCTCCCCACTGTGGCCTCTCAACAAAACACACACCGTGAGGGCGGCGGGGCAGGGAGACAGCGCACTGTGCGGTGCCGAGTCCTGTTCTGGCCCCAGATGACAGAACTGTCACCTTGGGGGCTGCCTGGGACTCCAGGAGACCCCTCCCGCCCAGGCTCCAGCCGGCCACGCGGGCTGCCAGGCTGTGGCTGCTGCTCCCCGGGGCTGCCGCCCTCTGCTCAGCTGCCGACCTTGAGCCCCACACCCTGCTGAGGTCTCCTAATGCTTCTCACAATTTATGTTTGAAAATTCTTTCGGATTTTATCTTTGGAAATTCTTTGGGATTTTCTGGAACACGATGACATCATCTACAAATAACGACAGTTTTGTGTCTTCCTGTCCTTGTTTTCTCCTCCTCCCGGCTCCCAAGCCGAGAACGGGGCGCCCTGCCCTCGCGGCAGATGTCAGGGGACCTGCTGTGGCCGCCAGGCTTTCGTGGAAGCTGGGGTCAGGAGCGTCCTTTCCTTCCCAGAGTGCCAACGGTCTTTCTTAAACATTTTGAACGGATGTGGAATTTTATCAAGAGCTGCTTCTGCTGAGATGATCGCGTGATTTTTTTCTCCTTTAATCCGTCAGTGTGACATTGAATGACATTCTGAAGCCAAACGAAGCTGCACTCACGCGCTAAGCACAGTGTGGTCGTGGGGAAAATCTAAAGGATTTAGCTTATTACTGTAAATTATTATAATTAATAGAAGAGCTCGGCAAGGGTACTGGATACAAAATAAATGAAACCTGGTGGCATTTCTAGCAGCAGCAGTTAGCAAACAATAGTCTCTGTGCGTTGCTAGACTTGACTTGCTGATATTTTGGTTAGAATTTATCAATGTCTGAGTAAGACTGCCCTGCAGTTTTCTTTCTCTGTGATCTGCTCGGGTTCTGATGACAATGAAATGCCAGCCTCGTAAAATGAGTTGGGGAACGTCCCACCTCCCTCTATTTTCTGGAAGAGTTTGTGAAGGAATGGAACAACATCCTTGAGCTTTTGGTAGAACATGCTTCATTGTGGATTTCTACCTATTTTTGAGTTCACCACGTACCTCCTCAGATATGTCTGATCTGTTGTTATGCCTATATGCTGAATTCCTGATTTTGATTATTCTATTTTCTAGTTGTAGAACCACCATTTGGTACTTTAAAAAAGGTTTTAGTTCATTGTTTAAACTCCCCTTGTATCTCTGAAAACTGCAAGCAGATGAGATCAGCGCACTGGGGTGGCTGTACGGGCACAAGGTATACGATGCACGTTATTCGCGTGTTGGGCTCCCTAAAAGCCCTGACTTCACCACTATGCAACCTGTGCATGTAACAAAATTACACTTGCACCCCATACATTTATACAATTAAGAAATAAATGAGGCAAAACAAGGTAAATGTACGCATGCTTTCTTTAAAAAAAGAAAGAAAACTAAGCAGAGTTACATGTAGGTCTGTGGGTTGACTCCAACATCTGGTGCTGAGGGTCTGTTTCTACTGTGTGTTGTGTTGCGGGTTTGCATTTGTGTTGCTTTCTCTCGTTTGCCTGATTGTGTCTTGGATACTGTATTTGCAAAACTGCTCGTGGACATAATTTGATATGATCTTCCTCCCAGAGGATCAGTGTTTGCCTTTGCCTGGCAGCCGGGGACAGCAGCCATCCAAGACATCAGTGCGAGGTCAGTGACTGAGACAACGTGAAGCTGTTTGGCAGCCCCGAGAGGCCCAGGTGCGGCCCTGCCAGGACCCAGCCCACAGGGAAGGGCACCTGGGGCCCGTGTCCTCTGCAGCCCTGGTCCCCGTCCATCTAGCTGCTGCGTCAGCAGCTGTCCCAGGAGGAAAGTGACCGCAAGGGCCCCCCCAACTCCCAGGCACTCTCTCGCCATGTGGACCCTTGGCTAGGAACCCCGCACTCTTGCGTGAGCTTCCCCGAGATTCCAGGCTCATTCTGTACGTTTTAGCTCCTCTGCGGTCCCTGTGGGAGGACCGACCATCTGTGCCGCCAAGCGGACACCCCCCACGCTGGGCCCTTTCCTTTCTTGCCTTCCTTGGGACTAATTTTTCTAATTGTAACCTCCCCTCCCAGTGATCTGGAAGTTCATACTCTGGGTGTGGACGTTTACAACTCCATGGGCCAAAGTCCACATGTGTGTTTCCTGCCGTCTTCCCGAACACCCCTCACCCTGTGCTAGTTCTGTCTGTTTTTAAGCCCTGGACACCTTGGGTTCCACGGGCGGTTTCCAGGCTGCCCACACGCACCCCGCCCACCAAAAACCCCTTCGGTTCAGGTCTGCTGGCGGCCAACTTCTGCCCTTCGTGTTTTTAAATTTCTTTAAATTGAAGGCTGAGATTGAAAACTGTGAAGCGCAGCACAGCTCACAAATGGGGGTGCCCAGAGCCAGGACCCCAATGCCGGCCTCCCAGAGCCCCGACCCCTCCCCGTCACCATTGCCCCGTCCCTGTCACCGGCACCCCGGCCGCTGCCGGGAATTTCTAACCCAGCGATGACTTTGCTTATGAAATGGGCAGAGGGGACCGTGGTGTGTGAGAGTCACCGGCGTGATTGTGGGGGTGGCGACCCTTCCCTTCTTGCTGTTAAGCCCCCGGGGACGAGCAGCAACCACGCAGCGGCAGCCATGGCGTCTGCGGGTCTCCCGTCTCGGCTGACCACGGGCTGCTGTGGCCACCCTGGCCCGTCCCCTGAAGCTCACCTGCCAGGCACCTGTGCGGCAGAGCCCGGGGTTACCGGGGCGACCGTGTCCCTGTGCTCGCCATAGTAGAAGGCGCGGCACCGCCCTCCACAGCGGTTCCTTTCTGTTCTCAGTTTGCTAAACGTTCTCTTATTTATAAATAGGTGTTGAATCTTACAAATTATTTTTCTGCATTTATGAAGACAACCATGGGGTCTATTGCTTCATTTTGTTAATGTGATGAATTATGTTGATTGATTTTTAAAATGTCATACCAGCCCTGCATTTCTGAACCCAACCGGTCATGATATGTCACCATTCGGTGTCACTGCCTCGACCCTGCTCACACTCTGGGAATGCTCGGGTCGTTCAAGGGAAACACTGGCTGAGACTTTCTTTTTCTTTCTTTCTAATTATTATGGGTACATAACAGTTCTCTATCTTTACAGGGTACATGTGATGTCTTGATGTTTCTTTCTTTTTTTGAAACATCCTTGCTGGGTTCCGGTGTTAAGGTTATGCCGCCTCAAAGCACAGGCTGGGACTGTTTCTGTCTGAGTCTCTTTTCGTTTCGTTCTGTGAATATTCCAAAAAATTCACCCCATTAAGTGAGTAAGTCAATGACTTTGTGTGTGCACAGAGTTGTGCAAACAGCACCACGAATTCCAGAACATTTTCATCACCCGAGACAGCAGTCAGTCCCAACCCCCGCCCAGCCCTGGCAGCCACGAATCCACCGTCTCTACGCATCTCTCTCCTGGACATTTCCTGTGCACGAATCACACGCTAAGTGGCCTCTTGCAACCTGGCTTCTGTCACGCAGGACAGCTTTGGATCCTACCCACGTGCAGCGCGTGTCAGAGTGTCCCTCCTGTCTGTGGCTGAGTGACGTTCCACTCTGTGACAGACCGTATTGTGTTCGTCCGCTCACCTGTGACGCACACCTGGGCTGTTCCCACCTTTTGGCTGCTGTGAACGTTCACGTCCGCGTGTGTGAACAGATGTTTCCACGCTCGTGGGGGAGGCTGGGAGAGGGACGCTGGGCCACCTGGAGACCTGTCACCAGCTTCTGGAACAACAGGCCCAGCCTGTGCTGACGGCCTCTCCTCCAGGCGCTGCCGGGCCGGCCCTGCTCCGGCACCCGCTTCTTTCTCCCCCGTGGGTGCTCTGCTCTCTCTCCGGCAGCCACCAACATTTTGTCTTCAATGTCCTGTGTGTGTCTGGGCATGGACTCATTTTTATTTCTCCCACTTGGGATACGCGCCACTTCCGAACCCTGTAAATGCCGTCTCTCTCCTGTCCTCTTCACTGTCTCCCCCGGGATCCTGCGTTGCTGAGACTTCCTGCCTCCTGCCTCCCCGGCGCGGCCCCTGCCACCCCCCCCGTGTCCTGCAGACTGTCCTGCGAGCCGCCTGCCCCCTGCGCGGGAGACTCGGGCACACGAACGCCGTCCTGCTGGGGAGCTGCTCCTCCTCGAGACCAGCGAGGACCCCAGTGGGCTGGGGCGGGGCACAGGTGTGACAGGTCATAACGTGGCACCTCCCAGAAAGGCACAGAGCCATCGGTGCACACGGCTTCCCCACAGGCGTTTCACAGCCCCAGTGACGTGACCGCCGGGACAGTGTGGGTGGACACAGCCGAGGCCCTGCCATCCACGTGGGACCCAGACCACGGTGGCACATCTATCCGCACTTATTTCCTCTGCCTTTTAAAACGCGTTAGGTGTTAAGCTGCGCCCCTTGCATGTGACATTCTCTGGGGACCCTCAGAGCTGGACCGTGTGGAGCAGGCAAAGCACGGTCCGTCCGACAGCGGCTTACGGAGAGAACAGGATGCCAGGCAGCCATGTGTGCTCAAGAGCCCCTGCGGCTCCGAAGCGGATCGAACAGCACCCTCGCCGGTGCCGCCAGCGGCCAGAGCGGGGAAGCCGGGGAAGCCGGCCCAGGGCCGGGCGCCGCGGTGAGCCGCGCCTCGGAGGAAAGAGCGTTGGAGCCGCCGTGGTCATAAATACATTTTATTTCCTTAGAAATGCATAATTACAGTGCCTGGGAGCTTCGCCCCTAGAAAAGCAGGTCAGCAGTATCCGAAACTGCCCGCCGCCTCGCAACGCGGCTCCTGACGCCGACAGCACACGGCAAGGCCTCTGCCCGCCACGGTTTCTTTTTTTTCAATTTTCTTTTTTGTTATAAACACCATAGCAAATTAAAAAAGCTGTTTAAACAGAAAAATATCAGTTCTTGATTCCCCGCGTGTCCGACACAAGGCACCGTGCCTCCCTCGTCCTCCAGACGCCGGCGGAGGGGCTGAAAGAAAGGGGGTCTTCGGGCGGGCACGGCGGTCGGCTGCCGTCTGTTTAGTTTATTAGGACACTTGCCCCGGTGGAGGCGGCGGCTCTCGGACACACCGAACGGAACAGGCTTGGTGGCCGCCGAGCCGGACGCGGTGAGAACAGGGCGTGGGGACCCGGGCGGCGGCTGGGGCCGGCGCCGGGCTCGGTGGAGTTCCGCGACCGCGGCGACAGCCGCCCCTCACTGGATCTGGATGGCTCCGTGCTCAAGCTGCATTTCGGGCTGCAGGGTGGGCTGCAGGGCCTCGGCTGTCTGCAGGAGAGAAAGGAGGGCTTTTCTAGAAAAACCACCAGCCATGCAGAGCAGGCCTCTCACCTGTCACGAAACAGCCCTCGACCACCGTGCGCGGGGTCAGAAACTCACACTCCGGAGCTCGGAGGAGCCCCGGGGGTCACGGGCACACACCCAGCCCCCTCCCCCACCACATGAACTGGGCCACCCCGGCTCCCCGACCCTGCCCGAGACTCGCGGAACAGCCTGTGAGCAGCTGACAGGGCATCCCTAGCCTGGCACACCGGCCGGCATCTCAGCCATCGCCTGCCGCCTGGGAAACCATCCCGCGCTCCAGAAAGCACTTCAGGGGAAGTGACTTTGCCTCCGTAAAGACACACGTTCTAATCAGCGAGTTACACTTGTTAAAAGGACTTTAAATACACACTCACAGCTCTATTTTAGGACAAGTTAAAGGAAAAGTATCTGATCTCGGAATAAGTTCCTGATCTCCTGTCTTGCCATCTGGAACGCGCCACACGCAGGCTCTGTCCAGACGCCCGGGCTCGGTGGCCGGGTCTGCGGGGCCTGCAGAGAAGCCGCTAGAAGGCACGTGTGCTCCCTGGGGACGGCGGCCCTGGCTGGTCCCGCCCCACGGCGGGGGACCCTCGACTGGAGGGCAGCACGTGCTCAGGGAAAGGGGGACCCCCGCGCTCCCCCGTCCCCAGGAACAGGCGGCTCTGAGGGGGAGGGAACAGCAGAACTTCGTTTTTGCCTCTGAGTTTACAGACATTTCCACAAGACAGAGCAACTCAAGAATCTGCTGAAACTTGAAACCGGGCCAGGATCTGCCTTCTCACCTTCGTGTTTTAGGTGCTTATAAAAAATAACATCCTCAAACGAGTGTCTGTGTCCAAGTCACGGGCCCTTTAGTGGCAATTCACGGGGCAGAGTCACCAACGGAAAGGGCCAGGCGTGAGTGTCAGCGGCAGGGCCCGGGGCCTGCGCACGACGGAGCACTCACCTGCGCCCCGGCCGTGTGGTCACTCACCGGCGCCAGCTGGACGTACTGGACCTGGATGTCACTGCCCTGGAGAGGTGACCCGTCCACTCCTGCCGCCGCGGGGTCCGAGGAGGCCACGGCTATCAGCTGGGCCCCCTGCAGCACCTGGAGACACAAACCGGAGGCCACGTCAGGGGCACACGGACCACGCCGCGCAGACACCAGCCAGGCGGGCGCTGGAAAAGCAGCAGGTGCCCCGTCATGCCCTGAACAAGCAGCAGGGAAACGGCCCCGGGACCACACTGAGGACCTGGGGTCCACTCTGACTCCCAGATCGTTTGAGAGTCACTGGCCCTTCTGCCACGTCCCTGGCAGGGGCTGGCGGGGAGGGTGGGAGAGGAGAGAGGGATGCAAAGGGGTCGGCAGCGCCCACCCGCCACGTGATCCACACCCCAACAGTGGTTGAAAGGAGCGAAGGAGAGAGCACACGTTTGCACAACTGGGTTTCCAGCCAAGCTCAAAGCTCAACGACAACATCTGCCTGGCACCTCCATCCCAAACCTCCAAGCCGCTGTGACGAGCGTGGCCGGCAGCTGTGACCTGCACCGACAGCGCCGTGCACCCTCCCGGGAAGACCCACGGGGCCCCGGAGAGCGCCAGCCCCGCACCGCGTGCTGCCGAGCACAGAGTAAATGGGCATGAAAGCGTTTCAGATGCGGTTGGCACCTTCCTTGGTGGGAAAAACTGAACGAAACAAAATGATTCAGTGTTTTAATTACGTTTTTCAAGAATCCATCAGCAGAAACTTCTAGTTCCCTCCCTTGATTTATGGGGTAGGATTTTCTTATTTCTGCCTCAAAACTAAATTTTTCCAGGCAATGTGGCTTTGCTTTAACTGAAGCTCAGTTTAAACCAAAACTGAGAATTTTGGGGAAAAGTAGCAGGAGACTCTCGTTTCTAGGAGCAGAGGCCTCAGCGTCGCAGGCTTGGTTCAAGTGCTGGTTCCTTCCAGCACCTTCCAGCTGTGTAGGCCTGACCCGGCCTCTCCACTGACACCCAGGCCCACGGCGCCCCAGGGGCAGAGGGTCTCTGCTGCGGAAACCCAGTGGGGGGCCCCTCTGCGGGTGCCAGGGCCCCGGGCCAGGGATGCCACACACTGGCCGCAGCCACGGAGGGAAATGACACCAAACTCCTGAGTCTTGTTCAGAGGAAGATGATGCCCATGGCTACTGTGACCCCAGAGGTCAGCGCGTCCCTAGGCATCCACTTCCCGTTGGTAAGTTCATCAGACAGTCCTGTGATCCGTGGCACTGAGTCTCGCCCTGTTGCCCGGCCTAGAGTGAGTGCCGTGGCGTCAGCCCAGCTCACAGCAACCTCAGACTCCTGGGCTCAAGAGATCCTCCTGCCTCAGCCTCCCGGGTAGCTGGGACTACAGGCATGCGCCACCATGCCTGGCTAATTTTTTCTATATAGATTTTTAGCTGTCCAGATAATTTCTTTCTATTTTTAGTAGAGACGGGGTCTCACTCTTGCTCAGGCTGGTCTCGAACTCCTGAGCTTAAGTGATCCTCCCGCCTCGGCCTTCGAGAGTGCTAGGATTACAGGTGTGAGCCACCGCGCCCGGCCTGATCGCAGGTTTTAAAGCCGTGTGTGTTCTGTCGGGCTCCTCCCACATGGGGAGCAGTTCACAAAGGAACCCTCTTCTCCGAGTCCCCATCTGGCATCCCCGTGGCTCTGAGAGTCCCGTCCGTCCTGCCCACGGCCACCCCCTCCAGCACCTGCCACAGCGGGGGGGGGGGGGGGGGCACAGGCCCCGCCAGGAGGGGGAGGGGGTGGTGGGCCGCTCTGGGGCCGAGGGGGCTGCTCCACCGGGGACGGCTGCCAGGCCGTCGGCAGGAGGCAGGTCCGGGCAGACCCTGGGCCCTGCGAGGGGACCGGCAGGAGGACGGCGCTACGGCACAGGGACACGAGTGTCAAGGATGGGACCACCCTGGTGACGGGCGTGTGCGGGGGAGGGGGGGTGTCCCCGGCTTCGCAGCAGGATGTCCCCGAGCTCCCGGCCCCACGGACTCAGCCTGGCCTGTGCGCGTCAGAGACCCCGACGGGACCCAAGACGCAGAGCACACGTGTCCCCACCAGGCGGCTCCACCACACGCAGAACCTCAAACACGCCTTCCACGGCGTGGAGCCGGCTCAGCACGCGTGTCTGCGCGAGTGCGGGGCCGAGGCCAACATCCTGCTGAGCACGGGGTGGGGGGTCCTGGGGTAGAGCGTCCCCCAGCACCTGTGAATGTGACCGTGTTTGGAGACACCCTCGATGTCAGCTGCAGTCACACTGCACTCGGGAGGCCCTGCCCCGACGTCCCCATGAGAAGAGGGAACCTGAACACAGACACGCGGACGGGAGGCCACGGGACGCCGGGTGGGGGCCGCAGCAACACAGCCAGAGCCGAGGACCACCCAGGACCACCGGGAGCAGCAGGAAGGGTCCTGCCCTAGCGCCTCCTCGGGGGCTACGCCCTGCCGACGCCTGCGGACTTCCGGCCTCCAGCCTGCGCGGAGGAATTCCTGCTGCTGTTGAGCTCCCCCGCGGGGGTCGATCTTAGGGGTCAGAGCCCAGAAACGGTCTTCACGCTTCCAGACGCGCAGATGGAACGCGGTGACCCCGTGCCTGTGGCCGCCTGGTCAGCGTCTTTAGTTTCCGAAGCTTCCGGCCTTTGGCTTCCGGAAAACGCCCCGAGGCTCCTGCCTCTCACGTGGGGGGCCCCCCCCCCCCCCCGCAAGTTCGCGGGCGGCAAGCCCCCCGCCTTGGCAGGGGAGCACCAGGGGTCTCCTCCCAGATGCCTCCAGACGCCCTGCCCGCCCCTGCGGCTGCCAGAGCAGGGCCACCTGGGTCCCGCACGGCGGCCACCTGGGCCCCGCACGGCGGCCACCTGGGTCCCGCACGGCCACAGGACCGCGAAGTTCCGGAACCGCACGGACGTCAGCACGGACCTTGCGCTACTCACGTGGCTTAAAGTGATCGACAAAGAGCTGCCAACGTTCAGGAAAAACAGCCAACGGTGTCTTAAACACCAGACTCCGATTTCCAACTGAGAAGAACCAGCCCCTCGGACTGATGGCTAATTAACCTGACTCAGCTGCAGTTAATTAACTTCTAACTAGCGGAGACCCTCCCCCACCTGCCAGGGGTGTCCAAGTCCAGTCGCAGGGACGGGGCGGCTCTGGCAGCTGCTCAGCCCCCGGCCTCGAGGGCCCCACTCACCCCCTGGGCGTCACACAGCCTGGGGCCCCCGCACTGTCCGGGGTGACGCCTGAGAAACCCACGTTCAGGGGAGGCTGCAGTGACAAGGGCATCTGGGGACTAAGTGGCCGGAAGTATCTTCATCCCAAATCCCCTTTCTGTAGCCACAGTGCCCAATGATGCCCATAGCTGTGAGGCCACGCCTGGGTCACGCGTCACGTCAGCAGTGTGTCCCCCCTGGGCGGAGCTGGGCGCACGTAAGGTTCTCGGGGAGCGATCAGAGCTCATGTCGCGGATGCGGTTCGCGAGTGCTAACTCGCACTGGCTCAGCAGGGGGGCAGGTACTGTGCCCTGGCTCTGCACCCAGGAGCCCCCTCACCGAGCAGGCTGCTCCCACAGGCCCTGGGTGTGGCAGGAGGCAGGGACGATGCCCCTCACTCTCTGGGCACACTGGGCCCCACTGGCTGGCTGAGAAAACGGCTGTGCCCCCAGGACCCGGCCCCGGCAGCACTGCCTCCGGGGGCAGCCGCGGCACTCTCGGGAGGCTCAGCTCCGAAGGGCGGACATGGGCGTCCCGGCTGCAGTCGGGGGCACCGCAGAGCCTGGGGACCGGGCTCTCTTCACTCTGCGGCACCCTGAGCTGGGCTTCTCGGCCCACAGCAGAGCCGCCTCGGGGCACCAGGCCCCCACCGACAGCGGGTGTCGCCTGCGAGGAGAGGCGTGTGTCCTCTAGACCAGGCCACGTCTGCACGTTCTGCAAGAGAAGCCGGCACCGTCTTGCCGTGCCTGGCGGAGGCCGCTGAGCGCAACCTGATGCCCGGCACCCGTATCCCAAACTGCCCAGACGCTTTCTCGAGACTGGGACGGTGCCAGGAGGTCACAGCCTTCCTGCTGGTGAGGGGGGACACAGCCGTGAGGAAACACCGCTTCAAGAACTCCACGTGCCATGGGCTAACGCCACAGGCTACATGCCACGGCCCGCGCTGCCGTGTGGGAGCCGCGCCCCACAGCCCGCCCTGGAGGCAGAGAGGGGCCTCTGTTCCCCCTGCCCCGCAGCTCCCCAAAGCTCAGAGAGGTAGAAACGCAAGCTTCTCTTTCAATCATTCCAACACGCTGTTAGCACCAGCGCTGACACTTTAACCAGGCACCCGGTTCGGGGCCGGAGCTGCGAAGTCTAGATGGAAGATTCCCCATAAATACACAATGAATTGAACAGTCACTCGCGGTTCACCCTCAGAGTGAGTTAAAAAAAAAAGTGGAAAATTATACCACACTTGAAACCTGTCTTCCTGCTCGGTGATCCCGTCCTCTGCCGGCTCAAGGACACAGCGGCGTGGCGATAATCGGGTCCCCCGTCCGCACAAAGCCTCCGTGTCCTGCTGTCAGGACGAGGCCGGCCACTCACCGCCCTCGAGACGCTCCGTCCGGCAGCGGCTCCTCTGACGCCTCCGCTTCCCCACTGCCCGGCGCCTGCCCGGCGCACCCTCCCGCTGAAACCCGTCCACACCAGCCGGCTACCAACGGGGAAACAGAGGCACATTTCAAAGACAGTGACAGAAAAGCTTCGGAACAGCCCAAAGAATCACCAAACCTTCCCTACGCAGAGAACGTCCGAACGCTGGTTCCTACTAAAAGGAAATCCGTAATTACTCAGAAGTGACAATTTTCGGCTTATTGCGTTGGGGATTTTAAATGAGGACCGTTCTATACATTTTTACGATTAAAGAATTAGTGAATATATGACATATTTTTAAATGGCTTAAAAATAGGAAGGCATTTCTAAATGTCTTCAGTTTGTGCATATTACAATGAACTAAGTGCTAATTTGGAATAATCGCTGTTGTGTTCATTCACGCAGCAAACGTCACCAGGTGCTGAGAAGGCCCTGCACCCCCTGCGCTGGGCACCGCGAGGAGAATCTGGTTTTAGTATTGTCTGACTTAACCTTGCAAACGTGTATTTGAAAACGACGGCACTGAGCAGAAACAGCCCCCCCACCTGCCGTGACAGTCGTGGGGTCGGCAGGGGACACTGAGGGCGCCAGGCACAGGGACGGCGCGAGGCGAGGCCACAGCTTCCGCACACATGACCCCAGCTTCGGCCAAGCGAGCCCTTCAAAGGCCCCGTTGTCTGGGCTGACTGAACACTGCACATGCAAATCCAAGGCAGCTTTCATCCAAGCTCTCTCTCTAAAAAAATTTTAATCTCCTTCCCGGCCAAGAGCTTTGTCCAGCTTTTCCTGGGCCCTTGCCCCACTTGAAAGAGCCTTCTGTGTTACAACTGCTGGGACAGCGTCCCAGGAAATTCAATAGGGACAGAAATGACAGCCCCAAAACATCACACCTATTTCACTGAATGATCACCACTCAAGCCTGACACCACCTTCCTCGCTGCTCGAAAAACCAGATGGAGAAGTTACGGCAGTCAGTTCCCGGGTATTCCGCGCCCACTGCGCGGGGTTGCCCTGCCACGGGCAACGGCCTCTGCCGGGGCACAAGGACTCAGGGGGTCAGAGCCGGGGCAGGAAGCTTCTCGGCCCCGCCCGGCCGGGCCCCATGCTCAGAGCGAGGGGCCTGCAGAGATGACGTCGGGGCGGCCTCCCCACCAGGAGGGGACACACAGGCGGCTCTGCCACCTTCCCAGGGTGTTTTCGGGACTAGTCAACCCCAAACTCACTCTATTTCTGACCTTTTATGGCTTAAATTACATTTTCCACCATTTCTGGTAGGGAAGGCTTTTCCATAAGGGATTAATTCCCTGACCCACCAAGACTCTCCCAAACCTCGGTTTGAGTTTTGGCACGCGACGCAGGGACGTATTTTCTTGATGGAAACGTTTTTATTAGAAGCGGAGTGACAAGGCACGCTGCCTGCGAAGGTGAGGCGGTCCCTCTCGGTGACAAACCGGGCAAAGTGGCCTAAAGCCACTGGACATACCAGAGGCCGTTTCTCTGCTCCAGATGAAGACGCCCGGCACACATGGCCCTTTCTTCTCGCCCCGTCCAAAAATACCTTCCGTATGAGACGCTGGACTCTTCCCATCTCTTCCAATCTTTTTCCCAGCTGGGTTGAGAGGCCCCATTTCAAGGAAAAGACTCAGAAAGCTACTGAAATTTACTCTTAAGCAAAGTATAAGAAAAGAGGCTGATGCCAGAGAGGGGAGAGAAGTTTAAAAAGCTTCCAGAACGCCAATGCCACTGTCACCGGGTACCAGCAAAGCTATTTCAGAAATACACAGTGTGAGTGGCCTGGGTCCCTGTCTTGCTCCACTTTGCTTCACACATGCGGTGTGTGAGTGCTCATTACTGGTGATGGCTTTACCAGACCACACACACAAAATCTAGGTTTTCAAATGATTTGATATAACCGTTTTTCATATACATCTTAGATGACATTAGCTACAACTATTAAAAAAATATTAAATACCATGAGTGTCAAAATACACATGTCGTCTGGGTGCGGTGGCTCATGCCTGTAATCCTAGCACTTTGGGAGGCCAAGGCTGGTGGATCCTTTGAGCTCAGGAGTTCAAGATCAGCCTGAGCAAGAGCAAGACCCCGTCTCTACTAAAAAATAGAAAGAAATTAGCTGGACAATAATATATAGAAAAAATTAGCCGGGCACGGTGGCACATGCCTATAGTCCCAGCTACTCGGGAGGCTGAGGCAGGAGGATCACTTGAGCCCGGGAGTTTGAGGTTGCTGTGAGCTAGGCTGACGCCACGGCACTCACTCTAGCCCGGGCAACAAGGTGAGACTCTGTCTCAAAAAAAAAAAAAAATACACACGTACTAGAAACAGCACTAAATAATCTCATGATGCATGATCTAAGCCACAAGATCAAATCTCAGGCCTTTCAAGGTTTCCTCTGTGACTGAAAAATCTCCAAATATAAATGATTGACCCAGGTTTGAACATCTCAATAGATACAGCATCACCTGGCAACGGAGTTTGGCACACAGTGTTCAGAACTTACTGACCCTGAATCTGCTGAATCCAAATTCTGTGCTGAGGAGCCTTGTCTGGAAGCAGCGCTGACAGCTCCGCGCCCGGCAACCAGGCAGGGCAGGCGCGGTGAGGCCGGACGGTGCCCTGGCTTCCCTTACACTTTCCCGCCGTCGGTCACCTCACCCTCCACAAACGCCCCCGCACCGGGCAAAGGAGGCGCTGTCACTGCAGTGCCAAGTGGGGAGACAGATCAGGACACAGGTCACAATAACCAAAAACTCAGCTGACCCCGTGGTGGTGACGGTGTGGACGGCGGTGGGAAGACAACACACAACGTTTACAAACCGGCCGATGGTTCAAAATAACGTTTGAAAAGATTCGCAGGTTAAAGTTCAGTCTTCCAAGGAGTCCCTTCTCCTCCTCCTCCCTCTTCCAGCCAGCCACGCTGGATGTTGGCGGTTACAACATCTGCACATTAGTCAAAGCGAGCCCGAGACAGATGTCACCTCGGAGTGGCCGACTGGCGAAGCCCAGAGGGCCCAGCGCCGAGCCTGGTCCGGCTGCGGGGGATCAGGGCGAGGGGCGGGCACCACGCCGCCCGGGGCACCCCCACGCCTGCTCACCCACGACCATCCCTGGAAACCCTCCTTCCCGAATGGCTCTTTCTAAGGCCTCTGATTCTCGGCTGAGCTTCACCAATCCTTGTCCACGTTGGGGACACACTGGGCACTAGAGCTGCCCCTCAGCACTGGGCGCGTGAGGCTGAGCGGAGGTGGCTCCCTACAGCCTCACCACAGTGCCGCGGCCTCCAGCCTCCTGCGGACAGTCTCCGCCGTGGCAGTGCCATCCGCTCGTCCTGCGGCCCCGGCACAGGTGGTTCTCCAGGCCCTGCCTCCTCCCTGTCTCTCGGGCTCTGGCTCCGTGGTTCCCGAGCACGCCCAGGACCCGGAACTGCAGGGAACACGCCTGCAATCTCATCCTCCCGCAGCAGGCAAAGCAGCCCGTGCTCAGTGAGGTCACGCAGACCATGAGGCCCCCATGAGCAGACAGCCACAGACAGGGTAGCACGCACCATGGGAGCCACGACGGCAAGACTCGCAGCTCTGCCAGCAAACAGCTGTGTGTCCCCACCGGCTCCAATCCAGCTCACACCAGGACCGTCGGCACCGAGGCTGGCCGGGCTGGGGTGAGAATGAGGCCACGTGCCCCCCGCATGGGCCGTGCTGCTCAGCCCACCCTGCCCACGACGGCGAGGACAGTGGGGGACTCGGTTCCTTTCGAAACCCACTTGGCCAGTCTGCTGAGGGAGCCGTGTGCGCGGCAGCAGTGAGAACCGGCCAAACGATAAAACACAAGTAGAATCTCCCCAGGCGGAAAACAAGCAAGGGTTAGCTAGACAGGCTTTCCAGGGAAAGGCAGCGCCGTGTGGACACGCACTAGCCGTCCGAGTCAGAAGGCAGTCTCCTCTATGGCAGGCGCCGGGTGCCGAGTTCCGCCAGCTGCCGTTGGGGTCGGCACCGGCCCTGCCTCGGCTCCATCTCTGCTCTGACATCCCACGAATCACCAATCACGGGAGCCAGGAGGTGGGCAGTTTCCTCCCTTAGGCAGAAGCCTCAAAGCAGCAAACGCAAGCCCCACCCTGCTCGCTCGGACCACCTGTGTGGGCACCACGAGGCCACCGCGGAGCTCTCTGGCTCCCAGCCCCTCCGCAGGAGCCACCACCCTCGCCGGAGGAAGCCGGGAGAGGAGTGAGGGGGGGGACACTCACCTGCCCGTCCTGTCCGACGTGATGGATCTGGAGGTTGCCCTGCAAAGGGGTGACAGAAGGGGACAGTCAGGGACAAACACGTCAAGACAGGTTCAGATGGAGGCCGGGGCTGCCACACCACCGGGACAGCTCCAGAATCTTGACCCCAAAACAAAATATTTCAACTGAGTTTCTAGGGACTATTTTTTCTTAAAAAGACAAACAAAGCAACGCAAAAAAACAGTGTACCCATTCCCCGCACCCTGACCCCAAATGAAAATGTCATATTTTTCTTTTTATTTTGAAACAACTTTAGATTTGTAAGAAGCACATAAAGTGGAACAGAGAGGCCCAGTGCACATCTGCCCAGTGCCCCGGTGGCGTGACGTGCACCGCTGCACCGCAGTGACACGGCCCAGACAGGCACGCGGCACGAGGTGGCCGACCCACTGGCCCAGGAGCCCTGTGGGTCTCAGCGGGCGGAAGTCTCTTTCCACTTAGCGTGAAGAAGCACTGTCTTAGGTCTGGCAGGCTGCAAAGTGTCTCTCTGCAGCTATCCTTGTTTTAACAAAATAATTGCTTGCAATTTCTTCTAATATACTGCATTCAGTTTCTAATAATAACAAAAAAAGACTGAATTATGTATGCAAGATGGGTTCAGTTTTGACAACTGGGAAAAAAAGGGCAAAATTAATAATAAAAAAATTAAAATTCAAGAAGTAGTCTAAAGATTTCTTTTTAGCATAAACAATGAAAAGCAAATGTGTGTTGACTTTTCCTTTGACTACTGCAGCCATTTTCCTTCATTTCAAATGACGACGAGCAAATTAAGAATCTGACAAGAGGGACACAACCTGTGGAACGTGAGGAACGTTGGCCGAGCTCCCCTGGTCAGCATGTCCCCACCGGTGCCCGCGCTGCCCTTCTGACAACGGCTGTGCTCTTGCTAACGTCACATCCGTGTAACACACGCAGCCTGCGTGGCTGCTGGAACTCGAGGAAACTGCCAAAAAGTAGCTCTGAAACGCCAGCACCTCTGAACTGCCACACGCTCCTCTGCGAGAACCCCCGAGTGGCCCTGTGACAACCCACGACCTCCTGTCACCCCCAGTGCTCTGTCTGCCTCCGCGTCCCGTGTGGGGGACACCAGGGATCCTTGCAACAGATGCCAGCCAGAGCTGGTGCCGTTACCACCTGGAAACGGGCGTGTCCATCGTCTCCCAGAGACACTCTGAGGGAGCCCACACTATACACGTCACACAGTGCGACGCGTGTGCGCTGCTCGGTGGCCAGGGACGAGATCCAGGGAGGCCGACCACCCCGCGCCCACTGCCGCTGCCTGTGCTGTCGGAAACGGCAGCAGAGCCCTTCGACCGAAGGTCACCAGATCCCGGGACTCATGTGTCACCTTGCGGGATTCCCCGAGACCACCTGTGCGGCCCACTCCCCTGCCATGCCCCAGGGGACAAGGGCGGGCGGACGGGGAGAGAAGGGTGCTCTGAGGGCGCCTCCCGCAGGAGCAGAACGTCTCTACGTAACAGGTGAGAGGCTGTGGGGACAGGTGGTCAGCACAGGGGGGCAGCCTGGACCTGCGCCCTCGGGGGTGGCGTCCTGCAACCACGCCACTGCGCCATGTTCCGGGGACCCCAGCAGCCTGCCGTGCGGTGACACAGCCCCAGGGCCACTCACCTCGCTGTCCTGCGTGATCTGCACCTGCTCTCCCTGAGGCACCTGGGCGATGTGGAGGTGTCCCTGTGGGATCCGCAGCAAGAAAGACACACAGGAGCATCAGAAAACAATCAAAGCCACGGGAAACGAGAAACATTTTCCAGAACGTTCCTTCTCGATTATCTGCTGTATTGCTGGATTGTGCAATGTTGCATGTGCGTGGTTTAAGCTCATTAAACCGCCTCTCTAAACTAAACTTGTCGTGCACAGCCGGGCCCCCTCGTCCACAGCGGACAGGCACCAGGAACCCCCGGCAACGGATGCCGGGCCCCACGCGTGCTCTGCCCCCCGCCACGCACGCCGCACGGCTCGTCCCAGGAGGGCAGAGCAGGGCGACAGTGACTGCATCACACTACTCACGAGAGCAAGCCATTTACAGCTAACACCGTTTACTTCTGGAATTTTCCATTTGACTTTTTGGGCCACAGTTCGCCACAGGTAACTAAAACCGCAGCTGAGGGCTACTGTGCAGCACACACAGAACATTCTAGAGTAACTCTTCAAGGAGCAATGGGCCCCAGGAAAAACAGGTTAAATCTCTAAATGTTCTAAACACGTGAATTTACGGATGTGCATGTGCATGGAAAGGAGGGGAAACAGAGGGTCAGAATGACAACTTGGTAAAGCTCAGCTCGGAGGGACTGGAAGCCTCCCCGTGACGGGAGGGCCACGGGCAACCGGCGCTGTGCACGCGAGTCTGCGCCGAAGGCAGGGCAGGCAGCTCACTTTTAATCAAGGAAATACTGACATGACTATTTAAATAGCTCGAGTAAACAGTCATAAATGTGGTTCCAAAAAATCAAAGAACCCAATTAAAATGCATTTATGTTTATAGATATAGGCAGACAAATAATTCCTATAAACCCTAACTTAGCTAAATGAAGTACTTATTATCTTATTTGAAATTCTTAGTCCAAATGGGTCTTAAAATAAACTCCCGTAGAATGTTCTATGTAAACCCTATGGCAGAGTTATCTGTTCTGGAATTCCCTCAAAGAACTTTCCTACTAACAAAGATGAGAGTAACTGCCTTGGTGAATCTCAATGAAACAAATTTAGTAAGCTTATTAAATTCACTATTCGAAACTGTCTCATCTCTTTTGGAAGAAGGAAAAACCCTCCTGCAAGCACCCGCATTTCCCGTAAGCCTCCCTGCTCCGGTGGCGTGCTGGGGCCACGCTGAGACGACAGCCAGCACCGCCTTCTCACGGAGCGGGGTCCCGTGTCCAGGAGGGGCCCCGGCAACAGAGGCTCGGCGACAAGCGTCATCTTCAAGGCCCCAGGAAGCCTGGCGTGAGTAAAACACCGGCAACATCCCAGGGAAACTTGAGGTTTCTGGTTCCCAGCAAAGTTTCTGATTCCGCCCTCATCTCTGAAACGTAAGTGCGCACAGCCGTGTGCTTCTACGCTCAGTGAGGCACATGCACTGCCTCCGGCCGGCCGTGTGCTCCGGAAACGTGGTGACAGCTGCCCCCCGGCCTCCCCCCGTCCCCCCGAGACACGATCGAGAAGGGTACATACTACTTGCACCTGGCCGCCCTCACCCCCCAGCCTCCCCCCCGCCCCGAGACACGATCGAGAAGGGTACATACTACTTGCACCTGGCCGCCCTCACCCCCCAGCCTCCCCCCACCCCGAGACACGATCGAGAAGGGTATATACTACTTGCACCTGGCCGTCCTCGCCCCCCAGGCTCCCCCCCAAGACACGATCGAGAAGGGTACATACTACTTGCACCTGGCCGTCCTTGCCCCCCAGGCTCCCCACCCCAGACACGATCGAGAAGGGTACATACTACTTGCCCCTGGCCGCCCTCGCCCCCCAGCCTCCCCCCGAGACACGATCGAGAAGGGTACATACTACTTGCACCTGGCCGTCCTCGCCGATCTGGTGGATCTGCACCTGCTGTGCGTTGGCCAGGGTGTAGTGCAAGGCCTGCGGCGGCGGCTGGAGCTCGCTGGCGGGGGACGGGGTGCCCATCATCGGCTCTGCGGGGGGAGGCAGGGAGGGGTTAGGCCTTCGCGGGAACCAGCCCCCACGGAACAAGACAGGATCGCAGCCACCCCTCTCACCCCTCACCCCCACCCCCACGGGAGAGGAAAGGAAACGTCTGGTCAGCACGCCTCCGCGCTCGTTAATCATTAGTTTAACCGATTTCTGACATGGAAACCAGAGGGGTCTGAAGAACCGAGTGACGCTGTTGTAACAAAACTCCTCCTAGTCCCAGACTTATTTAAATGAACCGAGTTCCTCAGGATGTATCTGCAAAAATGAAAACTAGGACTGAAACAGACACTGAGACCTGTTTCAGACCAGCAAAAAACCGTATTCGTCCTGGATAATTAAACAACCAGGGAAAAGCTCCGTCCACTCACTTGAAGATCCATTTCCAAAAGATTTTACCTTCTGTATCTAATCAAAACGAGATACGTAGGTGTTCTGCATTGATTTTAATTGTAATAACCACAACTGCAATTTTCTTGAACACTGAGAACACTGACAGTTCAGGAAAAAAAAATTAATTTTCAAGGTATACATACATTTTGTTGCAGATAATTATGATTGATCAATAAAAGAACTTTTAAATATAAAAATATATTGTACACTTTGGGAGGCCAAGGCAGAAGGTTTGCTTGAGGCTAAGAGTCCGAGACCAGCCTGGGCATTATAGCAAGACCCCATCTCTACGAATAGTTTAAAAAATTAGCTGGGCGTAGCAGCACACATCTGTAGCTCTAGCTACTGAAGATACTGGGGTGTGAGGCTCGCTTGAGCCTGGAGTGTGAAGTTGCAGTGAGCTATGATAGTGCTATTGAGCCCAGGCAACGGAGTGAGACCCTGTCCCTCCCCCAAAATAGACCGATAGATAATAGTATTAAGATGAAATTCTGTGAGAGAATTAGAATATTAATATGGATGAGGCCAGGCATGGTGGCTCACACCTATAAACCCAGGACTTTGGGAGGCTGAGGCAGGAGGATCACTTGAGCTCAGGAGTTCAAGGCTGCAGGGAGCTATGATCATGCCACTGCACTCCAGCCTGGGTGACAGAGACCCTGTCTCTAAAAAAATTAAAATTAAAAAAAGAATTAATGGAAGGAGAAAAATTAAAGCTATGAAATTTCTAATTGTTAAATAAAAGCTTTTCATGTATTTTTTTAACAAATTAATGGTAAGTATCAAATTGCCATGGTATATAGATTCCACCGAATACATTTTTTAAAGTAATATAACAATAAGATGTTAATACTTGTAATATGCTGGAAATTACATCCTTTTCAATTACTTTATACTGAAAAACTTTAGGCATCAGCTTTTTTAAGTGTCAGCTTAAAAACATGCAAGGAAGGATACCCATTTTCAAACTTCAGTAAGAGGGCGCATGAACAAAATATGTAAGGGCCACTCTGCTAGCGAATAAGTATACAACAAACAGACTCCCCAATAACTTCTGTTCCAATGTCAATAAAAATCAACTGATTTTGACAGATCCCAGTCATTCAAAATACAACCAAGAAGAATGGCAGTCCCCAGGGTTCTAAAAATCATAGAAGACATGATTTTTAGGTGTGATATAAATGGTTTCCAAATCTAAGATTCAAATTATCAAAATTACCGCTTATTCAATAGCTTGCTACGACTGTGCAATGTGAAGACTAATTTAAGTCCCTATTTTATAACTGACACTGATAGTAAAGTCTAGTGCAAAAAAACCACATTGGTTACTTGTCCACGATCAAGAATAGTCTAAGAGCCACGGCAAGCCATGGGAGATGAGGGTGCCCACCCCAATGTCAGTCAGTCCAGGGGGGGACCCAAGAAGGCGCCAGACCACCCTGTCCGCTGTGAGGCAGAGAACCGGAGCCACGGCCCAGCCGCGGGAGGGCCTCTCCCCTCACCTGGCCTGGCTCCCCCAGCGTCCCAGGACTGCCACAGGCGGAGGTGAAGACAGCTGCACACAGGTGTGCAGGCAGCAGTTTCCAGGAGCTGGTTCTCTGCAACCCTAAAATACTGGCCACTGCCTAATCCCACCTGAGGGTTTCAGCACGCCCATGAGACGTGTGGGAAAAAAGGCTGAATTGTATTTTAAACAATAAAATCCAGCCATCTGAAACTCAAGCACGTATAAAATTTCACACGGTGTTGCCAGGTAGGAGGGTACAATACAGAAGATTTCATAAACTGACTTTTAAAATTGCTTGGGACTCCTGTTTTCATGGCTTGTGTTCACATTGGCCGCCCTAATGTAACTGAACAGGCTGGCCTTGGCCCACAATCCCGTCCGCAGTATTTATTTGGAAGTTCCTTTTCTGTCTGCTGTCATTGAAAAGTAAACGCGACAACCCCAGCTGTATTTACTACCGATTCCAAATTAACACGAGTCTGGCTTAATTAATTACACTTTGCCGGAACATTTCTGTGGCCAACCACCCTGAATATCAGATCAGCTTTGTTAGGCCAAGAGCAGCTGCAAGACGAACAAAGATTCCGGAGTCCCCGCACCTGACTACCTACTCTGCTTTGTCTAACTCTGGCCCAGTATGGAGTCTATTAAAATAGAGGACTTTTAAACCAACTGAGGTTTGCAATATGGGGTCCTTTTAAAAGAACGTGTTCTGCATTTCCCTCAAAGCGCATTCCACCCCGGCGCTGCGTAGACATAGACGGCAGCCGCGGGTGAGCTTCTGGCTTCCAGCGAACTCCGCGGGAAAGCGGCGCTTGTCTGAGTTTCCCAGCAGTGGGCGAGACTGGATATGACAGCCCGGGAACTCACTCCTGCTTCTTCCTGGACAAATAAACACCCAAGGCCACAGGAACACAGTTGTGCCAGCCACCCCCACAGGGTTTTTCAGAAACCCACTTTGAACGTGACTCTCGTTCCCAGCCACGCCTGTGTGTGTCCCCTCCTCCTCCGGCACCGGGCACAGCGTCCCTCTTCAGAGAGCTGAGCACAGCTGAGCACACGGGAACGCGGGCACGAGCAGGACACGCTGCTGAGGAACAGCCCAGTCTTCAAGCCATGAAAGGTTCTGCCGGACTCTTGGTGGCGGAAGCCGGCTCAGGTGAGCCGGCTGAGCCTCGGGGTCCCCGACACGCCACGCAGGGACCTGCCCCGGCGCGCACACGCGGTGGCCGTGCACAACCACGGGGCTACACAAACCCACAGCATCGCAGAAGAGCCCTGACGTGTTTACAAAGAAACAAAGCGAGCTAAAGAAACACAACTACCGTGGAACTGAGTGACGGTCATTCAGCTGGAACAAACACTCATAGCTGGAAGAGAAACCAGCCCTAAGTAAATAAATGTAAAAATAAATGATAAAGCCACAAGCTGGGGTAAAACAGAGATCAGACGACCTGCGCTGGAGGCACAGAGTGCCGGAGTCTCCAACCGCGCGGTCACACGCAGACCTCCGCCAGCCAGGCACCCGCGGGGACGTGCCGCGCTCAGTCAACATCGCCACCCGCCACGCGGTCTCGGGCTCCGCGTCAGCATCGCACGGGTGCTTGTGGACACGCGGGATTTCAGGTCACTCCCCAGATGTGCTCAACGGGATCTGAATGGAACGTGACCCCGAGGGGGTGCACCTGCGTGCTGAGGGTGGGGGGCTCCGCCCCCTGCGCCATCTCAGCCAGCAGCCCGGACTTCACCTGGCACCGCCAGGCACGGGAGGCGCCACATCGCAGAGCACCCGGCCGTGGACGGAAAGTGCCGCGTGTTCAGGACACACGTGGAGGGCGAACCCTACGTCTAGCCCTGGGCTAGGCCACGTGCACCCCAGGAGGAAAAGGACAACATCCCAGATGGGCTGACGTCCCCCTTCCAGAACCTGCTGCTCCTGCGTCCACCCTCGTAGGGCCCAGGGAGCCACTCCCGTTCCCCAGGGATGTGCCACCTCCTCGGGCATTTCGTGCACCTGGTTACCAGACCTTGTGGGAACCGAATTTCTAGCCATTTCCTTTAACCCTTCCCCCAAAGGCAGTGATTTCAAATCCTGCTACCCCCATGAAAGCCTGTCTCTGAACAGCTCTTTAAGTGGCTCCAAAACGTTACCATGTAGCCACGGGTCGGACGAGCTCAGAGCCGGCAGGATCTCGCCGTGCACAGGGTCCCTCCACAGGTGAAGCACCTGCAGCCACGCTGACCCTGAGAGGCCACGTCACCGAACGCTGCTGGCCAACCGCTCAGCTTCCCCTGCGGCCACGCCACGTCTACACCTCCGCAAATGCTCTGCAGTCACGTTTGCAGCTGTGAAATTTCACCTCATGACATTTGCCCCTTCGAGACCCACACGCCCAGCAGTCGTCAGGCCACACAGAGCGGCTGGTCACGAAGGTGCCGGCGAGAGCCTTAGCTTGGGTTTCGATGCCCCAACGGATGAAATAAACCACTCATCTGGCCAAATGGACATAGCCGGACAACCACCCCTCATTTTTCATCTCTGGAATTCCCATGGCGTTCTTCTATGTCTCCTATTTCTCTCCTTGCAATGTCCCTTTTTCCCTTTAACTCCTGGAATGTAATTTTAATAGAGGTTGCCGTGTCCTGGACACGTGCCTGCCGTGTCTTTTGACTCCAAACTAGGTCTCTTCTATCGACGGGTTTTGCTGGTCTTGGGTCACTGTCCTGCTTCTTGGCTCCTTGGTGTCGTTAACTGGACACTGGACATCGTGGATTCTGCTTTTTTGGGTGTCTAGGTGTTGTCTTTCGTTTTAAAAGTGTTGTTACTTGAGATTCAGCGTGATCTTCCCAACGCTGCTGTTAAACTCTGCCTTTACTCTGGGGACAGCTCAGCCCCCCGAGTAGGCTCTGCCTTCTGGCGCCTCCCCGGGAAGCCCTGGCTGACCACGCAGGACCTGAACCCTCCAGCTGGCGGGAACCGGAACGCCCCTCGGCCCCGAGCGAGCCCAGGAGCATTCGGCTCAGACACTGGCCGCCCTGTGCTTGGCACATGCGTGTCTTCGGATCCAGCAAACCCTCGAGGGAGCCCCGTGCAGACTCTGGAGCTCACTTCCGTGGAACGCTCTCAAGAACTGGACTCCACAACTGTCAGCTGCCTCAGCCTCTCTGAACTCCCAGCTGTGCCCTCGACCTGGTGGCACAGCCGCGCTCTGCGTGGAACCTCCCCCACCGCCCCGTGGTCCAAACTGTGCCTGCTGAAGGAAACCCGGGGTGAGGGCAGGGTCACCTCCTTGGGGGGTCACGGTCCTGTGCCGGTTGCTGCCCAACGTCTCAGAACAGCTGTTCACAGGGTTTCGTCCTGATTGCATCCGGTTTCTGTGGCAATGTCACGACTAAAAGCAGAAATCCCCCTGAATTTTAAACAGCATTTTATTTAAAACTATAAAACTAATGCAGTGCTTACTGGAAATAATTTAGGAACTATAGTAAAATACAAAGAGAAAAATACAAAGGATAATCCTACTACCCAGAGATAGCCACTGCTAAAATTACCACGTACAGATCTTCCACCACGGTCCACATGTAGCTGTGCGTTTTAAATTAAAATGGGATCATGCCATAACTGCAGTTCTGACGTCTGCCCCCTCTCCTGGTTAGTAATGCTCGGCAGCGTATCTCAAGTCACAGATTCCACTTCTGTGACTCCATTTCCGCAGCCACAGGCTACTGCGCCCAACGGCATTTCGGCAAATGTGTTTGCCCCACGCCCAGGACTGCCAGCTCTCTAAATTCCCACGGCAGTATCCCTACTTGCGACAGAAAGGCCTCGACTCCCCTCTAAGAGATCTGCCACACATGCCACTCCAAAGAGCACTGTTTTCGGGGCACGACTTGGGTGGCCCACTACAGCCGCCAGCTCCCATCTTCAGGAACCCTTGGCAACAGCCACGGCGCAGTATCTGATAACTACCAAAACAACTGCAGAGCCACTTCCTGCAGGATGGCTCGGAAGGACTCTGAGCTCTCCAGGAGACCTGGCTTGTAACTTGCAAAGCTTCCAGAACAGAGAGTTCTGGCCCACAAAGACCCCACTCAGAAGAGCTGGCCCTGCCCACGGCTGCCCTGGGTCCTGACCCCAGCCCCAGCCAGAGCTCGAGTTCCAGGAGCCACTGCCAAGGGAGCTACTGTGGGAGTTTAAAAGGAATTGTTTTAATTCAAATATTTATTCAAATATTTTGGGATGTCTTGGGTGAAAGGCAATATAAAGTCACATTGTCATTCCTGGTAAAACTTTCCCAGGGAAAAACAATCCTTCCAGCAATGCCTCTAAGAGGATTTTTTTTCTCATTATCTTGTGGATAAGTCTTGAGGACAAAAACTCAAAATAAGAATAAAGAGTATAAAAATTTGGAATCTACCCAACCCTTCATCTGTGGTCACCATGCACAGAACAGCGATACAGTAACGTTGCTGTTACTGTCGTTACGCTACGAGCTGAGCAGGCAGCGGAGGGAGGAGGTGAGCAGGGCCTCACGCACCTGTCTGGGTCCTGACCCGGCCGTCTCTCTGCCTCAGACCCACATCAGCAAAGGCCTCGACACCCGGTATCTAGCAAACTCCAAGGTGGCCCCGCGGGTCCTCTGTCCCGCAAGGCAGAGCCTCGAGCGGGTCTGGCTGGGGCTCCTGCCGGGAGGTGAGCACAGAGTGGAGGCTTCCCGTCCCCGGTCCCGAGGGGTCGCTGCAGACTCTGGACCGTGCCCCTCAGAGCACGGCCGCGCGGACTGCGCTGGAGCAGGAGGGGAGAGGGGCGGCCCCCGCAAAGCGTGAGGCGTACCTGAGGCACTGTAGGAGGATGAGGATGGCGTTCTCCGCGAGAAGCTCTTGACCGCCAGGCTCTGGCCCCGCTGTTTCCGCCGCCACGCCGTCCGACACTTGGAGTCGATGCTCTGCTTGATCCGGTACCAGTCAGATTCCGTGATTCCAAATTTATAGAAAAGGTGGCCTAGGAGAACACACCGCAAATACGAGCTGTGAGATGAAGGCCTCCCTCCAGGGCCCGGCTGTCTGGGAGGCCCCGCGCCGTGCAGGGATCCGGAAGATCACGTATCACAGAGACGTGGTTGGCCACTCGGTAAGTGACCTCCCAAGGACAAATGCGTACTAGAACACAGTCACACATTCTTCTAATTCACCTAACTTTTAAATAACTCGGACATGGGGAGGGGGCACAAGGTGCGCCCAGGAGCCCCCAGCCTCTCCCTCGGCCCCGAGTTCACGGACGGCACTTAACGCCCAGAGAGGAAAATCGAGGATCTCAACAATTCAGTGAAAACTGGTTTTCTGAACCTCCAGCTCATCACCCTTCACGCTCACTCACGTCTGCTTGGCGACCTCCTCACGCCTTTAGGTCTCGGCCGGAACGTCACCTCCGTGACCCACCCTCACGCCCAGCGTGGCCCCCGCACCCCGTCCTCCCACACCTGGCACCAGCCGTTTATTCAGAGCACTGGTCACTTTCCGACACCGGCAGGATTCACCCACTCACGGATCTGTGTTTACTCTTTGCCTACCTCACAAACACTGGGTCTCCCTGTTGTTCACCTATGTGTGTCAAGCACCCGGCATGTCTCGGCACATGGCAAATGTTTAAATACTTATTGGATAAAAAATGATGACAACTGGCCTAAGACATTCTTCCATTGCTACCTAAGTCTGGTGGGCGAGTGTGTGACTTGCTGAGGCCTCTCTCGTGCCCGCTCAAGTAGCACACGCTCCGTACTGGCAGGGACTGTGTGCTCTGCCACTGTTCTTATCCCTGGAGCCCCCCACGCCTGGCTGCACGGGCACAGCCCACGCTCCCCCATGGGGCCACCACAGGTGCACGTGGTCCCATGCTCCTCCAGGGCTCACTCTGCACACGGGACAGCACCTCCCTGGCACCCAGCTCATCACGCACGTTCACGAGGGCCCTCAAACACCACTGAACGGCATCCAGAGCCCCCTCACTGGACAAGGAGGAAACTGAGGACAGGACGCGGCAGCTCACTACTGCGGGCCCAGCCCACGTCTCACCAGACCACGTGACCCCTTCTTTGTACCAAATGGCAACAGGAATTAATGATGACCAACTTGGGAATCCTAAGAAATTCTCTTCAGCACAGTCACCTCGAGAGCTGGCTCATGCAACTCCACCGATTAACAGGAAAATAAATGGATGGAATTCAAAATTGTAACAACAAAAAGATTCAGCTGAAAAACGTCCTGTTTTGACCACTGAGAGCATGGAGTTTGGACCATCCACTGAGAGTTAAATTACTGCCCAAGCCCTAAAAATCTGTCTTTACTGAGACCAAAATACTAAAAATAATCAAAACAGAGGAAGTGTTTGTTTTGAGTACCATATTAAGTATCAAAAGTATCTTGGATTCTGGAAAGACACTTCTTGACTTTTTCTATGAATACAAGCTTAAGACATATTTGACTCTTAATAGAGTGACAGCCAAAGTTTCTTACTCTAGATAAAAAAAAAAAAGTTCAGGAGGGATAGGATTTATAGGATCAGAAAGAACAATAACCTAAAGTAGTTTCGGCAGCACTTTTTCATCCTCATGTGTACAAGGAAATTCACAAATGAAGCAGCAACTCTCCTTTCTCATGTGCTTCCAGGTCATCTCTAAAATATCACAGAATAAAATAATCACTTGATAAACACGTCCTGAGTGATTGCTGTGTGCTGGGGACGGCCTCACCCAGTCTGGGCTCTCACCAACTTCAGGGAGAGGAGAACCCAAACACAGAGCGCAATTGCCATGGAAACCAAGGATTAAAATTACAGCCACATAATTCCCGGTGACTCCAGCTACCGACTACGGTTTCAGAAGGACCCGACCGCTGACCACAGGGAGCCCAGCTATGAAAACCCAGGTAAACGGTCACGGGAGGACCAGCTGCCGGCTGTGCTTACACACGGGCCCACCTGCAACCGCGGTCTGCAAGACAAGAGAGGAAACTACCGTCACACGCCGTGGGAAAACGTGTGTGGGGCACATCAGAAACATGCTCAAAACCCTCCTCCTGTCCTCCTCGCGTCTTCACACCCAAGGAAACAACTTCTAGATACGTCCAGGGATTGAGGAAATTATATTAAATTTTAATATATATTTTATACATTCTTTTCCATCACTAACAAGTATATATACACTATGTAAGTATATATTTTAATATACGTTAAATGTTATATATGTCATATATATTGCATAATACAATTTATATGTTGTATAAATACAATATATAAGTAACATGGGTGTATAAATACAAAAATGAGTAAAAACAGTAACATTTTAATTTGACTGCATAAAAATCAATTTGCCAGGTCAAAGCCTGGTTTCTGTCCTTTGAAGAAAGGACCTACATTCACACCGTTACACGCTGTTGGTTGACAAGTCCTCCGAATTCCTTCCAGCAGCAACTCAAGGCTCCGAGGGGTGGTGAGGCCCCCGCTGGCTGCCCGGAGAAACCAACCATGAACCCGCAGCAAAAACGTCTCTGCCACGCAGAGCTGTGGCTCGGAAGGAAGGTCTGACGGGGGTCCGACACGGCACAGGGCTCTCGCTCAGACCCCGCAGGGGGCCAGCACCTCTGCGTGGCCCCACAGGCAGCTCTGACCTGCCACGGGCTCAGGCTCCCGCCCACCCGGCACCCCCCCGGCACCCCCTGGCACCGCTGCTCCCACTGCTCTTCCAACAGCTGTCTGCACCTCTGGGCAGCCTCGGCTTAACACACAGTGTAGGGAAAAATCTTACAATGATGTGATCGAAAGATTACCTTGAACCCAACTGCTCCTGTGCACTCGCAAAAGCGTTTCATCTCTAGACACACGTTAAAAACAAAAACACTCATGAAATAAGAAAGTCATTACCCTCACTTCAGTTTTGAGGCAAAAGCCAGAGAAAGGAGAAGTAATTTGTCCATGTCAGGTTACTGGGTAGGAGTGAGAACCAGCCTGGTGCCCACCGAGCAGGGGAGAGGCGGCCGCCCCATGCGGTCCTCACCAGCACCCCAAGATCCCCCACGGGGCAGACGCAGGGACACCCCGATCACACACCGCGTGCCCCTGCTCTCTGGTTTCCCTCGGCCCGAGCACGCTGGCTGCTCCGGCTGGGAGACGTGTGGCACTTTCGGGTGAGGACGGCAGCAGTTTCCCAGATGCGGGCAGAAGCCCCCGGGCCTGGAGGCTGAGGCACACAGTGCCCGCAGAGCCTCGGCAGCCGTCCCACCGGGTCCCGCCCCACTCTGTGCCCTCGGCGGCCTGTCCCTCCACCTCCCCCAGGGGGGCAGCCCGACCGCGCCACACTCCCCTCCATTGCTGGTGGGCGCCGGGCGGTGGCCCCGTCCCTGTGACTGCCTCCCGCTCTCCAGAGCTCCCGTGACCGACACCGTGGCTCAGATGACAAAGCCAGGTCCCGGCTCTCAAGTGACGAGCCTCACAGAGGACACGTGGCTCTTGGGAAGAGACCAGCAGGGCTCGCCGCGTCCTCGGTGGGTGGCGGGAGGTTTATCAGTCGCGAAGGAATGAAAACACCACCACTGCTAATGTAATCTCAAGTTCAAAGAGAAAGCAAAGCAGAAAACGAGTGCCAACAACTTATTTCTTGAAATTACAGACTTGACGTGATAGTGCTGGCCTGGAAAACACGAGGAATCTTGCCCTCTGCCCAAGGGAAGCTGCGATCTAATCGCTCCCGCGAACCGCTGAGGCTGGACTGGCGCTGCACGCACCCAACGCCACAGCCTCCCGGCCACCGTCGCCACTGTCTCCCAGTGTGGTGACCCACTCCTCGTGGGGAAAATCATGGGGCCACACCTGTGCCCCACTTGTTGAGAGCCCCGAGGGCCATTCTCAGGTCCCCCCAGAGCACAGTGTCCAGGTCCCTATGAGGGGGGCCCCAAAGCGGGGAGTGGCAGAGGGCCGGCACCAGCCGCACTGTTGGCCCACAGCTGTCCGCGGCCGCGGCAGGGCTGAGCAGGTTGGTCTGCAGAGCCTGAAATACCTGCCGTGTGGCCTTAGGGAAAAGGCTGGGCCCTGCTCTGAACCTCCCCTGCGACACTATTCGTCCCCGAACTGCTTCGTTCCCCGTCTGAGAGACCAGTGTGCGCTGCCCACCCGGAGGGCCTTCCAGTAGGTTATCTGAGATGACTCCAGGGCCCACGACAGGTGCCACCAGACCAGACAGCAGTGGCACTAAGCCTGGGCCAAGCCACCCCCACACACACATGTGTCAGGGACCCAGGCTCCACTGCTCAGTGACCTCGTGGAATTCTGCGGTCAGCAGGACCCCTCAGTGGTAATTGGAGGTCAGTCGGAGCGGCCACAGGAAAGTGTCCCCACCACTTCTGTGACAGCTGCTGAACAAGTCAGCCCTGACGTCTGTCACTGCTCCTCACAGAAAGGTTCGTGGGTCAGCGTCGGGGAACTTGCCCGCGGAGCCAGGCTCTGTCCCGAGGGAGGGCACGAACGCCCAGGCCCTCGCCCTGCTCTCGTCCTGCCAAGTGCGACTGAATTTCGCACGCCGAGCACCTCTGCAGAGCGGGGTTTCCTGGCGCAGAGAGGCCCCCCGTGTGTGCTGCGTCCTGCTAGAAACCACAGGAAGGGCTTCCGGAACGAGGCGGACCCCGCGGAACGGATGAACCAGCGTGCGAGTGTCGGGGCAGAGGGTTAGGGTTAGAAGGACCTGAACGCGCCTGCGTCCCCTCCAAGTGCCATCGGAAGGATCACACCGCGAGGACCAAGTGCTGCTCCTCAAAGAGGAGGACACTCCACGGGCTGTGCTGGACACTAGAATTTCTCAGGAGACCCCCGGTTTCCGTCACAACGGCACGGCTGCCAGGGCCCGGCCTCCCTGCAGGAAGGAGGCAGGCGGCCTTCCCTCGCGCCACCGGGAAGCAGGCAGGGGACCCCGCGCTCCTCCTCCTCCTCAAAGCCACCAAAGGACACGAAGCCTGGTTTTTAAAGTCCCTGGAGAAACACATCCCACGATCTTTCCCCTCCGCAGGGCACCGGACAACAGGTACTACGGTGCTCAACTCAGAACCCCACGGCCCGTGTCTGTCATGACCACCGACGCCAGCGTCAGGGAAGACGGTCCCCACTCGGCTCACCCCCAGCACCCACCCCACCCCCGCCCGCGAGAGGGACGCGGCCACACTTACAGCGGATGCCGTAGATGGTGAGCGGGTCCAGCTGCTTCTTGCCGTGCTTGCCCTGGCCCGAGAGGTTGGACACGGCCTGCACCTCGCGGTGGAAGAGGTAGTCGAGCAGCGTCAGGGCCATCTTCTCGGCCGTGCGGCAGTTGGTGCTGATGTGCAGCATGTCGGAGGGGATGATGGCGCAGCGCACCCGCATCTCGGGGTTGTTCTCGTCGCCCAGCCAGGTCCCGTTGGGGTAGTCCTCTGGAAGAGAGAGAGACAGTCCGCACGCAGCCTCGGCTCGGGGCACGCGCCACGACGCTCAGTCCTTCGGACAGCGCCGTCAGCCCTGCTCCGAGTCCTCTGCCGTCAGGGCCCCGGCTGGGGCAACTCCCGCTCCACGGCTGAGAGGGAACCATGCGGGGCAAGGACAAAACAGCGTCCACTCAGCGCCTGCCACACGCCCAGACCCGCGTGCACAACTGCAGCTCGGACTCTCCCGGGGAGGCACAGGCAGCCAAGCCGACTGCCACCAACACGTCCTCACTCCTCTAAGCCAACGGACGGTGGGACTGCACACACCTTGTGCGCAAAGGACCTCATGAGCCGCCAAGGAGGGACGCCCAGACAGTCACCAGTCACGACAAACACCGCCAGGCCCCAACCAAGCTGGGCTCACCCCCTCAGCCCCTTCCAGAGACAGCGTGGTCCTTGCCTGCCTGCCACGACCCTCAGCCTATGGCAGGTCTCAGGGTGCCAGGGTGCCGGCAGCAGCTGATAGGGAAAGGCAGAGAGTTCCACTCCCCGGGAGCCTGTGGCCTGCACACAGGCAGGCTCCCTGCACACAG
>CM052442.1:133771756-133793681 GCA_028533085.1 Varecia variegata | reverse complement strand
CCTGAAAAAGCGTTTGCCTGCGTCCCGCCCAGAGCTGAGTCTCACTACGTCACACGCTGCCGCCAACGGGCAGTCGTTCCTTCCACAGCTCAAAACGATCATTCGTCAAGTTTAGGAAACCTTATACTAACTTTTTAATTTTTGTTAATTATCTCAAAGAAAAAAATCTCAAAGCAAGCTAACGAGAACCTCAAGTCATTTTTTCTGTTTCTACTTATTAGAAAACGAGTTGGCGGATTTCTCCAGAGGTATTTGTTCCCTAAGTACGTGTTCTCCCGTGGACGTTCATGTCTATCCTCCTGCGTGACACACGAGGACCTGGGGCGTAACACACCGAGAAACCGTGCTCGGCTTGGCGCAGCGGAGAGAAACCGCTCGCCAGTCTCAGGCTCAGCAGGAGGGGGGGCGGCAGGCAAAGCACAGGACCAACACCCGAGGGCAGCGGGCCCCGCAAAGCCGCCTCCCTTTCCGCCAGCGGTGCTGCCCCGGGGCCACCGTGTGGCTGCCAGCTTTTCCAGGCTTTTCCGTGCACACACGGCCTGTGGCCGATGCTCGTGGATGGACACAGCAAGCGACAGCTGTGTCACCCAGGCCAGTGATTTAAACACAGGATGGGCCTGTTCCAGTCTCTCCCTGCCCAGGCTGAGGACTCGAGGCCTTAGGGGTCGGCAGAGCCACGTGACAGAAGGCTCCGGGCATCCGAGCTGCCGGGGCGGCCGGGGGAGACCTGAATCGCCCACTCTGTGCCTCAGGCAGAAGAGGCCGGACCACGAGGCCGGGGCCTCCACTACGCAGCTCGTGGCACCCAATCAGCGCGATCAGCCTTCAGATTGATCCAACATTTACTAAAAGTTGTCTTAAATGGTTTACTTCTGTTGCTTGCAGGTTAAAGATTAAAAAGTCATAAAAAAGCAGGATCCAAAAAGATATTCTTAGGGATAAGAATTAGCATTAAAAATTTCTTTCCAATACCTAATGAGATGAGTAAAATATAATGTAAAATCAACCTCCCAAATAACCAAAAGCACCAGAGAAAAAAGAATAACCTCAGTGTAAAAACCTTCAAAAACGAGTTTCCAAAGCAAGAAAGAAGCTTCTGGAGCTGCCCAGGTTTGGAAGCCTCAACATCCACCCACCCCGCCCCCCAAAGCCATTCTTGTGCACGGACAGAGTTCTGCGAATTGGAACCCACAGCCCCAAATCAGGACAGGAGCAAGTAAGTTGGGAATGTTCGTGTTTCCTCTTTCCTGGGAGCAGAAACGACCACTCAGGAAAGAACAACTCGAGGTCAGGACAGGCTCGGGCGGAAGGCAGTGCTCTGTGGACGGGTGCAACAGCCTCGGGAAATGGGCCTCCCCCAGGACACGCCCAGTGCCTCACACCTCACTGATGCCGTTTTCCAGCTAAAGGAGGACGGCTGATTCCAGGGCAGGGAACACACACTGAGCCTGCAGAAGCACCGGGCAGCACCTTGTAAGGAAGTGCGCAAAGCAAGCAAGGGACAGAAAACCCGCAGTGGCAGGGGCAGGTCACAGGGCACAGGAGCCAACTGAGAGAGCCACTGGTAGCCAAAGCTGGAACAATCTGAGCAAAAAAATAAAGTAGTGTTGGATTCTAACCCAAAGTGTAAAATGACCACTCGTGAGTGCGTGCTGATACACATGAACGACCGAACACAATAACAGACGGGAAAGAAGAGACAAATCTCGCGTGTAGAACAGTAACGTTTGCAGGTTCCCGTAGATGCAGAGAATCACCCACTCCTCCAAGGGGGCCTGGAGCAGCAACTTCCTTCCAGAGAGTGAGCCCAGGAAGGGGAAGCGGGACTTCCCGGAGGAAAAGCCTGACGACTGTGCCCCAGCCAGGTGTCCCATCAACACCCCCACCAGGAGCCGTGCACAGCGTGCAGCCCTGAAACCACGTGATGGGGTCCTCGCCCCCCAAACCAGCTCCGCAGGCTGGTCAGGAGGAGAGCACAGGCAAGTCCAACAGAGGGGCGCCCTGCAAAACATCCGACCCAGGAATCCTCAGAACGTCGTCAAAGACAAGGAGAGTTTGAGAAAGTGTCTCGGACCTGAGGAGACGCAGCAACTGGTGCCACGTGGATCCACGACATTGAAAAGATGCCACGGGACACTACCGAGAGTATTATGCTAGTAGGTTCCAGCATTTAGATGAAAGGAAAAATCCCTTGAGAGACACAGATTAGACAACACCAACTCAAGGAATTCTACATTCATTAAAGTTCTATATTTACTGAAATAATTGAACACAGGATTAAAAACCTAGGCCCAGATGGCCTCACTGGCAAATTCTAGCAAATATTTAAGAAAGAAACAAAACCAATCCTACAGAAATATTTAGACAACAAAAGGCAACTTTCCAGCTCGTTTTTTGAGGCCAGCATTTTCCCGATAACAAAACAGGTAAGGACACACCAACAGGAAAACTACGGAGTGATCTGCCCCATGAACACAGATGCAAAAACTCCCAACTATCAGCAAATCACCCCGACAGTATGTGACAGGGTAACACACTGTGATCATGCCAGGTCCAACTGTAACAGACAGGCAAGGTTGGCTCAGCTTTCAAAGTCAGGGCAGTTCACTGTAACAACAGGATCAAGATGAAAAGCTGTATAATCATCCCAAGTAGATGCGTAAAAATGCGAAAATTCAATGCCGGCTGTGACAAAAACTCACAAAACAAGGAACAGAAGGGAACTTCTTCAACCTAATGAAAAGCACCTATGGAAAATTGACCGCCAACATCGTACTTAATGGTGAGAGTCTAGATGCTCTCACTCAAATATCAGGAATAAGGCAAAAATACAAAGAAAAAACACCAAAATGGAGATCACAGCCAGTACAGCAAAGAAAAGGTATAAAACTTTGATAGGAAGAAGTAAAACGCTCTTATAAAGACAACATAATTATGCACATTAAAAAAATTCCTGCAGGAAAGCTACTCAAACAAGTGAATTTAGAAATGATGTGGAATGAAGGTCAGTGTAGAAAGATCCATTGTACTTCTACACGCTACTGATGACAACTGGAAACTGAAATTTAAAACGCAATACCATTTATGATAGCATCTATAGGTATGGGGTACACGGAGAGAAATTTAACAAAATATGCACAGGAGCTGTACACTGAAAACTGTGTAACACTGACTGCTAAGAGAAATTAAAGACCTGCATGAATGGAGAGACATACCATGTTCATGAATCAGAACACTCAATACTGTCAAGACAGCAATTCCTCCCAAGTTGATCTACAGATTCTACACAATCCCAATCAATTAGTTATTCTAAAACTAGAGAAGCACTACAAATTATTAGAATGTATATGACCTATTAAAACATTTAAATATATGTGTATTGTTAGCTTTGGTTAGTAGATTGTATCTCTGAATGAGATTATGTTAACAATTCCCCAAGTTGCCCGTGTTTCAACTGTTTTCTTTGGTTAGTACTCAGCCCTGGCACGCACAGGGCATCACAATTAGGTCACAAAGAGTGTGCAGCTGTGCAAGACAGCGTCGATAAGTCAGGAAGAGAAATTAAATGGAAGCTACCAAAGTTCAAAATGAGATAAGGAAAGTTAAAGAAGCCCATCTTGGCTAAGACAAAACCATTTTTTCACAATTCAAATAGTACTACTTCGAGTTTGTCACACTCTAAAGCCTACAAGATGTTATAATTCTGCCCGAAACGTCCACGACCCCAAACCAGAAGCGCGCTGACCGCTGCTGCACCCCAGCCGGCGCCTCGGACTACGCAGAACAGAGGTGCTCAGAACGCGCCCACCTCGCCCGTCTCGACCAAGAGCCACAAGGGCTACGTACGGAACATGGGAATAGCCTCTCCGCAAACATCCATCAACATTTAAAAGACCCTCTAGGAAATAAAAATAGAGGGAAGTTAAACCATTTCCTGATCAAATATGTTAATTCTCTGTGGGTTAACAGTTTCGAGGGAAAGAAGAAAAACAACTTCCCCCTCCGTAAGTCGTACATGACACATCTTTCTGAAAGAGGAACTTCACGAGAAACCACTTATATTTTTAATTTTGAGAATTAGTATTATAAAGAAGCCTCTGATTTACTACGATTGTTATAAAATTGTAGAAACATGCTAAAGCTTTTAAAAATAAGAAACACCAGCATTTTTCCTGTTAGTATGTTCAGTTAAGAGAAACACCCGTGTTTTGAGCTGCCCTCTGCGCTTGCGGGCAGTCAGTCTGGCTCCACAGCACCCTGCTGGCCAAGCAGACGCCCCGGCCAGGTCCTGGCACGCGTGCCACGGCCACCCTGGCCTGCACCCACCTCGGCCACGTCTGACTCGCACTGCTGTCCTGTATCTAGCTTCGAAGAAGTGTAATGAAAGGATTTTCACGTTTACCTGTATAAATGCACCTGCACATGCCCTGACCCCTCGGGCCACGCAGAACACCTGCCCTTACTGGAAGGCTCACAGCCCAGCACTCAAAGGACAGCCACTCAACAAAGGCTCCAAAACCCAACACGGGCGCTCCAGCAGCTGCCGAACATCTGCAAAGTCAAAGCCTCATGTCACTGCACCTAGAATTACAATCGTGCAGCATCCAGAGGCAGGGCGCACCTGCAGGGAGAAAAACAGCACCCACCTACGGAACTGAAAGTCCACTTTTCTTGTGCCCAAGTGGACGGCTGCTGTGGGAGGAATCCCATCCAAGTCATCGCACAAATATTTTAATCACGGTGATTTAACTTTGGCTTCAAAGAAAAAAGGATTTCTTTTTTCTTTTCTTTTCTCTTGAATTTATTTAAAGAATCTCATTCAGGTGTAGAATCTGGAAATCTAGATCCAAAATACCAAGTGAGGTTGGCAGTCCTCCACTGCATTCCATGTTCCAGGGAGCAAGGAGAACAAACAAACAGCCTCAGCACCGATAGCACGGACTTGGTGCCCGCTTTAATTAGGAACAGCCGACAGGTGGGTAGATTTCGACGAGCAGAGAGGCCGTAGCCGTGTCCGTGGGACCGGGCTGGCTCTGAGCAGGTGCAGCCCCCCACGGAAGGGCGAGGGGCACCTCAGGGGACACTTCTCCCCCCTCCCCGGAGGCCTTAAGGTGCCTATGTTTGTCCTTCGGGATCACACGCAGACTCCCGCAGGATCACACGCAGCCTCCCGCAGGATCACACGCAGGCTCCCGCGAGTCGTTCGCACCCAGCGAAGGGCGGACCTGGGGGATCTTTAGCTGTTCTAAGAGCATGTGATTTGGACACAAGACTGTCTGTAACTTACATACTTCTAAACCTTATTTTAAGCATCTGAGGCCCAGAATAAATAATCCATAGAAGTACTAACTTAATACTCAGAATGCTAACTTATTTTTAACTTTCTGGGGAGACTTTTCTGTGTTCCACTGCTCACATTTTTTTTTTTTTTTTTTGAGACAGAAGTCTCACTCTGTTACCCGGGCTAGAGTGAGTGCCATGGCGTCAGCCTAGCTCACAGCAACCTCAAACTCCTGGGCTTAAGTGATCCTACTGCCTCAGCCTCCCGAGTAGCTGGGATTACAGGCATGCGCCACCATGCCCGGCTAATTTTTTCTATATATATTTTCAGTTGGCCAGATAATTTCTTTCTATTTTTAGTAGAGACGGGGTCTCGCTCTTGCTCAGGCTGGTCTCGAACTCCTGACCTCGAGCGATCCACCCGCCTCGACCTCCCAGAGCGCTAGGATTACAGGCGTGAGCCACCCCGCCCGGCCCACTGCTCACATTTTAGACACTTATTCACTCATATGAGTTTACAAATCAGTAAGTTTCTAAGTTAAATATACATATTTCTCCTCGATATACTGGGATTAAGTTCCTATGCGCTATCTCTCCCCCTACAATTTCCTGTAGCAGCTTTCGACTGTTGGCAACTTTTATTTCTCATTTTCAGAACTTATATGGAAAGAAACGCCAGATTTAGTACCTTCTTTAAGTCATTCAAATGTATCATATTTAAAACTCTGTTATGAGAAAATATATATTAATATTTAAAACTATGAGAAAATGGAGGAATTGTTCTTCCATTAATCTTACATTTAATTTTTATAACTAATGGTTTTATTAGCAATATTAATAAACTCCATGCTGCTATACAATAAACGTATTCTATAATAGGTTGATTTTTGCCTTGCCAATATGATTCTTTAAAACCAGAAAGATTAATTTGGGGTAACAAGATTACAAATTTGGGTCCATATTAGAAAACTTTCCTTTTATTTTACCACTTGTGAACACAGAGAAAACCACGGCAGGTCTCTGGGTGGCCTCAGTGGTGCCACACCGTCCCTGGCCCGCCTGCTTCCCGGTGCCACACCGTCCCTGGCCCGCCTGCTTCCCGGTGCCACACCGTCCCCGGCCCGCCTGCTTCCCGGCACCAAGGCAGCCCCAGCGCAGACCCCCGTCCTCCTCTGCTCATGCCCTCTTTAAAGATGAGGAGGCTGGAATCTTGGACTGAAACAACCGCATGACCCGCCGGGGTCACCCCACAGTGCCAGTCGGGGAATGTGACGCCCCGAGGCCCGAGCGCCTCTCGTCCAGGCCCAGCCACACCGACGCCTGCTCTCCCGGTTCCAGAGCCCCCTCACCCACAGCGAGTCCTCTCTCCTGGCCACAAAACTGTCACAAACTACCCCTGGTGGAATCTAAACGGAGAGATTGCATCAACGCTTTCCTGACTCGCAGAGACGGCCTGTCCAGCACAAGCACGGAAGTGACAAATGACAGGCGGCCATCCTCAGGAACGCAGGGCTCCATGGGCAGGAAGTGTCACTCGTCCTTTCATTGTATCCCTGAGAGCAGGGTTCTCAGTGGAGGCACCTGGGGTGCCGTGAGCGCCCATGGGACAGATGTGGCTGTCGTGGCTGAGAGACACCCGCAGGCTCTGGCGGGTACAGGCCACGGGGGGCGACACCTTCTTCATGGGAGTCGGCCTCGCCCCGCACAGATCCTCCCGCACCAACTTACCAGGTCCCAGATGTCCTGAGTGGAAAACATGCCTCTAACACGCCAAACCCAGAATCTTACCCCACGCAACATTCCCACACTAAACAGCTTTGCATACTTCTAATATGACTTAAATTTTCCAGGAATTCAACTATTATGTAAGTCCAGAAAAATTATACTTTATTTACAACTTCCTTAGGGATTGCTCATCCTTTTGTAATAGTCTGTGACAGCGGGCGTCTGAGCCCCAGCGTGATGCCCAGGTCGGTCTGCAGGGACCGTCCTGCCAGGCCCAAGGCTGGCACCTGGCTTGTCACTGGGAATGAGCAGCTCATTACACACCACTGTCACATTTCTCTACTACAGTACACTGGGGGCAGTCTATTAATTTTAAATTATATTTTCTAAACATTGCATTCTAGGATGAAGGGGCATTACAAAAAAAGTCACCCTAAAGAAAAGGCATTGGGTCTCACAGGCTTGCACACCACTGCCTGGGCCCGGCGGGGCACCTGCATGGAGAAACACCGACACACACGTGCGGGAGAAGAACGCTGGTGACCGTATGAACGCAGCGCAAAGGCCCGTCCCAGAGGACGCCACAAGCAACCCACCTCCCGGCTGGGGGCTGCGAGTCCCAGTTCCAGCACCACCAGCTAGAGGCCGGGGAGGGGCCGGGAGCGATCAGACACACCAGGGCACTTCTCAAGTTAAAGGGGGCGCGAGTGATCACACCGGCACAGCTGGCACCCCCTGGAGCTGTCCCAGACTAGCCAGGGCAGGTGGTCACAGTGATGCTGGGGCATGCTCGTGAGCACCCCAAAATTAACCAGCGAAGGAACCCCCCTCTCCCTTCCCACACTACCAGGTAAAGTTCACAAAGCACCTAACACTGCTCCAGCCACCAGCACAGACAGGCAGGTGGCACCCAGCAGCCTCCTCAGATGGTGGTGGCCAGGCCACAGCACCCTCCGAGGCTTGCTGGGGCTCCCCCTCCTCTGCACCCCCAGCCTCCCGCTGCCCACCGTCCTCACTCCCCACCGTCCTCACGGGGCGGGGCTGTGGTCGGGCCAGGGAACCCAAGGGAACAGCCCTCAGTAAAAGCGCTTCAGGCTCTCAGCAAGCACAAAGACACGTTTGTCTATGGCCACGAGTAGGACTTCTCCTGGGACAGTTGTGGGAACAGCAAAAAGGCCAAAAGGACTGATGGTAACTGCCCCCAGAGCCTGGGCCTCAGCTGACCCTCGAGCTAGAGGCGCTGGCGCGGTGCCTTGGACAAGAGACACACGAGCAGGTCCAAGTTCCAATCGACCAACTATTCGTAAGGTTTCTGTTCAGACAGTACGTACGCCACTGCGCACCTCTCTAGGTTAGACTCTAAACCAGCGGTCCCCAACCTCTCCGGCACCAGGGACCGGTTTCATGGAAGACAGTTTTTCCAAGGACGGGGGTGGGGAGCTCAGGTGGTGACGTGCGTGACGGGGAGCGGCTGTAAACGCAGAGGAAGTTTCGCTCGCTGCCCACCACCCACCTGCCGTGGCCCCCCTCATCCCGTTGCTAAGTTTCACGGAAGACAATTTTTCCACAAATTGGTACCAGTCCTCGGCCTGAGGGTTGGGGACCACAGCTCTAAATTTTTTTTAAAAAATAAGCACAATAAAAACTGCAGACTTGAATGGAAAGTTTGATGTACTCGGGTGAAATTCATACACACCGCACATGAAGAGACTGTATCTAAAGACTAGCCAGACAGAGCAGGAGAAAGAAAAGAGGCAAAAGCACATCTTCAAAGACTGGGTGGGTTAGTTCCAAAGAAAAGATGCCTCAGCCTGGCTCACGTCAGAAAGAGAATGTGAGAATGACTTCAAGTCACGCCGGCAGGATGTCATGTGTTTAGCTTTGGTCTAAGTACAACCAGCGCCACGAGACTGCTGTGGCAGGTCCCTCGCGGCCACAGCAAGCGGAGGGACCGCGCCGGCCAGCTGGGGTGACACGGGACTTCGCAGGGCACCCTGCCCTGGCCTATTCTTACCATCGCACTTTGTTGCATGTCTGGGTCGCGCCCAGCGGGGAGCCGGCCACCATGGGGACCTGGATGGGGCTGTGCTGCTTGTTGGTGACCAGGTCCAGCTTCTCCTCCAGCGACTTGCAAGTAGCCTCCAGGGCCTGCAGCTTGGATTCGATGCTGTCCAACCGCAGGCAGATCGTCTGGTTAATGGAATACAGGAATGACTGGAAGCGAAAGAAAGGAACACTTCAGAAAGGGCATCTCGAACCTGAAGGAGATAACTCCAAGAAACCTGGGATAGCTATTTCCTAATTTTAATTGTATCTGTTCCAGCAAAACAATTCCTACACTGTAACTGGCTCTTTAGTTACAAGCCAGAAACATTTGAGTCAACAAGCTCACGTTTTACATACAAGTCACATTTTGTATGTACAATGCGACCACTTAACCATGGTTTTACTTGTATGCACAGTTGTGATTTTTAGTTAAGCTCCTGTAATAAACTTATGTCCTCTTTAATATGTTATTACATTAATCAGTAAATTTACATAAAACTAGTCAAATCTTTCTAATGATGAGAACAGATTACACCTAACATCAAAACAGCCGAAAACCCGCACTGGCCACGCACGTTCGTGTCACACCCAACCGCCCTGCAGAGATGACCAGATCCCGGTGCTCTGACTCTGACACCTGGTGCCGCCAGCTCCTGAACAGCAAGCCTGCCACCTAGCGGCGAGCGGCCGCAGGGCTGACGCCGGGCTGCGCCTAGTCCAGGTCCCTCACCCCCAGCAGTCGCAGCAGGGAGTACTGAGAGGTACGCAGGGCTCCTGACCCGAGCAACACACCAAACACGCAAACCACACAGGCAAGTGCTTTTCTTCCCCTGCTGCTGTCGCGGCCAGGAGCACACGTGGAAACGGATCAGTCACGTAGGAATCCCATGCGCAGCAGAGATGCCCTCCCCAGGTCCCCCCAGCTGAGCGACGGTCTCGGCGCTGCCGAGTGGCAGGTCGGGACAGCACCACCAGCCCTGCCGGGCAGTTCTCGAGCCCGGCACCTGACTGGAGAGGCCACATCTGAAAACAATGAAGAAGGTAACGTGTGCCGTCTTTTCCTTCTCCTTTCCTGCCCTTGACTTAAGAGGACAGCGCCCAAGGAGGACACATCAGAAGGAAGGAGACAGGCCCAGTTAAGCAGGTGCGGCACCCCGGAGCTACCCAGACCTGGCCGCGGCGCTCGGGGCACAGGCGGGGGTGTGCCGCCCACATCAGCGCTGGAAGGACCCCTCCGACTGCAGGTGACCCACTCGCTGCTTGTGTCCCTCTCCCTGCCCTGAGGGAATCTGCAGGACATGAAACCGCAGCCATACCTGGCATCCTATCTCGTCGCTGGCATCAAAATGCGGGTGAAGAAAATGAGTGCCCTTCTGTGCGCATTTGCAGCGGCTGAGCCCACCGCATGGAGCACCTAAACGCATCTGTGAGCCCTCCTGGTGTCCGGGGCAGCAGGACCGGGCGGGGTAAGGAAAACCCGCACCCACCCGAGCAATCACTCTGCCCCAGGCAACCCCTTCTCCCGATAAGGCTCTTCACGACAGCGCTCATAAGGAGAGGACGCGGCTGAGGACACTAACTGACATCCACCCTCCTCTGCTAACTACCCGCAACCCCGAAGCAGTGAGAGAGGAAAACACGAGACACCTGTCAGGTGGACCCAGAGCCACACGCTGGCGCTCGGTCCCCTCAGGCCATGAGAGGCCGAGTTCCACAGTGCAGCTGAAGGCACGCACTTGGGGAAGCCTGCATTTTTTTTATAACTTGAAGATATCAAACATTTGGCACTTGAAGATATCAAACATTTGGCTCTTGAATTCTTTAAACACAGTAAAAACAATATTTTAATTCTGAATTAGAAATGATTCTGCCTGGGGTTTGGGTGAAAATCACTATTACATACTAATAAAACAACTCACCAAAGAAATTAATAATGAAGAAGAAAGAGTGGGAAATAGTATTTTTATTTTTTTATTGGCCCCTTAAAATTCAACTTGATTTTTTTTTTTTTTTAGAGACAGGGTCTTGCTCTGTCACCCAGTGTAGTGGTATCATCACAGCTCACTGTGACCTTGAATTCCTGGGCTCAGCCTCCTGAGTAGCTGGAACTACAGGCCTGTGCTACCACATCAGCTATTTTCTTTTTTTTTTTTTTTTTTGGTAGAAACAGGGTCTCACTATGTTGCTCAGGCTGGTCTCAAACTCCTGGCCTCAAGCAATCCTCCCACCTCGGCCTCCCAAAGTCCTGTGGTTACAGGCATGAGCCACCTCACCTAGTATTTTTATATGTCTTTTACATACAAGTGATATTTACCATAAACCACTCACATATACTTGTTAGATGGCCATTTGGTAAGCAAACATTGTTAAACCGTGCACGTGACCACACGTGTACGGCAGGGCTCAAACCACAGCCCAACCTCTACCAACGGTGGAGCGGGAACCAGGGCAAGCCCACTTCATTTTTACCATCTACGTTTCTGTGTTGTTTATAAGGAATGTGTCTTTGTGATAAAATTATAATTGCATTTTATTTTAAGATATAACATGCTGTTACTAATGCAACCGTCTTCTATCTGTCCTCTGGTCTGAAACAGAAATTTTAGGGAGAATATAGTTTTAAATCACCTGGCCATGTTTACACAGCTTCTCGTTGTTAACAAAATGAATTGAGTATTTCTGAACAGACAGCCTGTATAAATAGAGAAACTATAAGAAAAGTGACTTTGACTTCCATCTGTATTGCTCTCATAAACTTTTCATGTGTGCTGATTTACCTCCATGACTCTGCAAACATTGGAACCAAACAAGCAAATTCAAAGACCCAACAATAACTGACTGAGTTGAGTGTTTCCAAGCCCCTCTAGTCAACTTTAGAACTCAGGTGACTTAAATGACAGGCACAGAAGTAATTCATCACTAGTGGAAAATACAACCACAGCAGTTCTTCACTTTCCTGCCATCCAAAATGGGCCTCTAGGTCTACAGGAAGATACCTCACATTTGGCAGCAAACTCCATCTAAACTACGTTTATTCTTCATCATCTTCAAGGAAAAACAACGGCTTACGCTCTTATATAGTGAGTTGCCTGGTGATTCACAAAAATGGTATTATATTACCACATCCTAACCCCTGGAACATATAAATATGGCCTTATTTGGAAAAAGGGTCTTTGCAGATGTCAATAAGTCAGTGGATGGTCCCGGATTAGGGTGGGCCCTAATCCAATGGCAGGTCCTTTTAAGAGAAGTGGGGCTGGGCGCATGGCTCATGCACGTAATCTCAGCGTTCTGGGAGGCTGAGGCAGGAGGATCGCTGGAGGCAAGTTCGAGACCAGCCAGAGCAAGAGCAAGACCCCGCTCTACAAAAAATAGAAAAAAAATTAGCCGGGCGTGGTGGCACACGCCTGTAGTCCCAGCTACTCGGGAGGCTGAGGCAGGAGGATCGCTTGAGCCCAGGAGTCTGAGGCTGCTGTGAGCTGTGATGAGGCCACTGCACTCCAGCCTGGGCGACAGAGCAAGATCGGGTCTCAGGAGAAAAAAAAAGAGAGAGAGAGAAGGGGAAAGAAAGACACAGACTTGAAGAGGGGGAGGCCACATGAGGGTGAGACAGACGGGAGCACCTGCAGCCACTAGAGCTGGAAAGGGCCGGAAGGATCCTCCCCCAGAACCTCTGCAGGTTGCGCGGCCCTGCTGCCACCTTGATTTCAGACTTCTGGCCTCCGCAATCGTGAGCGGGCAAATGTCTGTTTCCAGCCGCCGGTTCACAGTGACTGCTCACGGCAGCCTGGAACGGAAGACGCCTCTGCTCCTCGAGACCCGCGGCCGCCCTACCTTTATGGACGGGTCCTGGCAGTTGATCTCCAGCCGCTGGCGTTTCAGAGCCGGCTCGTCCTCATCTGTCACCACGTGATTCTCCAGAACAACTGAAATCAGCGAGAGACAAAAAGCTGAACTTTCAGGTGAAAAGCTTTGTAGAAGTCTCTTATCATCAAGGTAGTACACGGCACTGACACCCTAAGGTGAAGGGAGAAAGGGCACAGACTATTCCACAGTTCGCCTTTTTACGGTTGAAACTTAAAATTCTCAGGCGGGCAGAAAATAGGATGATGTCTCCTCAATCCCAGGAAAACCCGAGATACCAGATAAATGACTTCCCTGACGTGCCGCTGTTCGCCCGAACACGAAACCTCGGCCGTCTCTCTCACTGCTCTGCGAGGCCGCCCTGTTGGTTTCAGTGCGATAAACCCAACCGATAATGATGATTTCTTCCCAACTTCAAAATAAAAAGTCTTGTCTGTTGGCTGCCTCATTTCAAAATCGAAACTACCTTCTAAACATCCCGTTTTCACAGGTGCTGACAATCCCAATAGTCTCACCCCACACACTCAGCTGCACAGAAGCCTCTCCCCGCCCCCGCAGCTGAAGTCAGGTGTCCCCACCCCAGCAGCAACCTGGGGGGTCCCCAGGGCTTCCCCAAGGACAAGCTCCTCAGCCCGGACCCAAGCCCTGCCACGATATGGCCCCAACCTCCTCATCCCTGCAAACCACGTTTCTATTTGCCTGCGACGCTTCCAGTCCTCTTCCCCAGGCCTGGCTCATCTTTAAAAATTTACATATTTGCAATTATAGACAGAATTTTATAGTTGATGATTTTTGCTGAACATTATGTCATGAGTATTTTCTCTCCTTTCACTACAGTATTTTTTTCTTCTCATCTCTTGGCCTGAAATAACCAGTGAGAACTGCATGGTGTGTTTCCTACCTCTTTCCATGGGCTCACACGTGAGCACACGACGTCCGTGTGAGAGGGGCAGGAGCATCACCAACAGCTCTGTCTACACCCCTCCTCCCCTTGGCAGTGAGTGTGGACGGCCCTCCAAGTTACTAATAATAACTTTGGTGCTGTTGTCATGTTTTCTAGAGATGGGGTCTCCCTATGTTGCCCAGGCTGGTCTAGAACTCCTGGACTCAGAGGATCCTCCCACCTTGGCTTCCCAAGTAGCTGGGACTATCTGGGTTAATAGCTTTAGCTCACTTTTTAACAGTAATACCAGTTTGTGAATCTATTCTACAGAAATGAGTGCAGCGTAAAAGAATACATATTATAGCCGGGCACAGTGGCTCACGCCTGTAATCCTAGCACTCTAGGAGGCCGAGGCGGGTGGATCGCTTGAGCTCAGGAGTTCAAGACCAGCCTGAGCAAGAGTGAGACCCCCATCTCTACTAAAAATAGAAAGAAATGAGCTGGACAACTAAAAATAGAAAAAATTAGGCGGGCATGGTGGTACATGCCTATAGTCCCAGCTACCCAGGAGGCTGCAGCAGGAGGATCACTTGAGCCCAGGAGTTTGAGGTTGCTGTGAGCTAGGCTGATGCCACTGCACTCTAGCCCAGGCAAGAGAGTGAGATTCTGTCTCAAAAAAAAAAAAAAAAGAATGCATATTATGTATGTGTACATATATGACATACATATACACGAGCATGTTTACTACAGCACTTCTGGTAGAAAAAAATCAGAAATCTGAATATTCACACACCTTGGCAAACCATCCACTGCATTCGCAAGCGCGCCCTACACTACAGCCACTCGGGACGAACTCCCTGTGGCCAGATGACATCCGCCTTGCTACAGGCGGTGGGACTGCAAGTGACATTTATTTTCTTCTTTGTACTTTGCTACCTTTTGTACACGTTGCTTTTTCTAATTTTGCATGCATTACTTAAAGAATTAGACAAAAGAACGCCCCTGGCAGTCACCTGGAACGCCAGGCCAGGTCACAGTCACAACCTATGCATGTTCAAACGAGCAAAGTGAGCACAACCACGTGGAAATATTAAGAAGAAAAATCTGGAAACACATACTTGCCAATAATTTAAAAGTAGCTACACCACTAGGACTATGGGAAACTTTTATTTCTTCTACTTTCTTGACTGTATTGTTAACTTTTATAAAATTCCTAAACCAACTATGAACCTAAGTGTGTGGGATTCACCCTGGTATTTGCCAGGTGTTGGTGCCCTTCGGGTCAGAGGCTGCAAGCTGTGTGTCTGGGCAGGGCTCAGAGCTCCGCACATAGCAGGTTTTTCGTAAACAGCCAAGAAATTGTAATTCCCAGGCATCTAAGGAACAGAGATGGAACGAAATAAAGATGAGAAATGATTTCTTTTTTGGACTATAGTCTACAAACAGAGAATTTATTTGGGATAGGCTGTTAGAATTTTAATAGTTCTAAAATGCTTAGAATTTATGTAATTGGAACATTTTTCTTTTATATCAATGCAGTGTGTGTGTTTTCTAAAGAAACTGTCACTTACCTTCTAAAATATAAAGATATTTTTGAAATTGTTATACGCAGTGATAATGACCCTTATAGACAAATCAGTAGCAAAATAAGGTGGAAAACTGACTAAAGAATAGCATTCCTGAAACACTCAATGCATATTTCTTTGTGATCGTTCATTTAATTCCAAAATGATTTACATTACTCTCCCCTTCCACACCATAACTAATCTCCAAATGCAGTTTTCTCAATTAACATACCAAATAGATCATGCAAGTAAGACATCACACTTTCTTAGAGGATTTCTGAAAATTCTCTTTTCTGAGGGGAAAAATGTCAGCATTTCAATTCTAATCTTCCTCAAGAAACAACCAGGCCACCAAAGCGCTCAGTGACTTCACTCTGCACCCGTCACTTCAAACTTAACAGAACCACAAAACACATACAACTTTAAAGCCAAAAAAGGGAAATCTTTTTAAAATAATAAGCGTGACTATTAACCAGGTAAGTTTTCATAGATACCATTCCTGAAATTTAGGTTTTCATTTGTAAAGGGTGTCCTTAAAACAAACACTTAGTTAAGGCTTCAAAGTAGATTTGTGCCTTTAACATCCCTAAAGAAAATTACCAGCCTTAGTAAAAGTGGAGAAAAAAACGTTCTCAACTACTGTTGGTGGAAGAATAAATTAATAAAACATTTCTGGAAAGTGACAGTATCTTATCAAAATTTTAAGCACCCACAGCAATTCTACTTCTGGGCACTTACCCCACAAAAACACTCGCCAAGATACGTGTGCAAGGATCTTTCCTACAGGGTTGTGTATGCAAGAAAAGCTATACAGACTGTGCAAAGGGTCGGCTAAAAAGGGAAGACTTCAACAAGTCGGGGTGCGCCTATAAACGGAACACCGGGCAACTGTTGAAAAAATAAAAGTAGATTTACACACACTGGTACTGTGAGATTTCCGTGACACACTACCATGTTAAGTTACGCGGGGGACACGGTAGGGAAGCAAGCCGGAGGCCATCAGGAGCGCGGGACCCCGCGGTGTGCGCGCGCGAGGGTGTGTGCGTGCGCGTGCACGCGTCAGGGCACGAGCGCAGGGACAGAGCTCAGGACAGACAGTGCTGGAGGCTCCACGTCTGGGACTCCGGCGACAGGGAGGGCCTGACGGCTTCACATCGCTCGGATTTGGGTTTTTCACACAAAACACGCATCACCTTTTCTTCCGCGTAACATAACGGAAAGAAAACCACTGGGGCGGCTTCTGGCTTCTAGAGAACGGAGAGAAGGAGGTTCCACCTCCGGTCCCGCAGCTCTGTACCTGGGTGGTCGGGGCTCAGGTCTTCCACCGCGATCTGGACCACATCCGCCAGGTCGTGCTCCGACATCATCCAGGGCGGGAGGAGAGCGGCCGTGCACGCGCACGCGTCCGCGTCACAGCGGGGCTGGGCTCCCGTCACCTGCCACACGGAAGCCCAGGAAAAGGAAAGGAAAATTAACCATCATGACACGTGAAATGACATAAACTGCTAACCACGCACATACATGCGGGATGACATAAATGTCTGTGCATCTGTTAATACGGGGTCCTCTCGTCCCAAACCACCGACAGGGGAGTGTGCTTTGAGGACTAAGAAACAGGTCCTCCTCGACCACCGAACGAGCCTACCTGACAGCCTCTCGCTTCCGGCCCACCTTCACCGCTTCCCTCGAAAAACGGGCTTGGAAACGTCATCCCCAAACCGAAAGTCCCCGGGGGGCCGTGACCACCCGCGGCAAAGTCCTGTGGTTTCCTGCTCCCCGCGGGGGTCTTAGTTCCCCGCTACGCTCCCCACAGCCTGGAAAGCCAGCACCCCAGACGTCACACTGCCCCCCCAGCGACTCACCAGCCCCCCAAATTTCTCCCAAGCGGACCCGCCACCGGGGCCACGCCTCATCCGCCCCTCCTGCTGTGCCGCCGCCCTGGTGGCCTGGATGCGTCCCTGCTTTCCTTCCTTCCCACTCTCGGGGTCAGCCCTGAACCCAGCGCCACCCCAGCTCCAAGGCCACGGCAGGGCTGTCCCCGAGCCTAGCGCCCTGTCTGGAACACAGTCAGTGACTTTCTTCCAGCTCCTGTGACACTCTGATTAGGCATCAAGAGACCTTATTTCCCAAAATAAAAATAAGGCTGCATCGTGCAAACTGCGGTCTGTCCACGCACAGAGCTGAACGTGGTACTTAAAAACAGGACGTCTTGAAAAACTCAGGAATTGCCGTCACCATAATATTTTTATCATATTATACTTTATATTTTATTTATAAATTAAGTTTATAAAATAAATTATTTATTTGTCTTTCCCAAACCACACGACGCACTCCTAGAGGGCGGAGACCACACGCCCGGCTCCACACAGCAAGTTCCTCCCGTGGGTAAGCACCTCCTCGCCGTCCTTGTCCTTTTGTTTTTTTTTTTTTTTGTTTTTTTTTTTTTGAGACAGAGTCTCACTCTGTTGCCCGGGCTAGAGTGCCGTGGCCTAGCTCACAGAAACCTCAAACTCCTGGGCTCAAGCAATCCTCCTGCTTCAGCCTCCAGAGTAGCTGGGACTGCAGGCATGCACCACCATGCCTGGCTAATTTTTTTTCTATATATACTTTTAGCTGTCCAGATAATTTCTATTTTTAGTAGAGATGGGGGTCTCGCTCTTGCTCAGTCTGGTCTCAAACTCCTGACCTCAAGCGATCCGCCCACCTCGGCCTCCCAGAGTGCTAGGATTACAGGCGTGAACCACCGCACCCGGCCTGTCCTTGTCCTTAAACCCAGCTCCACAGCAGGGGAAGTGGGATTTTCAGGTCATATAGTTTCAGCTATGAGTCTGCTGACGACTCCTGTTAATGGGTAAGTTCCAACAAGCATAAAATTAAATTAGCAGGCTTCACACATGTTCTTAAACCCTATTAATAATGTGGTTCCTCCTCTCCTTTGTCTATATTTAAATTCTACAGCTTAAATAGTGGCAGCTCCAGAATTTCTTGGGGACAATAACTTGGGGAGGAGGGAGCCAAGCACTGTCTTAAATCTTCCTTTATAAAGACAATATTTTTACAGAAACATATGATCAAATGTATGATCAATAAAATGGCAAAGATGGCTTTACTCCCACTTTCTAACTTTACACAAGATTAGATTAGATTGAGGAAAAAAAACGTCAATTGTCCTTAACAAGCAAGCTGGTGACAAGGACCTGGCAGAGGAAACAAAGGGCCTCAGAGGTACAAAGACTGAAGTTTCTGGAAGCCCAACTCTGGAAAGACGGCAGTGACAGATTTTTAATCTCCCCAAATTCTTCCAAGAAAACACACAGAGCTGCTGGGGTCGCAAAACTAAAGCCAGGTCGACATCCACAACAGAACTAGATGGCGAGATGCTCTCTTAACCCCAGACACCAGCAAATGGGACAAACCACTGAAAGCTGCGAGGCCATCGTGGCCTGAGTGTGCGTGAGGGAGGAGGCACAGGGAAGCCCTGAGCCTGGGGGGACAGTGGCTGAGCGCAGGGGTGCAGCACGGGGCCAGCCATGGGCAAACGCGAGGGGAGCTGTACTAGAGTCCAAAGGCCTAGGATTCACTGAACACCAAGAACCCTCGACGCCAACCATCCAAAGCTCCCTTCAAGGCCAAAAAACTGAAAAACATTACTGGGAATAGAAAACAAAACATACCAGGCATGGAAATTAGAAAGGAAGGAAAATAAAAGCTAATTAAAGGTTGGAGAGAACAAAGCCAGGAGAGCACGGAAAGTTAAGATGCTACATTTTCAACACTTAGTTAAAAGAAAAAAAAAAAACCACAAGATAGAACCCCAAAACACTGGAATTAGAAAAACTATTCTAAATCAAGCCTCTCTTTTGAATTCACATAAAAATAAGCAATAGAGAATATTGAGGCCAAATCTCATGCAAAGATAACATACTTTAAAAGAGAATAAGAAGCCAGGCACAGTGGCTCACGCCTATAATCCCAGCAACTCGAGAAGTCAAGGCAGAAGATCGCTCAAGCCCAGGAGTTCACGACCAGCCTTAGCAACATAGTGAAGACCCCATCTCTAAAAAAAAAAAATGAAAAAAAATTAGCCGGGCATGGTGGCACGTGCCTATAGTCTCAGCTACTTGGGAGGCTGAGGCAGGAGGATGTCCTGCCCAGGAGTTTGAGGCTGCTGTGAGCTAGGCTGATGCCACTGCTGTTCTCTAGCCCAACTACAGAGTGAGAATCTTGTCTCTAAAACACAAAGATGTAACAAGATGACATCACTACAGACAATGAAAGCATGCTGGAAACACAAGTCTCCCCCAAAAGATGAAAACTATGCCTAATATTTCAAAACAAGTTCAAATACATTGAAGATATATCATTCATCAGAAACGAGCATTAGAAAAACTCAGAAATGGGATGACAGAACTCAGAAAATATTGGAAATAAAAGAAAAATAATTTCAGAAATGCAGGCTAAACTACGAGAACCTTAGAGCAAATAAACACAATAGACAGCAACTTGGAAAAAGCAAAATGAGCAAAGTTTTAAGGATTAAAACGAAGAGATGAAAAGAGTCCAAGGATAAGCAGCAGAGAAGACCCTGCATAGGTATCACAGGAGACCCAGGAGAAGAAAAGTAGAAGCAATGAGATGAAACACTAAAAACAGTAATTCAAGAAAACTCTCCAAAAAGGGGGCGGGGAGAGGCTTGAAACTACTTGTTAACAGGGCATACCACAAACCTAGCGGAAAAAGAAAAAACAAAAACAGAACAAGTAACAAAACACCAAGACACATTACAACAAAACTATTATTTAAAGAAAAAATTCCTTTAGACATTCAGGCAAAAGATGAGGCGACCAACACTGGAAAGAAAATTAGATTATCAAACTACAACAGAAAAGTTGGATCAACATATTTCAGACACTCAAGGAAAGAAACGTGAGCCCAAGACACGGGATTCCGTGAGCACAGACAGGCAGATCAGGGTGTGTCACACGCTGTTTTTTAGAAATATGCAAGATATGCACAAAATACTTCTGGGTTAAGATTGTCAATGCACAGGAGTGAGAAGGAAATTATTGCTCACTTTGCACCCTTTATCTGCATTTTTATCATGTGGATTTATCACCTTTTCAAAAATTAAAAAAAAAACAAGTTGATAAAATGATCGGACAAACAAATACGTAGGTATAAACTGTGGGGAAGGTCTCAACCTTCAACCTCAGGCTGCTCCAGGGGGAGCCAGCAGCTATGTCAGCTGACACGGAAGGACCCACCAGGCCCAGCAAGTGTGACGGGATTGTGTGGTCACAATCCTAAACCCGTGTCCTCTGAGGAGGCCCTCTCAGTACAGCTTAACTGCTAGTCAGTCTGAAGATCAAAGCTACATACGCCATAAACTCGGTCTTCTTTTTTCCAGAGTAAGAACCAGAAGCAAAGATTATTAAAGGATGAGCCAGACTTCCCAAGGAAAGCAGCAGTGCTCAGTTAGATAATGCCGCCCACCCGACCTCTGCCTTCGTGGATTTAAAACACTTTAGGGTCATGGACTGCTTTCAGAACCTTAAAAAAACAAAAAAACACTATAGACCTTTGTCCAGGAAAAAGCACAGACAGTTCCAAAGACTTCACTAACACCAGCAACCACGGGCCGCCTGTCCCACATCTGCCCTCCCTGCCAGCCCCTCCCACAGCAGGCCGGAGACAGCACACGGTGTGCGGGCAGCTCCCGGGACACCTCCTGGGAGAGGGGTGGCCGTAGCCAGATCCTTTCTGCACGCCCTCTAGCGGGATTCGGGCCTGGGAGGGCAGTGGCCCACGGAGCGGGATGTGCAGCATGGCCCCACAGAAGGACCCCGTCCCCAGACCCAGGGGCTGCCACACCACCCAGGCCGCCTCCGACCTTCTTGTAAGAAAGGAAAATAACCAACCACCTGGTTTAAAAACGACATATTTTGGAGTCCGTCACATGCAGCCGGACTGACCCTAAGGACAGGCCCCGCGTCCACAGGTTCCAGGTCAAACGCCTAACTCTCAGAAGGGGCTGATGGAAACTGTTAAATGCTCAATTCAAGCTTTTTCCTGGTTTCTAAAAGCTCTGACAGTGGCTTGAGAAAACACTCCAAACTCACCACGAAATCCTGAATCCTAACCTCTTCCAAATCAGGACACCACATGTTATCCAAGTTGTTTACCCAAAAATCACCCTGTTGCCAGGATAGAGTCATTTAAAATTCTGCTAACAGTAAAGGTTTCAATAGAAAAAACGAGGGCAAGAAGCCCAGGAAAACTGGAACAGGGCGCTGTGTGCGGTTGCTATTTTGGCAAATTAAATTTGCCATTTCTCAGAAGTCCTGGGGATGGTCCAGTCTCAATACGATGTTACAAAACAGCTGGAACGAGACTGACGTTCAACACAGTCTCTCACCGAAGCTACACCACTTGCAGCCCCACCAGGTCTGCGGAGAGAGGCCCCTTTCGGGCACACGAGAGGACAGAGCTCGCCAAGTGAGGCAACGACCCGAGTGCTCCACGGCAGGGCAGGGTGGAGTCACCACCTGCGTCCCAGCACCGC
>CM052442.1:133750700-133771256 GCA_028533085.1 Varecia variegata | reverse complement strand
TTTCACTTGACAGTTCCAATTTTATCGCCGGCAACAAACACCATTAGCTGCTTTCTTTGAAGTGACAAGCTTTGTTCATGTAGTAAGAAATACCAACAATTTGTCAATAGTTCTTTTATAGTATTCTATGAAAAAAGCAGCTAGTTCAGCTAGCAACTCAAACAATCCTCCAATCATCCAACCTTGAAATGCAGCACAGGTGCTTTCCACGAACTTTGTTTTACCCACAGACCATTAAGAAGACGTGTATTGAGGGTTGAGATTTAATAAAATGAGTCATTTTTATTGCATGTCTGTGAAGAACATGACTACACAAATACAGTTTGGGGCCTTGTTCTTGAATCATGCTACAGTGAGTTTCAGACGACTTTGCTATAAAATATAAGCTATAAATGCAATTAAAAGCAACTTTTACTTGATTTAGCAACTGCCAAAGTATTAATACACTATACAAGCTTGCATATGTCTTGCAATAAAAATTTTGATTTTTATGTATATAACACTCATACTTTATTTCTTCCCTAGTAGCTACTAAATTGCTTACACTATGAAATATTTATTCAGATACCATAAAATACTTCCTTTGCCAAAAATGCAAGTGTATAAAAATATACAACTCACTGTGGGCTTCAATACCTCAACCTTGGCCAGGCAGGGCACGGTGGCTCATGCCTGTGATCCTGGCACTCTGGGAGGCCACGGTGGGTGGATCGCTTGAGGTGGGAGTTCAAGACCAGACTGAACAAGAGTGAGACCCTGTCTCTACTAAAAACAGAAAGATTAGCCAAGCGTCGTGGCGCATGTCTGTAGTCCCAGCTACTCGGGAGGCTGAGGCAGGAGGATTGCTTGAGGTTGCTGTGAGCTAGGCTGAAGCCATGGCACTCGAGCCCAGGCAGCAGGGCGGGACTCTGTCTCAAAAAAACAAAATCTCAACCTTACTTCTTAGTTCTGTGAGAAACTTTCAGGAGCCTCTGGGAACGCTTTTACACAAATAAGTGATCTTATTGCATTTGTTCATACGTTTCCACAACACGATCACCGGCACGGCACCAAACACAGCACAGGAGGGAGGAGACAGTGCCCCTGCCCCCAGGACGTGTACTGACACGGGGGTTCCTGCAAAGCAGGGCACACGACACTCATCATCCACTGCTCAGAGGGCTGAGCACGGGTGCTGGGGGAGCACAGCCCTGAGTGGCCACCCGGTCCTGGAGGGTCAAGGAAGGCTGTCCAGACCGGTGTCCCCGCAGAGCGCTGGGGAGTGGGGGGACACACAGAGGCACAAGTGTCCCGGCCAGGGACCTTGAAAGTCAAGTGGCACAGAACAAGCCAGCAGAGGCCAGGCAGGGCCACAGGGACTAGGGAGACAGAGGGGGTGGTGGCCATCGAAGAATTCCAGGGGACATGTAACTATGGACAGTGTCTCCGGTGACACTGAACTACTGTTCATTCAGAATGTCCCTGCCCTCAGGACATGAGTGCCAAGCACAGAGGGTGCAGTCAGCAGACCCTGCCTCGGAAGCACAGGCACCCTCGGAGCAGCACGCCCGAGCCCGGCCTTCCTGAGCCCAGACGAAGAACACGCACCTGGATTCACGTGTTCTTCCAGCAACTTCCCTCGAGGCTTCAAAGGAGGAGGCAGCACAGACTCACTGACTTAGTACAACACGCTCGTGCTGCGTCGATGGGACGCACCGTACCCTGCACCACACGCTGCAGGGACAGGACAGGGAGCTCTGTCGTACCCCACACCCAGTGTCTGCCACTGTCAAATCAACGGACCCCTTACCACGGCACGTGGCCACGACTCGGCCATCGCCACTGGGACTAGCCACCAATGTTTGTTTCCCCATTAACTCACCCCCCCCATACTGCTCAGGGAGCTGTCCCCACCGCGGTCCTTCTTTAACCCTTCAGTATCCCGTCACCAAATCCCAGGGCCCCTGCGCTCGGACTCCTCACGCCCTTCTCCGCTGCACGCCTCGTCATCCAGGAACTGGCCTCTGGCCGCGTCCCCTGGCACCAATTGCTCCAAAGGGCAGGCAGCAGCCCTCTGGGACACACCACACCGTCTGGCAGGCTGCCGGCTCCATGTGCCCCTCCCAAAGCCACACCCGGCCAACCCACGTGGATGGGCTCCAGGGCATGGGCCTTCCAAGGACTTCCCTCCCCACAGGCTTGCGCCACACCTGCTCTCTGGCCAGGGCTGAGCCCCTGCCGTCCAGCTCCGCCACCTGCAGAAGACCCAGCTCTATCCTGTCACTCCATAAACTCCGCTAGGCGGTAACCAGGTACTGCCCTCGTAAGCACTCAATGATCATAAGAGACAATAACACAATAGCCGCATACTGTATGCCAAGCTCCTCGATAAGCAACCTAGGACATCTCATTTAAGCCTTTTGGGAACCCTACGAGGTACTTTCCAGTCTACAGGTGAGGGATTTGAGGCTCAGGGAGAGGTGAGCAGACTTGCCGAGGCAGCTACGAGCCAGCGCTGCCGAAGCCGGCACTCCAGCCGCTTCCCCACACAGCCCGCAGGACAGAGTGCGAGCCCCGCAGCACGAGTCCCCGGCCCTGCCCACTCTGGCCCCAAGCTTGTCTTCCACACTGCTCAACACAAGCCTTCCACCCAAGCCACAAATTCCGACTTGCTGGGCCAGGCTGTCCCTAAACACTCCCCTTGTGTGCAAATCTGCAAGAGGCATCGTGGATATTTACTCATGACCAGAGAGCAGTGAAGGAACGGGGGAGGGTGTGGACCAGCTCCTGCAATAGCGAGGTGGGCAGTCCACTGAGCCAAGCCACCGCCTGCTCTTCCCTCTTCCTCCCAGACTGTGGGCCTGTGCTCCCCTCCCAGCTCCCCCCAGATGCTGAAATCCCTTCTCCCCCTCAGCCCCTTTCTATCCCCACCTTCTGCAAAATCTGAGGACGGTGGTCCGCCTCCGGGGTAAGGACACCAAAGTGTCCTAATCTCTATCCACGTCGCAATTTCACACAAACCAACCCAAACAACTAGCACGTGCCAAAATTTTAAGGGAATTTGTAATCCTAACCAGGCAACGTAAAAACAAAAGCAAACTAACTCCCAACCAGAACCGTCAATCAAAACAAGCAATGGTGACAGCGGCAAAGGTGGATTCAGGAGCCAACTGGGCCAGAGTGCTGGGCCGTCCATCCCAACACCCCAGTGACTTCCGAGCTACGCCGCAGATGCCAGGTAACAGTGCAGGTGACGGAGAAGAACCAGCTAAGCTGTACGGTCTAGAGCAGCAGTCCCCAACCTTCGTGGCACCAGGGACCAGTTTCTCGGAAGACAATTTTTCCACGGGCTGGGGTTGGGGGGGAGTGGTACAGAGCTCAGGTGGTGACAGCTCATCCGCCGAGCTCCTCCTGCTGTGTGGCCCGGACCCTGAGTTTCATGGAAGACAATTTTTCCATGGGGTCGGGGCACGGAATTCAGGCAGTGACGGGCAGCCCAATCCCTAACGGGCCGTGGCCCGGGGGCTGGGGACTGCAGGTCTAGAGCAGAGACGCAGACACAGGCCTAAGGCGTCCACCAGAGCCTGGCAACAGACTAGAACACGTCACAGATGCTGGTGACCCGCACCGAGCCCTGGATCGGGCCTCCGTGGTGGCAAGTACGTCCCACTCTGGCTGCTGTCGCAGGAGCCAGGGAGCCGAGTTACGATCTTGGTACCAGATAGAGCATCTGGGCAGTTCTACCCAAGATCATAATTCCCAACGTACAGTCCGAGTTCAGCCATGGAACACACACCCGGGTTAGAAGCTGCCCTTGGAACCCAAAAATTACTGGACGAGCTCTGACATCAGTGACAAGCTCGAGCCATCAAAAGGCCCGTGCAAGGCACGTCGGGACGTGCGGGCAGCGGCTGCTGGAGTGTGGAGCTTCGACGGGGACCAAAGCTGGGGGACAGAGCACGTCGCCGTCGCCCCCGCCCCCCAGCTGGAGCTCCTGTCAACATGTGGACTCTGCCGGCAATGGAGGGGCAAGAAACTGTTCGCTGCACTTGAGTATAATTACCAAGCACATGCCGCATTTGAGAAAATTACTCGGACTAAAGAAATGTGACTCATGCATTAGTTTACCCGTCTTTCAGAATGCTGTTTTCACTTTAATCCAATAACAACCTGACTTTCAGGGTGAACAAAGTTTAATTCAGTAACCCAAAATATTTAGACTATTTTGATGAATAAATGGGTCCAGCCCTGGACAGGAGACACGTTTACCTAGCCCGACGTTTGCTAGAGTGAGCTTGGACCCCCTCCCCCCATTCCCATCTCGCCTGGCAGATGGCACCATGGCAGGCTGGGTCCATCCCCCGCCTGCCTCAACCGCCAGCACTGCTCACACGCGCAGAAACACAGGCATTCGGCCTCTGGATGCTACCGACTCCAGGTCTGGCCCACGCTCCTCCCAAATACAATGGCAAAAGGAAACGGTTATTCAAAGTGATTTTTGTCAAAAATAAATTTGCAGATTTTGATTTTACTGAACTTATAGTTTAGAAGGAGTATGTACTAATTTACGATGATGCGGTCACAGCAAATATTCGTGGGGAAAAAATGGGTCCACCGAATTTCATAAAGGAGTCTCTCTTCTTTTGCAATAAAGAATGTTACTGGGATAATTAGTAAAATGGTTTAAACAGAGATGCATCGATGACAAATCCCTGGTCTTGATAACTGTGCTGCGGTTACACGAGAGAATGCCCTGTTTTTAAAGGACACTGTGGCTTAAGCTGTTTAGGGAAGAAACAAGAAATATACACAGAAAGAGAAAGAAGGAGAGAGAGAGAGAGAGAGAGAGAGAGAAACACACACACAGAGAGAGGGTGAAGCACTGCAGGGAGAGGACAAAGAAAGTGTGATAAAATGTTAACATTTGAGAATACGGGAAAAGCCGATAACACAGTTCTTTGCATTTTTCTTGCAACTTCTAAGTCTGAAGTTAATAAGCAAACAACCCAATTCCTATTAAAAGATTTTGGGGGGTTTTCTCCAAAGAAAGACAATGATACAACAGACAGAAGCCTTCTCCACGTTTAAGGATGACTTTGCCGACGCTAATGACGCTTCTGAAGGGCTCCTGACCTTCCCAGTAGATTTTCCCCAAACACGCTGGGCGCCTTCACCAGAGCAACGTGGCGGTGCAGTGGCTTCCTCCAGACGGCCCCAAGTCCCCCAGGTCAGCGGCTGAGCGCCTGGATGCTGGGGGCACCCGGCAGCCACCTGTACGGTGGGGACAACAGAGGGCTGGAGACCACAAGTAAGCAGTGCTCTGCGTGGCATGTGGCACCAGAACTGCTGGTCACTGTCCTCGGAATGTTACTCAACGCCCACCCTTGATCCTTGTCCAACTCGCATCGGTACTTTCAGTCCAGGGCGTGGGATCCACACGCTGCAGCCCTTGGGCCGACAGTGGCCGCCGTCTGTCCCTGAAGACGCATCCCTGGGAAACAGCCTCGCCCCTCCAGCCCTGCTCTCCGAGGGCAGAGCCCGCAGTGGCGACAGGGACATCTTCCCACCTGGCCCTTCGCTGTAGCGTCTGCACAGCAGGGCACCATTTTTTTTTTTAAAGCCAGTGCAATTTAGCAGTGGGGGGTTGAATGCCAACTTCAGTGACACTCATGTTAACAAGTTCTCATAACCCACTGCCATCGGACCAGCCGCTTGCGGCATCTTTAGAATCTTGAAACTGCCTCCAGGTGAAGGACGAAGACACCAGGCTCCACGACTGGAGGGCTGTCCTCCTGACTCCGGGACGCCTCTTTCTCCGCGGGCGGCTGGCAGGGGAGGGTGGTGGGTCGGCAGAAACCCCCGAGAGGACGGGAGGGAACCCAGCAGACCTGCTTCCATCCAGTTCCACCCCTTCCACACGTGCCCTCCCTGGCGTAGCATGACTGCATTTTATATAAACTCGAATCAGACAAATTTAAAATAACACATAATATAAAATAAATATGAAGCCCTCACTTTTCAAAAAAATGTGAAATTATTTGAACTCTGCAAATCTTAAAAATCCATGAAATGTTGGCTTTCAAAACTGGAAGCCGACTGTCACCAGCCAGCCGCGTTTGCTGCTGACAACTGCAAGGGCCGAGAGCTGGGTCTCAGGCAAACAGGACCCCGGCCTGTGTCAGGTCGTCTAAAGGCACGTGCGGCGTGCACTACCCGGACGCGGCCTGTGGGGGGTGGCCTGGAGGGCGGCACTCTGCTCCCGTCCCCGTCCCTGTCCCCGTCCCCCGCTGTTGAAGGAGCCGAGCTCTGAGGAGGTCAGAGGGCAGCAGCGCCATCCCCACCCGGGACTTGCAGGGCTGTGCTTTGTGGTCACGGCAGGGACCGGGCCTGGCTTCCTCCCTGCATCCTCTGGTAAAGTTAAGATAGAAGCCTTGGGTTTCTGCCACACTCGAGGGAAATTCAGTTCATGCCGTCAGCAAGGAAATGCCAACGGCGCACACACCAGTTTTATCCAAGCCCATTTCTAATTTCAGAAAGGTTAAACTTGGCTTCAAGTTTATTTGACTTTCCATCTTGAGGAAAAAGGGGAAAAAATCACCAGAGGCCACAGCAGCGTTCCGCGATACACAGACGTCATCTTTATTACTAAGATTGTCCCTACAGGGCCCTGTCGCGGCCACCCGAGCCCTCCGCGTGCTCCCTCAAAACACTCGGGGTTCCTGACGGGCCCAGCCCCCCCTGCGGCTCTCAACACTGCTCTCAGCCCCCGGGCAGCCGAGCCACCGAGGCAGAGCCCTCGGCACGCTCACTCCACGCCACCCACTCGTCCAGTGACTCAACTAAACCTGTCCTCGTCTCTTCACCTTCTCTGGCCTCGTCTGTGGGTTTCATTCCCGCACAGCTGGTGCTCCGTGAGCAGTCGACCTGCGGGTCCCCCGCCTGGGACCCCCGCCACCCCCGCCACCACCATCCCCTCCCCGGCACAGGACTTCCCATGTGGAAGCCAATCTTGGTGTCCCCTCCCTCCACCTTGGAGGCAGATGGTCCTAAACACAGTTAATCAAACTGGACAGTTCTTGACTTCATGCAGTCGTGAGGGATGCAGAGAATTCAAAATAGGAATCAATTTCATGAGACTTCACAATATTTTAGGCACTGTCTGCTTGTGGCTTAAGTTGATGTTTCCACCATGTTTTAAGTCAAGACACCACGGGCGTCCAGCAGCGCGGCGCCAGGCCCTGCACCAAGTCCCACTACGAGACCCATTTCTGAGCTCGGTCGTGAAGGTGCACACAGGACCGTGTGTCATCCTTCACAGCAGGGGGTCATGCCCAAGGGGTCAGGAGGGTGCTTCTCCCCTCCCTGAGAACAGACATCCTCTCTTCCCAGGGGCAGGTGGGGCCGAGGGACAAAAGTGAGGTCTCCAGCTGCACAAGACGAACTGGGAAATCGAGGCTTAAGGCTGTTTCCAGCTTCAAAGCAGAAGGCTGTGGCTGGGGAGGCTGTGCGCTGTCGCTCCGTCCTTCTGGACTAAGGGCCCCGGGCGCCACTGGCAGACAAAACACTGGCAGCTTTTTAAGAGCAACCTGCAACCTGTGACCCACCCAGCACCTGCTCTCAAACTCCCTAAGGCTCCGCCCACCCCCGGGGAAACAAGAACAACAAAGATCTTTATTCACGTCAGGCATAGGGGGGACTTTCCAAAGCTTTTATCTGGGACATTCTCACTGAGACCCTTAGTATTTATTTCCCCCCCAAGTCTTTTTTTCAAAATGAGGAAATTTTTTTTTTTTTCTTTTTTTGAGACAGAGTCTCACTCTGTTGCCCAGGCTAGAGTGAGTGCCGTGGCGTCCTCCTAGCTCACAGCAACCTCAAACTCCTGGGCTCAAGCGATCCTCCTGCCTCAGCCTCCCGAGTAGCTGGGACTATAGGCATGCGCCACCATGCCCGGCTAATATTTTTCTATATATTTTTAGTTGGCCAGATAATTTCTTTCTATTTTTAGTAGAGACGGGGTCTCACTCTTGCTCAGGCTGGTCTCGAACTCCTGAGCTCAAACAATCCGCCCACCTCGGCCTCCCAGAGTGCTAGGATTACAGGCATGAGCCACCACGCCCGGCCAAATTTTTTTTTTTTTTAATTGAAGTAGAAGTGGTCTTTCAGTTACATGCACATTTCAACACCAGCCTTGCGTTCACACGGCTCATTTAAAGCAAAGCCTGAAGTTTTCGGGATTTACATCACATAGATGAAGATTGTGAGGGTAACCGGAGGCTAATGAGCCACGCCAGGTGGTGTCGCCAGACCACTAACGCACTCATCTACCAGGGGAGCCTGAAGCTGGCATCTCTCGCACTGTTCCCGGATCCGCACACGGCCCACAATCGGGGGACCGCCTGGGCGCCCGCATGCACGAGCTCGCCCGCCCTCCTTGCTGCGTGCGGACTGAGTCTCCCTGTCCTTCCAGGGCTGCACACCCCTGGGGGACACTGGTCAGGATCTTGGCGAATGTCTCTCAGTTTGGGCCTAACATGTTCTCGTGATTCAACTGCATTTCCGGCTACGCCACCAGAGAAGTGAAGTGTCCTTCTCAGCATAGCTCATTGTGGGTAGCTGGGATTAATGTCTTATTACTGGTGATGTCACCTTGATCACCTGCTTCAGGTAGTACCTGCTGGGTTTTTCCATTGTGAAGTTACTGTTGTTCCCTTTGTGATTTATAAACATTTGTGGGAAGATACTTGGGGACCATATTACTGTCACAGGCAGGTGGAGACTAAAGGGAGGTGGCAGCAAAACCTGGTGTGGGAAGCTGGAACTGCAAGAGGACGTTGGTGGAAAAGGGAAGTTGGAACAAGGTCTATAATTTAGCTAACAGTGCTGTGCTGATGTCAACGTTCTGGTTTTTATATGGATGTTTGCTTATGTAGGAGGTCAGCATTGGGGGAGAAAGTGAAGGGAACAGGGAAGCTTGCTGAAATATTTTTACAACTTCTCTTTCAAAGTCTAATATTAACCTGAAAATTAAAATCTGACCAAGTTGCAGATTCTGATTCTACAGGTCTGGGTGGGGCCTATGAGTCTGCGTTTCTCGCACACTCCCCCGTGATGCAGCGCGGCTGCCGGCCCCTGGACCACTCCGCTGGCACGGCTCTGCCGGACGGAAACAGTTTCACTAAGCACAACTTCCAAGGGTGACACTCGGATAAACTGCATCAGATCACGCTCCCCACGCAGTGGTCACCGCCTGGCTGCGTGGTCCACTGCTGTCCTGGCACACCGCCCAGAGAGGAGCCAGCCGAAGAGTCTTTGCCACCACACGTGCCTGGCTGGCCCTGCCCAGCTGAGGCCGGTGCCCCTCCAAGGCCGCAAAGCCAGAACCCCCTGCCGGCACCGCGACTCACAGGCCACCATGGGAACAGTGACTTGGTGACTTGGCACCCGTCACCAAGGCCACAAGGAAGCAGCAGAGCGGAGTGGAGGCAAGAACAGGCTCTGCAATTCCTGCTGCAGGTGAGTGACTGGCCACACAGGTGACCTCCACTTACCCCATTAAAATGATTTTTCATAGAGTACAATGAACCCCCAAGAAAGAGAACAGAGGCGGGTAGGAGACTCCACACACTCTGACAGATGCAGAGGACGTGGTCAGGGCAACCTGGAGCACACGGGAGCCGGTGCCACACCGCGCAGCTGGGCCCAGACCCAGGACCTGCAGCAGGGGCTGGGCCTGGGGATTCGGTCCCCGTGCGTAATACAGAAGAGCTGACTCTGCCACGGCCCTGCAGAAAGAAAGCGGAGCAGCACCAAGCAAAGGAGTCTCCCTTAAAGAAGCTGAACAGCCCAGAGCCAGTCCCTTGACTTGGCCCTGCAGGGCCCACAGTGACAAGCTCCCAATCACCTGAGGGGAGTCTGCACTTTTCCAAACCAGCCCTGCCGACCCAGGGCTGTGCCAGCTTCCGCCCGCCTCAGACGGCAGTCACCATCAATATTGGAGGAGCACTCGCCAGACCGAGCAAGAAGCCAACAGTGAACAAGAACAGGGACACTGGAAGAAACAAATCAGAACAAAAGAGAACTGAAAAGAATCCTTATTGGTTTCCTCAGAGTCAAGGAGATAAGACATTCATGACACAATGAAGCTACCGTGAAACAGAAACAAGGCAAACATGCTCTTGGAAATTAAAAACTTGACTGCGGAAATAAAAAAATTAAAATAGGATCAGAAGGCACATTGAAGCCCTTCTCCCAGAAAGGAGACGAAAATGACACAGGAAGGACGATGAAGGTGAGACTCCAGGGTCAGTCCGGCTGCCCAGCACCAACCAGGGCAGCTCCTGGAGGAGGGGACGGCAAACGCCTGAGCACAGAGAGCCCGAGACTGGAGTGAGAACCCGCTGCTGCACACTGTAAATGTCCTAACACTAAAGAGAAGACCCAAAAAACTTCCAGGGAGAGAAAAGGTTACCCAAAAGGAGTAAGAATACTTGGCAGAGGTTCTCATTTAAATGCAGAAAGCCACGATTAAAACGTGGGGTCCTCAACAAACCCCAGCGTTTAATAAAGGAAGATGCCAGGACACCTGTGCAGGCTGAGGAGTAACCAACCGGCCCAGAGCAGGAAAAGGAGCAGGGGGTGGGCAGGAAGGGCAACGTGCCACCTGGCTGTGCAAGGAACATTTAATTTGCAGTCTAAACACAAACAACCTGAGTGACTACACACAGTGGGCACGGAGAACAGAAGAGGTGGGATACACTAGCAGTGACAAAGCCAAGAGTACGTACAAGGACAGAACACCTGCTTATTTAGAGCGAGGGAGAACTACCTGAAGGAACCACTGAAGAGGTAAAAGTGTTTTAGAGGAGTGGGACTGAGGTGCGGAGGGGGGCTGTTGCTTTCCATTAAGTCTTGCATTGACATTTCTATTATGTTGATTAAAAATATGTATTTTTTTTTCAAGAGCAGACTTCAGACAGACTGAAGTCAAACCTTGGCTGTGTCCTGGGCAAGTCACTTAGAGTCGTCGGCTTCAGTGCCCGCATCTATCAGGTACGGACAGCCCCTGCATCCCTGGGTCACTGTGAGAGGAACCCTGGAGTGCTGGCAGTCCAGCAGGGACGCGCTCCACACATGGGAGCCGTCTTCTAAAAATTAAAGCCAATGATGACAGAATCCAACATCACAAGAATAGTCTTATTTTAATTGCAAGACAAGGATGGAACTAACTGTATAGAATTCTATGCGCAGTTCTGATGTTTTCCTTCACCACTGGACATCTGTACAGGGTTGACCCGAAAGCTGGATGTTAAGTGATCAGATTTTCTATTTCTGGAGCTTACTCAGCCCCACTCGACTCTTCCAAGCTACCTTTCTGTCCCCCAGTAACTTCCAATTACAACTCTTCCCCGAGAAGACGGCCTCTGGCCGACTACTGATCGTAGTGCTGGTTGCACCAACGCCATCAGGCCTCGGGTGCATTCCAGGACAGGACAGGGAACTGCAAGTAGGAGAGGAATCACCTGTTCCACATCAACAGGCCGTAACCTGGGCCCTCCCTGGTCAGGGTGCAGCAGGCTCGCTATCCTGGAAAGCCCACACCTGCCCCACCTGTGCACAGTTCCTCAGAGAACTCTGACTCCTCCAGTGCCAAGACAGCCCTACCACCTTATCAGTGAAAAGTAACTCAGTCCCCTACTAAGGCAACGTCTCCCGTCCGCTCCCGCCGTGGGGATGGAAGTCACCTACTTCCTGCGTCCCAGGGAAAAACAACGGCCACGGTCCTAAGGACTACATCACACAACAGCAAAAACGTTCTGGGGTGTGGGGCTGAGGGGCTCGTACTCGAGGCCCCCGGGGACCCGCCCGGCTGTGCGCCGCCAGCAGCAGACGCGGGGCCGGCGCCGAGCTCCGGGCTACCGGGCTGCGGCCCACGCCGGAGACTCGGGCGGCACTAAACGATGCCGTCGAGGCGGAGTCCGCCTCGCAGGAGCAAGACCGGAGTCAGCTCGCCGCACGAGCGGGGGGTCCTCGGCGTCCCCGGCGGGCAGCGCCGCCCGACACCCGGCGAGCGCACGCGGCCCCGGCCCCCCGCAGCCCCAGCCCGGACGGACCGGCCGGGCCAACGGACGCCGCGCAGGACGCCCGGGGCGAGGGCCCTGCGGAGCGGCCCGCGCGCGGCCCCCGGGGCCTGGGCCCGAGCCCGGCGGCGGGGCGCTGCGGGCCGAGGCCGGGACCGGAGCCGGGGCCGCGGCCGGGCGGGCGGAGGCAGCAGGGAGGAGGCAGATCTCGCTCTCGCTCTCGCTCTCGCCCCGCGGGAAGGGGGAGGTGGAGACGCGACCGGCTGCGGGAGCTGCAATTACCGTGTGGGCTGCGGAATTCTCGTGGTGTTTGTCGGGGAGATGCGATAATGGCGTCCGTCCTCGCGAGAGAAGCCGCCGCTCTGCGCAGGCGCCACGGGCCCCTCCCCGCGGGGCTCTGCCCCACCCTCTGCGCAGGCTCACTGGGCGCAGGGCAGGGGACGCTGGGGGCGGGGCCTACGGGCGCCGAGGCCTGCTGCGCGCGCTTCCGCCCGCTCGGACTCCCGACGAGCATGCGCAGGCGGCCTTCTCCTACGCCGGGGCCTTGGCTGCCCTAAGCTCTTACTTCCCCACTGTACGTCCAGGCGCCTCTCCAGCCCAGGAGCAATCTCTGTGGTGGGCCGTTTGAGGAATCCGCACCGTCTTTGAGACGGAATGACGAGGACATAGCTCCCCTCACGACTACACGTCCCAGGGTGCCCTGCGCAGGGGGCGCGCGGTGCACTCTGGGACTCGTAGTCCTTTCGTGCTGGCCGTGCCTGCCGGGACATGTAGTCTCTCCGGACTCGGGCCGCCCGTGCTGTCCCCGCGCCGCGGGCTGCTGGGACTTGTAGTCAGGATGGCCCAGGTGAGCTGTGCGCGCACCGCGGGGCGTACCTGCTGCCGCTGCGGCGCCGGCTCCGAGGTTCCGGAGCCTGGGAGGGCTTCCGGAAAGAGAGCGGCCGTGCTGCGGGGCCCGTGCGGGGCTCCGAGTGCGCTGCGCGGCGCGGCGTGTGTGCCTTGAACTGTGGGTGGGCGACAGGTGTGTCTCCCGTGGGGCACGCGGGGCACTGCGTGTGGTGTGGATGGCCGCTAACACGAGTTAACTCGTGATAACGCGAGTGCGCGCTGGGTCGTGCGGACGCTGCCGGCGGAGGGCCCGATGCGGACGACCCCCGTACGTCCGCGGGAACGGGCCCGGTGGGAAGATGAGGCGGTGTCCCCGCAAGGCCACCCGCTGGGAGGGTCGCGGCGGCCTGGCCAGAGCTGGCGAAGGGCCCGGACTGGACCGCTGAGCACCCCCCAACCCCCCACCCCAAGAACCGCGAGGCGGGGACAGCTCCGGGGCGACGCCTGCCGTCCCCACCTGAGAACCGGGTGTGAGTGCCGCCCTGGCCGAGACCTCTCCGCACGGGGCCTGAGTGTCCGACCAGGGAAGAGAGAAATTTAGGACCGTGTTTTTCACGTTGTTTCAAGACCTCACGAAGTCGGAGTCGTGGCCCTCAAGTGTAGGTGCCTGGGTTCCTGTCGCAAGCAGGCGTGAATGAATGAATGAGTGAACGAGTGAATAAAGGGTGAATACATTTAAAACAAAACCACCCACAAACCACGGTGAGGGCTTATTGAAGGCCCCCAAGCCACTTCAGATTAAGTCAAAATCAGAAATTAAGCCAATCAAAACTGTAACTGTGCCTATGCTGGAGTTGTTAACTGTTTTTGATGTTTTAGATTTTTTTTTTTTTTCCGCTGCTGAGGAAGCTAAAATAGAGGAAGTTGTTCAGAAGTGCCGTCTGCTAATTCACCGTGGTATAAAAAAATGAAATAGTCATCAGCAAAGACAGATATCCACTAAGGGGGTTCACTCACTCACCATAAGGGGACCCTTCCCTTCACCAGTCAATTAACGCAAGAATCCAGTCCAATCTCCTGGAGTTAATTAGGGCAAGTCACATTGCGGGCAGTGTAAGAGGAGTGGGAGGTGCACGCTGGCCCAGATGGCGCCAGAAATGGGGGAACCACCTCCATGTGTGTGCACTGGCCACTCGAACAGACCACCAAGGCCCTTTTGCCAACCCTCGCCATGCCCACTGCAGGAAGACCCTGCAGTCCTTCAGAAGGTTCCTCTTTCTGAAGATGTCACTAGGATGGAGAAACGGATTATTCATGATGCTCCCAGTTGCATGGGAAAAGCCCAGAAGGCTGAGTGAAAGCTAGAACGTTGAGCCCGCCTGTTGCCCAGCCTGGCTTGGAAGCCAAGCCTTCCCTTGGCAAGTCCCTGAGGCCTCAGGCCTCGCCTAGTCTGTGGGAGCCGGTGCTGAGAGCTCACGGGGCCCTTGGGAGGCGTCAGTGAAGTAGGTTTTGTGAAAGGTTTAGCAGAGGGTCCAGCTCAGAATGTGATCATGTTACCATTTCACTCGTTCAGGAACATGCTGGACTTCTTAAATGACACTCCATTATTTTGGAAAAGCAAATGCTGACTTCCTGATTCATTTGTGGTCTCTGTGTCTGGAACTTACCATCACAGTACCTCTGCATCACCTGGGACAGTGGCTCTCAGCTGTGGCTGTGCGGAGGACTCCTGGCAGAGTTTCTCAGTGACCAGCGCCTGGCTCCACTCCTGGAGGTGCTGGCCTTGCTGTGCTCAGAGCATTCCTACCGTCAGCCCAGATGGAGAACTGACCAAGAAGGCTGGCTGGCCGTATACATTTATCTTGATTTTCTGTTCAATTTTAAGTGCAATTCCTTGAAGCACTGAGTCATTTAAGAGGACAGAGAGCACAATTATCCACCTAACATGGAGTTTCTAACTAAAGCAGAGCCCTGCCACAGAGACCCCAGACCCACGGCCACTGCATCCGTGTGGTCTGCCTGAAGGGGGCAGGCTGAAGAGGGCAGCATGGCCAAGGACAGCCGAGGACATGCCCCCAGAGCCCGTGGAGGGCCAGCTGACCGGGGTGGGGGATGGTCAGGGCTCAGCGGTGCCTGGGCCATGGGCCCGGCGGACAGTCATGGCAGTGCTGTTCTCACGCCTTTACTTGTATCAACTCACTGAACCTTCCCAACAGCTCTGCCGAGTATCGCTGTCCCCACTTTACAGATGAGGAAACTGAGGCAAGAGTCAATGAGTGAATGAATGAATGACTGACTCAGGCTACCCAGGTGGGTGTGTTTCCAGAATGACTCTGTGGGAGGAAAAGCACATAATGCAGCCTTGGTTTTTGTTGCTGGAAACCAAAGCGACCAAACGTACGGGCCCATCAGAGCAAGGACGGAACCTGCGGATCACCCATGTGCGTGACTTCAGGCGGTTCTTGGGTGGACTCGCGCCTCAGAACCCGTGTTCGGTAGGGTTTTCCACACCTAGGATTCTAGGAGTCTATGATAAGGAACGATATCCCTGCCCTCTAGAAGATTGTAAGTTTAAACCAAAAAATTTTACAGACTCGTCCATCCCAACCCGGAGGGTCCGTTTCAGGGTAAAAGGTGTCTGGGAACAAACTGCTGTCCAGTCCAGAACAGGTTTCTTCGAGGCTGGCATCTGTGGGTATCACAGGTTGTCTGGCTAGGGTGGCCATCCTACCGTCCAGACGTGGGCACTTTTGTGGGTGAAAGGGCGCCATTCGTATTTATGCCAAGACAACAGTGTCCCAGACCACGGGGCATCTGGCTTCAGGGAGCTTGAATTTGGCTCAAATTGCACCTCTTCGTGGAGAGTGAGGACCGGCTGCGTCGCCAGGAGCCCTGGGCACACGGGCACCTGCTGCCACGCCCACCCACCCCCAGCACTGCGGCAGCCCCCCACCCTGTGCCTTTGGGCCTGCCGTTCCCTTCTCAGACACACAACAGGGCTCTGTGCCTGGTCTTGAGTGTCCCACGCTCCAAGCCACAGCACCCACACCACGAGAACGGGACTCTGCCCTCACCCTCGGTCTCCCCGGTGCCCCCAGCAGGCTCTCCGTAAGGTTTTCCTGACCCCAGGCAGATTCGCCCCACTATTCGCCCCACAGTGACCTGAGCGGCCTGTCCCCAGTGAAGGCCACTTGTCCCCATGCACCCACCTGACACGCAAACCAAACATCAACCAACACGTTGGGACAGGCACGGGTTGAACTTTAACCGTGAGGCTCGGGGGTTTGGGTGAGTTTCCACGAAAAGAGGTGGATCCGCTGCACTCCACGGTGGTCCGGATCGAAGCGAGGACGGAGAGTAGCAACAGCCACCCTCTTGACTGGGGTCCGCAGAACAGACCCGAGATGTTGGGGAGGAGCCGTCGGAACGCGCCGGGGTTCTCCTTCCTGGCAAGGCAGATGTGGGGGCCTCCGCGGCATGGCCCGACGAGGCCGGGGCGACGGTGTTCCCAGCATCCCTGCGCACGGAGAGGCAGGAACAGCGCCTGTGAGTAGATGTCGAGCCTCCCACGGTGCGAGTCCATGTTTCTCTGACTGCGTTGACTGCCTGGTGCCTTCGAGATGAGAGACAGTCCCCAGCCAGGGAGCTTGGGTTGAGATTTCCACTCTGTCTTTTGCATTTAGTGACCTTGGGTGTCCTTGGGCGAATCATTTCACCTCCGCTTCACAGGGTCGCCAGGAGGGCGAGATGCCCAGGACAGGGGGGTGGTAGCCTCGTCACTCCCGGCCTGGGGCCGGGCCGTTGCTCCTTCTGGGCCTCAGACTCCTCCTCGGTGAAATAAGGGCCTGCAGTGACGGCTGCTACGATCTCCCCTGACGCAGACGTCCCCACCGTCCGTGTCCCGCAGCTCAGGGAGCAGAGCCTGTGAAGCCAGACCCCAGGTGTGTGTCCTGTCAGAGGTGGAGCTTGGGCAGGTGGCCTCCCCTCCCTGAGCCTCCCTGTCCTCATCCGTGAACTGGGGTGACACCGTCTCCTGGGCCATGCAGAGATGGCGTGACGTGTGCGGGAAGCTGGCACACGCCAGTTCTTCCCACTAACCCGCTGGTCTGCACCAGCCTGTGCCCCGAGCCCACAGGGCCATCTGCGGGGTACTTTGGGCTCTGCCCAGGTCCCTGCCCCGTGGGGACTCAGGCCTGTGGCAGTGAGGGCAGAGCGCAGGGCGTGCTGGAGCCCTGGGTGGAGCTGCCTGAGCCTCGGGGCGTCTCAGGAATCAGCAGGGACACGGAAAACCAGAGTGGCTGGGGACCCACGATTTAAACCCCCTACCCAGAGGGGTCTGGGGCAGAAACTATGTCACCTCTCCATGCTATCCTGTCCCTAACCCGTCATTCCAGTGACCCTGCGCTCCAGGTGGGGTCCTGGACAGGCAGCACAGGGCTCCTGCCAGGAAAGCGGCCCCGTGGGCCCCCCCCAGCCCCGCCTGCAGGTCCGGAGCAGTGCTGGGGACACGCTGAGGCAGGGAGTCCCTCCACCGCCCCAACCCTCATGCCCAGAGGCCACTGCCAGGGATAGTTCGGGGCGCAGCCTTCTGACACCTCCCTCCACGCATGCAGAATGTGTCCACGTGCACACGAGACTTTTCAACATACGAGACGCCTCGTGCTGTACGCGCAGATCTGCGTGTTGGTTTTCTTACCTGCAGACATCTTCACGACTGTCTCTCAGCGCCTGTCCCCCTTTTTATTCTTAGTACGGCCACGGAGAGCACAAGGCCACCTACACTGGGGTCCCCACCCCACCACCCTGTAGCTGTGTGCCCCTTGGCAAGTTTCCTAACCTCTCTGAGCCTCAATTTCATCATCTGTGAAAGGTGGTTAATGACAGACAGCACTTAGGGGACAGCGTGGTGGGGAGGATGAAACACGAGACACAGGAAGGCCTAGAGCAGGGCTCTCCGGGTGTCAGCTGCGGCCATTCTTCGTAGGCCACCTTGTGGGGACCCTGCATTTGTTTAAGCGTCACCCTGTCGGTGGGCATTAGGTCATACAGGATTTTTTTTTTTAAAGAAAGTGATATTAATTCTTGAGTGGGCATTGCAGTGGGAGTACGCATGCCAAGCAAACCGTGTGCGTGTTCAGGGAGGTAAAAGAAGACAAAGCTTCTTAAAGGAAAAAGGAGAATTAAATAATTGGGGTTTTTTTATTTCAGAATATTATGGGGGTCCAAACACTTGGTTACATAAATTGCCTTTACACGGCCCAAGTCGGAGCTGCAAGCGTGCCCATCCCCCAGAAAGTGCGCACCGCACCCATTAGGTGTGAATTTACCCATCCCCTCCCCACCCTCCCACAATCTTTTTACTATTGCAGAATGTGTTCTTACACCATGCGCATGACTTTGCACAGTTGCGTTGGAGAGAGTGAGCCGTCTATCAGGTGCCAGAATCAGCCTCTACCGAGTCATTTCAGAGTTCCACGATGAACAGAAAATATTCTGCCAAAGAGGGAAGATTTGAACTTCCTAAGGAGTTCACTCCTTTATTTTGGTGTTTTATGTATTGGTATCCTGCAGAATATTTCATTTGGGAAAAGTAATTTGGTACAAAAAGTGACTGAAAATCACTGGTAGTTTGGCCTTGAGAGAAAAGTCAAACAGTTACAAAATGTCCGGAATAATTTTAGGGATCATTTTAATTACACATTCTCTCGTGTTTCAGTGGGTGCCAGGGCCACCTCTCATGGACGTGCTCATCTGTCCCCAAGTCTGTCACCCAAAATCACACTGGTAACCTGAAATCAGCCTGGGAGAGCCGCTGATGAGACATTTACCGGCACCGTCTTGAACATTTCAATAGGTGTTTCTTGCTCCCGTGTCTGCGGGCTTCTTGCCTTTGGCTCGGCCAGGCTGCGCTGGGGTAGCTGGGCTCCCGGCTGCGGGGCGGGTCCAGGCCCACTCAGCCTGTCTCCCTCCTCCCTGGACCGGCAGCTGCTGGGCATGTCCTCGTGGCGAAGGGCAGGCACTCAGAGCGTGAGTCCAACCCTACAAACCACGCAAAGCGGCTGCTCGCTCACTCGCATCTGCTGTTTGTCACAGCAGGTCACCGTGGCCAAGCCCAGGGGCCTCCCAGAGAGGTCGAGGGGAAGAGGGGAAGGTTGCTGAGTGGTGGTCCAGCCTGGGGGCTGGAGAATGAGCGTGTGTCAAGGGAAGGGGGTCTCCGTCCAGATCTCGCCCCTGTGACCCGGAAGCACACGGCTTGTTGCTCCGGGCCGTGCTCCCTGCACTCAGGCCGGGGCTCTATCCGAGGGAGAAGCTCTATAAGTATTTGCTGAATGATTGAGAAGGAGGATAATATTTTACTCCCGTTACTTCCCGTCAGAGCCCGACTTTAATTAGCACACGACTGCCCTTGCTGTGCCGGCATCAGCCGCGGAGCTCCGTGGCCAACCTGAGTAAATATTTGAAGCCTATTCAGTATTCAGGTGGCGTCACCTCTTTGCCTGCGGCGATGAGCCACATGCACTCACGTGGTGGCAGACGCCGTGTTCCACGCAGGTGTTTCACTGTGGTGGCCCCATTTGTGCAGCTCAGCAAATGGGTCCTAAAACATCCCTCTCCCGACACCCTGCGTCCTCATGCGTCAGGGAGGTCTGAGTCCCCCGGCCTCTGTGGCCCTCGCTGCTCCGCGTCCCGTCTAAATTCAGGTCTGCGCAGTGTGGCAGATGCCGTGGCCAGGGAGGGAGTGGGACGCAGCAGCATTTGCAAGGGCTGCCCCTCGTGCTGAGTCTCACTTCCCTGTGGACGCAGTCGAGGTTTGTGCCGGCTCAGAGGGGCTCTTTGGAGAAAACAGCCCGTGGGAGCCCAGGGCTGCTGGTGTAATTGTGAATTAAAGCGAAAGCTGGACCAAGGACACCCGAGCTAAGGACCTGCTGTGACTGCCCACGTTCCAGGCCAGTATGCCAGCTCCCAAGTCCGTCGTCACCCATCCAGAGGAGGGGCACGCCTCGGCTGGGCGCAGGCCGTATCTGCAGAACGCTTCGGGGCCAGCGATCTCCCCAAGCATGTTTAGTCATTGTTTTAGGCACTTAGTGAGTTCTGTGGGGACAGGAGCGTCCTGGCCAGGCTGTAAGGCAGGGCAGCGAATGTGTGTCGTGCCTCTGTGCACAGGAAAGTGTTCCAGGTGCTTCTCAGGTGCAAACACGCTGTCATCACACACCATCGTGCTGCTTCCTACAGACACAGAGACCAAGCTGCCCAACACCTCAGTGAGTGGGCAGAGCCGGGTTCTTCGGCCACAAACGTGTCTTTCCCTCTGCCCGATGTTTAAAACCTAAACCAAAAAATTTACCTGGCAACACTTAAATACCAGGAGACTTCTATGAAAATCTATATTTTAACTTCTCTTGAAAAACCTAAAGATCTGGCAGCGGAGGGTTCACTCTCCCATCCCGCTGGGCAGCGGCAGCCCCTGTAAGTGCCCCGAGCTCCCCAGTTGCCACAGTCCCCGCCGCTCCCTGCTGCCTCCCAGCCCGAGGTGGAGGGTCATGGCCCCCGGCAGCCTGCTCCTTGGCACTGCCCGCCTCGGCCCCCGTCCACTCGAGTAGGGGAGCCAGACACATGGGTCCCGTGATGGGATTTCTGGCCTCCGGAGACCACTGGGGAAGGGTGTAGGGGT
>CM052442.1:133687293-133750200 GCA_028533085.1 Varecia variegata | reverse complement strand
TGGTTCCACCCATCGCAGGCCCCGGGCTCCAGTACAGCTCGCTGGGAGCAGGGCGAGCCTCGGGGGCCCAGCGCATCCCACGTGAGTCCAGGGCGTGTTTGACCGAGAGACCAGCCCCAACTCGCCCTCAAGCTTCCAAATTAAACCTTCCTGGGAGCTCCCAGGCTGGCCTCCCCTTGATGGGGGTTTCGGGGACCTGTCTGTGAGTGAGGCATGTCACCCAGGCTTGGGGTGACACCAGGACGACAGGACGCCATGCACAGGGGCCCCTGTGCACCCCCCGGACTCAGGCCGGGGTTGAATTTGGCCGTTGCTCCAGGTGACCGTGCCCAGAGGCAGGGCGGGGCAGGGGTGCTCCCTGCCCCGCGTCCATGGAGCCTGCGGACTTGTTTCGGGCCCGAGGGAGCCTCCTGCCCACCTGGAAGGACGCCCAGGCCAGTCACTCGCCACGCTGCCGTGGCTCTGCGCTGAGTTAGCATCCGGAAGGACAGATTGGAAATTGCGCGCTTTGCTCTTGCCGTGCGCTGGGATGGGATCCAGGGACGGGAAGCGGGGCTTTTCCCCACGGCCGCCCTCGGCACCTGAGGCCACGGTCAGACCCGTGGAGAGTGGCCGTGGAGGCGAGAGTGGGTGGCAGGTGGCACCTCCACCCCTGTGCTGGGGGCACTTCCTGGGAGTCCTCATAGCCTGTGGGGTTGTGGAGTTAGGAAGGGGCTCATTTTCCAACCCAGATCTGAGATTCGAGGTTAACCTTGAAGCAAAGGGGCCGCTCTGCCAGGCGTCTGCAGGACCCGACCCTGGCCGTGGTGAAGGAGCAGTGTTGTCTGGGCCCAGCGAGAGCCCCCCAGACCGAGACTCCCGCCCCGGCGTGGTTCCCGACGTCAGACAGCCAGCGGGCAGCGGGCATGCGGGACTGGGCGCCAGAGCCGGGCTGGGGGCTCCAGGAGGAGGGAGCCGGTGCTCGCGGGGGAGCCAGCGTGGCAGTCGCTGCGCCTTCTGCCCCAGCCCGCGGCGGGCGGTGGTCACAGCACGGACCCAGCACGGGCCGCGGCCAGCCCACCTTGCAGACGGGAGCTGCTCCCTTGGCCGTGACTGAGAAGCGGGTCCCTGGCCGCAGCCAGCCCACCTCGCAGACGGGAGCTGCTCCCATGGCAACTGAGAAGCGGGTCCCCGGCCGCGGCTGCTCTGTCTGCGACCAAGACACGCAGTGTGGAGCCAGGACGCTCTCCGGGTGGCTGAGGCAGGCGTGGTCTCTGCGCGTGTGACCCCGTGGCTGCCAGGACTCACGGTGCTGCCTGCATCTTCCAGCTCTGGGCTCCGAGCGCTGTGACTTGTGGCCGCAGCCCTCTGTTCCCCGCCTGCAGTGTCACGCGGCTGCCCTCTGTCTGCCTTTCCTGTGTCCTACACGGGCACTTGTTACTGGACTCGGGCTGCTCTGATCCAGGGTGACCTCAGCCAGCATTCTTGACTGAATTGCGTCTGCCAAGACACGTTCCCAGACGAGGACACGCTCCGCGGTGCTGGCTGGACGTGACGCTTGGGGGACGCTATTCGACACACTCCGTGACTTGAGTGACCGCCACGTGGCACCCGGGGCGGAAGTTGGGTGGACGGCAGAGGCTCCGGCCAGCCGGTGGTCGCTGGTGTGGGGAGTGACTTCCTTCCGTCGGAGTGTGCTGACCCCATCCCTGGAGGTGTGTCCGCGGCTGGGGCACACCAAGGCCCTGGGGGGCCTGGCCCAGAGTCCCCGCCGTCAGCAGACGCGGGCTCTGCCCAGGCCTGGCGAGCATTCGACCCGCCTTCCCGTCTGGACACACGGAGGGCCGTGCGAGGCCTCGGGGGACACCGCGGCGTGGGGAGCCTTCGTCCTCTGAGTCAGAAGCCAAAGGGCTGCTGTGTGGGCGGGCTGGGAAGAGGTCGGGCTCTCGGTCCCATTCTCAGGCTCGTTAGCCACGTGGCACCTCCCAGGGCTGTGTCTGTGAGGGAAGCCATGGCCCGGGGTGGGAGTGTCCCCCCACCGTGGACGGTTCCCAAGGCTGCGTCCGTGTGACGCCATCTCCCCAGGGCCGTGGATGCTCCCACCCAGTCACCCCAGTTCCCGAGGGGCTCCGGCTGCCGGGCTGGCTCTGCCTGGTCCCAGGGTTGCCGTAGCGTCTGTGACCTGCTGTGCTCTTGGTATCTGGTTGTGCCTTCGCTTTCATGGTGACACCCCGGTCCTGTGAGAGAGACGCGTCTCATGCACGAACAGGGGAGCCTCAGGCGCGAAGGGGCTTGCGGGTCCTGGCCCGCGCTGGGGGTGCGGGGCATTGGCGTGCAGGCTGGGCGCAGGTGGCGGCGGCTTGGTGACCGCTGCAGCTTCTGGCCACCCTGGGACCGGGCCCTGCGAGCCTGTCCCTCTCAGGGGATACGTTCCTCCTGCGTCAGGCAGACGGCTCCGCTGTGCGTTCAGTTGTCGCAGTGAAAGGCCTGCACCCCAATGTTTTTGTGTGTGACAGTATTTTGCTCCAGGAACATTCCAGAACTTGCTCACGCTCTCTAACCCCGCGTTCCTTTCTGTGTGGCTTTGCCAGGTGAAGCGTCTAATCTGGATCCCAAGTTCTCATTTGAAGGCACCAACCTGGACGTGGGGAACATCGTGTTGGCGTTATATAGTGGCCTTTTTGCCTACGGAGGATGGTACGTTCTGGAACGTCTGCGTCCTTTGGCCTGGGGACACAAGGGCCCCGAAGCATCCAGAAGTTCCAAATCTAGCCATCCAGGGCAGTTGCAGGGAGCGCAAGGCTGGAGTAGGGTGGCAGGGGACCCTCTCGTGGAGCCACTCAGGGCCACACACGTCCCAGGAAGCGGGAACGGACGCCCGGCAGCCGTGGGCGGGTTTCTCAGCTGCGTCCCAGCCGTGCTCAGGAGCCTCGATTGGCAGGAGGGACGTGGCTGGGCCTCCCCCACGTCCCCAGCCTGGCCCTGCTCCCAGGCCAGCTGGACAGGGCCATGAGCATCGCTGCCGTGTGGCATGTGGGCAGGGAAGGTGCTGGAAGGCAGGCGAGGGTGGACCGGGCACCCTGGAGCAGGGACAGCAGGTGCTAAACTAGCGCGTCCAGGTCTGCTGGAGTCCAGCTGAGCAGACCGTCGGTGACGGCGGCCACCTTTGGAGGCTCCCCGGTGACTTCTGACCCCGGGCGTCTGGAAACCAGACACCACCCTCAGTGAGGCAGCTCGGCTGGGGCTGGGGCCCTTCCGTGCCCGTGGCGGGCAGAGCAGAGTGAGGCAGGTGGCCCCCTCCTGGGACGGGGGACGGTCACCATCCCAGGGCACAGGGAGGGTCCTTGGGGCAAGCAGAGGGGTCTCCACCCCTACCCAGAGCGGCCGGGGGGGTTTCCCTGTTGGATTCTGTATCCTTTTCCTAATGATTTCCTGTGTTCTAATGAGAGCCATGTAATTAAACTCTTGTTCTCCAAATTCTAGGAACTACTTGAATTTTGTCACGGAGGAGATGATCAACCCCTACAGGTACATGCACGGGCGGGTGGAGGCATCCCTGCGTCACTCTGACCCGACAGCGGAAGGGGCCACGTTCCACCCAAACTTGTCGGTGGCTTGGCCTGGCCGCACAGTAGAGCAGTGTTGCGGGGGCGGCAGGGCCAGCGTGGCAGGGGCAGCCGGCTTCTGTCTGTCCGTGTGACCTTGACCTTGAAGAAAGCTTCTCTGAGGGTGGGCGGCAGGTGTCTCCAGGGCCCCCGTGCCACGGTCAGCTGACGCCAGCACCCGAGGGTGGGCCCGCACCCCCTCCCGGGACAGCATGTGCCCCAGTGTCCGAGGTCCCTGCAGGGTGGGGTGGCCAGGGAGGAGCCGCCGTGCTCTCGGGCCTGGTTCCGGCTTCACGGCTGTGGCAGAGCTGTGGGGGCTCAGACCGGCGGCCTTGGCCCTCCTGAGCCCTCGGGTCACCCGGAGGAGTCCCCCTTTCTCAGGCTGGGAAGCTAAGGCCAGCGGCGAGTCACCACTGGGGTGTGCACAGCTCCGGAGCAGCCCTGCCCGTGCTGGTGGCTTCCCTGACGTCAGCGGCCTCCCCCGGAGCCTGCGCAGTCGGGAGCTGCCGTGGTCGGGCCGGGCGCCTGGCTCCGGTGTGGCCTCGGCCGGCGGCATCTCCCTGTGCTTCCCGCCCCCAGGAACCTGCCTCTAGCCATCATCATCTCCCTGCCCATCGTGACGCTGGTGTACGTGCTGACGAACCTGGCCTACTTCACCACCCTGTCCACCGAGCAGATGCTGACGTCGGAGGCCGTGGCCGTGGTGAGACGCAGGCCCCTGCCCCCTGCCCCCTGCTCCCCCTCTCCTGCCCGCGGGGGCTGAGCAGTTACCGTCGGGCTGCGCTTCAGGGGACTCTGCTGGAGGGACCGCAGCGGCTTTGCCAGGCTGCCTGGAAGCGTGGGGGCGTCCTCCCCCTCAGCTGGTTTTGGAGTCACAGGGGCTTTAGAAACCCCAGAGCCCGGGCCGCAGGCTGCATCAGTGACAAGTTGGCAAGTCCGGGGTGGTCCCTGGCTCTGGTCATTTTTATATCTGAGTGCGGAAGGACCAGAGTCCATGACAGGCCAGGTGGGTTAGGAGGTGCTGCTCCCGCCAGCTGGGCAGGCGGGCAGGGTGGGGAGGCCAGGGCGGTGTCCTCGGGCGGCACGGCCGGGCCAGCCCCCCACACAGCTCCCAGCCCTGCCACTGCCACCCCGGCCGGGTGGGAGCAGGGAGCCGGCGCTGCGGCCGGTTTCGTGTTTACAACGTTGGCTCAGAGCCCGCTGCTGGCGAAGCGCGGTGCCAGACCCAGTGGAGGAACAAAGTGAGGACAGCAAGCCCCGCCTGTGGATGTGGGTGCAGCGGGCGTAGTGAAGGCAGAGGTTCCTGTCAGGTGTCCCAGAGGAGGGAGGTCAGGTCAGGGCCGGGGAGGGCCTGCTGCGACGCCTTGTCCCTGGGACGTGCCCCCCAAAGCCGTAGCCCAGCCCCCAAGATCACTGCACAGGCTGCAGCCTCCAGGCGGGTGGGAAGGGCCCGGGGTCAGGTGAGCCCAACTGCGCTGCAGGAGGGGAGGTCAGGGCCCGAGGGTGTCGGCACCGAGGGAGGTCACGGGCTGAGCTGCTTAAATGGCGGGAAGTGGGGACCCCACCCCCCGCCCCGCCTCGGACCCACCGGCCGTGTCTGTGCAGGATTTCGGGAACCACCACCTGGGGGTCATGTCCTGGATCATCCCGGTCTTCGTGGGCTTGTCCTGCTTCGGCTCCGTCAATGGGTCCCTGTTCACGTCCTCCAGGTGAGCGTGCCAGCGTGCGCCTGGAGAGCTTGTGTCTGTGACAACGCGTTATGTGCGGTTAGAAAGTTCTCCTAATGCCGTGGTGAAGGGAGCCTGAGCTTCGCACTCTCGCCCCCCGCCCCGCCCAGAGGAGACTCGGTGCTCTGCGTCCTGGTCTCAAGGCCACCTGGGCTGGAGCTAGCGGTGGCTCCCGAGACGCCTCCTTTCCTGCCGAGTCCTTCAGGGACACCGGGATCGGGCCCTGCCGCCCGCCCTGCCTGAGCGCCAGGACAGGCAGCCACCGTGCCGGCCGGGCTGACCACCCTCTCCCTCTGCCCGCAGGCTGTTCTTCGTGGGGTCCAGGGAGGGCCACCTGCCCTCCGTCCTGTCCATGATCCACCCGCACCTCCTGACGCCCGTGCCGTCCCTCGTGTTCACGGTAAGCTGCCGCTCAGCCCCGCCCTGGGCCCAGGGACTGTCTGCGGGGGTCCCCAGAGGGAAGCACCGTGCTGGTCTGCACACCGCGACGCGAGGGCTTCACCTGGGGCGTGGCCTGGTGTCTGGTGTCGTGCACTGCACCACGTGCTGACACCAAAGCACACCAGAGGGTTTTTTGGTTTTTATTCCTAAAATAATACGTAGTTGTAACAAGCGATTAAAACAGTCCAGAAATGGTGTAAAGCAAGAACTCCCCGCAGGGAGTCGCTTCGTTTGTCGGGGACCCCTCGGGCCTCGGTGGGCGCTGGCAGGTGGGGACAGGCGGTGTCTGTTTAATGGAGTGACTCACACCCTCATTTTCACGCTGGCGTTACATCTGTCCCTGCCAGTACGCGTGGCACTAGCTCCCCATTGCCGTGGCACAACCACCCCGAAACATGGTGGTTTACCAGGAAAGCGTTTATTATCCCACAGTTTCCGTGAGCCGGGAATTGGGGCGGCTCGGCTGGTGGTCCTGGCGAGGTCCCAGCGGGAGGTTTAGTCGAGGTGGCGACTGGGGCGCAGGCTCCTCTGAGGCTTGACCAGGGCAGGCTGGGCCCTGCCGGGGGCTCCCTCTCTCGGCTGCACGTGGCCCTGCCACAGGCTGCTGCAGTGTCCTCGTGGCATGGCGGCTGCGTCCCCCTAGCACCGTGGGCCTCAGAAGTCACGCTCCCCCCCGGCCGTCCCTTCCCTGTGTCAGCAGCGAGTCAGCAAGTGCAGCTTCGCTCAAGCAGCGAGCGGGAGGGGAAGAGTCGGGCAGTTCTGGTGTGTTCTGGAACTGCCACACAGTTCGGTCTCCGTTTGGAACTGGCTCCGTGGTGCCCTGTAGCCGGGTGTGCCCAGCTTGATAAGTGTCCCCACTGGTGGGCGTCTGGTCATCTCCGGCTGTGCCCTCGCGCCGCTGCGGTGCGTGGGGTTCGGGTTTGTTCACCATCCACGCGGCGGGGCCTCCCTCGTCCTTGAACCCAGACGCTGCCGCTTCCTCACCGCGCCTCCCTCTGCCGTCCAGACCTTGCGTGTGGCCCAGAGCGGTTTGAAACCGGGCAGGCGAGAGCGGCCAGGCAGACACACCCAAGCTGCACGGTCCCCGGGGCAGGGTGGCCGGGGCAGGGTGGCCGGGGCAGGGTGGCCGGGGCAGGGTGGCCGCCGCTGTCGCGCAGAGCAGCCGCGGGCGCCCGGGGCTCAGCCAGGCCCGTGTCTTGCAGTGCGTCATGACGCTGCTCTACGCCTTCTCCAACGACATCTTCTCCGTCATCAACTTCTTCAGCTTCTTCAACTGGCTGTGCGTGGCCCTGGCCATCATCGGCATGATGTGGCTGCGCTTCCGGAAGCCGGAGCTGGAGCGGCCCATCAAGGTGAGGCCGCGCCCCGCACGGGGACAGCGGGCTCGGAGGGGCCGAGGGGCCCTGGCTCGGGAGCCCCTGACCTGGCGCAGCCTCTCGGTCCTGCCCCCATGTGCGCCTCGGCGGGGGGCAGGACCTCCCCCGGCAAACCAGGGCTCAGGCTGCCGTCCCCAGAGCAAGAGCGTGTGACGTGCTCCCACGTGGGCACAGCGGGGTCAGTCCCGCCCGCGACTGTTGCCCGCGAGCCTGCCAAGTGCCAGGTGTGGCTCCGGGCACTGAGGTCATCCAAGGACGACAGGCCCGAACACAGTCCCGCCCCAAGGGCGAGGGGAGGGCCCGGGGCAGGGCCGAGGTGGGGCGGGTTCCAGTGCTGGGCAGGGCGCGTGGGCAGGCGCTGGTCTTCCAGCGCATGGGGCCGGGGCAGGCTGGCCTCACCCTGAGTGAAATGGAGGGTTTGGGGGGTGCTGGGCGCAGATTGGGGCTGGGTCAGGGTGGGCTCTCCCCTCCCTCGGGGGCTCTGCCCCGGGGGGCAGCTGCTGTCAGTGAGCGGGTTTCTCTGACGAGGGCCCGGCCGACAGAGGCCACACTCCTGCTGGGGGCCTGGTAAGCCCCTCAGCCTGGGCCCCCGACTCCCGAGTCGGAGAGTGATAGAGCAGAGCCCCCCTGTGGCTGCTGGCCCAGGACCGAGGAAAGGACGAGGGGGAAAGGTCGGCCCCATGCCCAGGACCACCTTGCTCCCTGTGGCTCTCGAAGCCTAGGGTCCGGCCGCATGTGACTGCAAGCCCCAAACTACAGCCTGAGAGCAGGCCATGGTGGGGGTGGCCAGGAAGGGCGTCCCACCCTTCACGGGGGCCAGCTTGTGCCCCCTGGCCACGAGGACCTTGGGGGCAGGTGTCAGCGGAGTCCAGCCAAGGCCCAGGCTGGGGAGAGCAGGCACCGGGCGCACAGCAGCCCTGCCCCCATGGGGACCTGGGTGCACGGAGGGCCCCGGCTGCAGTGGTGGCATCTGTTCCTGGGGCCGGGGCAGCGGGCAGTCAGCGCTGACCTCGGGGAGCCCTGCGACTCCCAGGTGTCTGGTCCACCCGCAGGCTCAGGGTGGCTGAGCACTAAGCGTGGGGCGCTGCCTGCCTTGTTTCTGCGCCAGTGGAGTTGTCACTCAAGACGGCTGTTCTGGCTGCGGACTGGGGTGGGCCCTTGCTCGGCCCTGTCCACAAAGGGCTCTCTGAGCCCGCCGGCCACCTCGCCTGTCCGCGGGTGTCCACAGCCAGGGCCGGGCCGTGCTCCTCCTCTGGGGGCCGCGGCCGGGGCTTTCCAGGCCTGTGCTGTGGGAACGGGGGGCCGCGCCGGCCTGTCCTCGGGAGCCGCCAGGGCTGTTTCCATCCGTCGGTGTCTGTGCCCGGCTCTGTGCTGAGTCGAGGGCAGAGCGGTACCAGACGTGGTCTCGGTTCTGCACGGGCCGGGCCCGGCCTGTGGCAGACGCAGAGGAGCAGAGCTCACGTCCTGGCGGTGGCCCAGGTTGAGCAGCGGGTGGGCGTGAAGGGCTCAGGGGGCAGGCAAGCGGGAGCAGCAGCTCAGCCCGGGGGTCCTGGGAAGGGAGGCTGGGAGGTCCCCAGGGAGAAGGTGACTCCAGCCAGGGCACGAGGCCGGCCGGGGGTCAAGGGGGCGTCTCCGGTGGGAGGGGGACAAAGAGGCAGCTCCCCCGCCGGGGTCCCTGGCGGCCCCTCATGGCGTGTGTCCCGTCGCAGGTGAACCTGGCCCTGCCCGTGTTCTTCACCCTGGCCTGCCTGTTCCTGATTGCCGTCTCCTTCTGGAAGACCCCCGTGGAGTGCGGCATCGGCTTCATCATCATCCTCAGCGGGCTGCCCGTCTACTTCATCGGGGTCTGGTGGAAAAACAAGCCCAAGTGGCTCCTGCAGGGCATCTGTGAGTGTCCCCCTGCCCAGGGGGGTGGGGCAGGTGGGGGGGTCGCGCCCTGGGGCCTAGGCAGCAGCCCCGGCCGTCCCCACCTGCAGGGCTGAGCGTGCTGTGCCGGGTGCAGGATCGTACCGCACTGTGGAAGGTTCCAGTCACTGCGGTGTGTCTGGCAGTGACGTGGGCCCACGTATTCCAGGGATAAGACGCTGGGCTCCAACCAGCTAATCTCTCAGAACAAGGGATTCAGAAAACCAGGCTGCTTTTGCCAAATAGCAGAATCCGCCCTCTGCGGCGCTGTGTGCAGTGGTGGCCCCAGGGGTGGCTTGCATGCCAAGCCCAGTCCCCTGTTCTCACCCGCTGAAACCGTGGCCAGGCCCCGAGAAAGAAGCCTTGGTGCCTACAGGCCTAGACCCTGACCACCACCACTGGGCTTTTAAAATTCCCAGGATGAGGCCGGGCACCATGGCTCAGGCTTCTGATCCCAGCACATTGTGAGGCCAAGGCAGGAGGATGCTTGAGCCCAGGAGTTTGAGACCAGCCTGGGCAATATAGTCAGACCCTGTCTCTACAAAAATAAAAAATTAGCCGGGCATGGTGGCGCATGCCTGCAGTCCCAGCTACTGGGGAGGCTTAGGCAGGAGGATCGCTTGAGCCCAGGGGTTCGAGGCTGCAGTGAGCTAGGCTGACGCCACGGCACTCACTCTAGCCCGGGCGACAGAGCGAGACCCTGTCTCAGAAAATGAGTGAATGGATAGAATTCCTAGGACGGCCAGGAGATGCCCCTCCCCGGTTTCTGGCCCTGCTGGTGGCTGGGACGCTACTTGTCATTCAGGTAGCGCAGTCGGCCTCCAGCCGGGCCGGAGGATCCCTGTTACTGTCACACTTCCTCCCCAGGGTGATTTCTTTGTAGAAAGTCCAAAGTGTGACATGTCTCCAGGGGGAGCCCTGGGTGACGGCGGCCGGTTCCGCTCGGCTCCCCCAGCCCGGTCTGTGGGCAGCGCGGCTGCCATGGGCGACAGGTGTGCTCGCTGCCGAGTCCTAAGCTCAGGTGGTGGCCCGGTGTGGCCCCAAGGGAAGGGCCATCGTCACCCAGGCGCCTGGGGGTGTGTGTGCTCTACGGGCCTTGCTCACCACGGCCACAGGGTTCTGAACAGGCGAGGGGTGGACCCGGCCCCCTGCCCTCTGCCACCATCCCCGGCCACAGTGGGACGAGCTTTTCTCTGCACCTGACCAGGAGCTGCAGAGCCCACTGCCAGCGGGGAGGCTCTGGGTACCCAGGGGCCGTGTGCACAGATCAGGGGTTTCTGGGTTCTCCTACAACTTGGGGGGTGCTGGGCTTGGTGCGAGCGGGGCCGCCCGGCGCTGGGCTGACTCTCCCCTTCTCTCCCCTCCCCTCGCAGATTCCATGACTGTCCTTTGCCAGAAGGTCATGCAGGTTGTCCCGCAGGAGACATAAGCAGAGCCGAGAAGCTGCGGGAAAGAAAATGCACAAAGATGATTTCACAGCAACTCACCCCTCAAAAAGCAACTCCAGTTCCCCATCGTCCACACGGCTCAGCCGGGTGCCGCCTGCCGCCTGGTCCCTCGCCGTCCCCCTGCAGGCGGGCAGCCAAGTGAGAACTGGTACGAACCTAGTCCCGGGTGGTCCCGGGCTGTGCACTCCTCGACGCCTCCTGGAACGAGCGTCAGCTGTGAACTACGCAAGGCCAGTGTCCCCCGACAACCGGCTGTCCTGTTGGGCCCCTCTCCCTTCCCGCCTTGGTTTATTTGTATTTTTTTTAACTTAAGTTTTAGGCCAATGCCACCAAGATGATTATTTTTTCAAGAACTAGGGCCGGGCGCAGTGGGAGGAGACGGTCTCCCCTGACGCCGCCCGCAGCACGGCGTGCCTGGGAGGGACCCGGCCGCCCCGAGCAGACAGAACTACTGAGACCCGGCCCTGCCGTCCCGACCTCAGAGCTGCACTGATGCGGACAGCTGGCCCGGGCGTGTGCTTGGCTTTCTTGGTTTTTTATCGTTATAAATGTAGCGACGTTCGTGACAATTAACCCTGTGGGCTTACGTCTCTTTGCCTTAAAGACCTGAGCTAGGTCCCTCCCCGCCAGCCCCAGCGGAGAAGGAAGTTTTGGCAACTTGGCCGCCGTGCCCATCCTGGCGCTGCCGGCCAGGAGGTGCTCAGACAGGCCCGGGTCCCACCCCAGTGGCGTCTCCACGGGACATGCTCACCTGTACTGCGCATGGGTGCGGGACCCCCTTCCAGGCCACGTCTGTCGGGCGCGGTGGAATCGCTGCCGGCCGCCCTGCAGGGCTGGGCCCTGCTCCTGGGGTCCCTTTCACGCTGGGGCTGGGGCACCGGAGGTCACGTGCAGACGTGGCTTTCCCGGTGTCTGGGCTGGGACTTCCGCCCTCGCCGGGCCGGCAGGAGGCTCAGCCTGTGGTCCTCGGTGCCGGCCTGGAGACCCCAGTTCAGGAGGCGGGACCACTCGGGGCCGAGCTCCGTCACGCTGAGTCAGGCCCACTTGCAGGGGTCACCAGCCCTGGGGGAGCCCCGGGCGAGGGCAGGTGGGACCACAGGGTCTGTCCTAGAAGTCACTGTAACTCGCACGCGTCCCGGGTCCCGTCTGTGGGTTTCCACTTTCCCTGAGCACGTGCTGGCATAGCGAGCGTCGCGATGAGCCGTTTTGCTTCTGTTCTGTCTAACGTTTCACTAATTTAAAGGCTGCCGTGTTGGTGCCGTGTTTATTTATTCCCAGTGGCCAGTGTTCAGCCTCGCTGTTGCCGTGGCATAGGCTGCACCTGTGTCCCCTCCGCTCCCAGCCACGCCGGGGCCACCCACTGTGACGCCGGCCGACCAGGCTGGGACACCTTCCGCCGAGGAAATGACAAAATGACAAAACAACGCGTGTGGCTGGGGCATCGTTTTTACTCTTGTGTTAATGGCTAACCTGTTACACTAGGCTGGTGCGGGTGGGAAGTTGGGGTTTTTTGTGGGGTTTTTTTTGATGGAGTTTTTGTGTTTTTAAAAAAAAAACAGTCAGAATTATAAGTGCTGCTGATGTTCTGTGTTCTTCTGCGCCGAATTCTGGGTGTAGGAAGGTTCCCCCCTCATTCCTTCCTGCAGTGGTGCATTCATTCACTCACCATTCGTTCATTCGCCACATTCATTCCTTCAGCACACGGCCGCCAGAGGCACGGGGGAGGGGCTGGGCAGGCGGGTGCAGCCCACGTGCTGTGACCTCCCTCAGGGTGCTGTGACCTGCCTCGGGGGTGCTGTGACCTGCCTCGGAGGCTGGGCCTGGACGGGGGACAGAGCAGGTTCCCTGGGGCAGCCCAGGCTCAGGAGGGGTCCAAGTTCAGGGCCTCGGGAAGGAGAGAAACCAAACCAGCACTTGGTCACCTGGTATTTTGCAATTGACCCGTGGGGGTGAAGCAGTTTGGGGGTCTTTGGTGCGGCCCAGGAAGGGTGTCTGGGGCCCTGACCTCGTCCCAGGTCGACCCCTGCTGACCTGTGGGCGGGAAGGTGTGGAGAAGGTGGGGAGAGGCGCGACCCTACTCTGTCCTCGGCCTACCCCAGCCCGGGCAGCTCCTTCCACCTCTGCGGATGTGAAAGGGTTTTGACACCCGAGAGGCCACCGTCCCCAGAGCAAGCGGAACGAGCCTTGGTCCCACCGCTGTTCCCAGAGCAGCAGCCTGTGACCCTGCTCCTCCTGGGGGGGGTGGGGCAGATATTCCTTACTGGGAGGGTGGGGGCACCAGGGACAGGAACCTGCCTGCAGAGTGCAGGGCGGGGCGTGAATCTCTGAGTCTACCTCTGCCACCCCCGTCACGGTGTCCCGCCTTTTGGGGCCAGGCCTACGTATGACCTCCACATGTGGACGTGCAACTCTGCCTGCCTGGAGTGCACCCCTGACTTTAAAACCCCGACGTGTGGGGTCTGGGTCTGAAGCGCTCGCTGGGCGCCCTGCGGGAGCCGCCTATCCCCCCACCGCAGCTCCTGGCCTCACCGAGCCGGGCAGCGACCCGGTGTGGCTCAAGCGTGTGAACGACACTTCTCAGGTGGAAGGAGGCCACCCCTTGGCCATAGAATCAGCCAAAACCAGCCCAGGCCCAGGGTGTCGGCAGGCTGTGGGGACGGGGGCCGGCGAGGCAAACTGGGGTCCCGGCCGGGGTGGGGCGGGGGGCTGGCATCTGGGCCGGGTGGGGAGGGGCGGAGGTGGTTCTGCCCCCGCCCCCACCCCCCTGTCCCCCTGCCTGGGGCAGGGTCCCCTTCCCGCACCTTAAACACAGGATGCCTTTTTGGCCTCTAAAGAGTTTGTAAATCCTTGATCTTGCTCAGAAAACTGAGCTGCAGACAGGGCGAGGGTGGGGAGGGGACCTCGCCGGGGCAGGGAGTGGGCAGGGACCAGCAGCCGGAGGTGGTGACCTGCAACCTGTGCCCCTGGAGGGCGCCTGGCCCCCCTGCGGGACCGGCCACCCCTTCCGCCCGCCGGCCTGCCCAGCCTCTGCCCCTCCCGGTGCCGCACGTCCAGGCCACCTGTCCCGTCTCCAGTGGAAACGCAAATCCTCACCCAAAGCTGCGATTATGCTCTGTCCAAGCCTTCGCCCTCTTGCCAGAAACTTCTCCCAAATTCCTGCCTCTCGGGCAAGTGTGGCCGCTCCAAATGGGCCTGGTGCAGGCCTGTGCCCGACTCGGGGTCCAGTTCCAACAAGACCTGGTTCTCTCCCTTGTAGCCAAAGAGTGACTAAATTCTGCAAGTAGCAACTTAACTGCACGATTAAAGTCAACCACTTGAAAGGCACGCAGCGCCTGGGTAAACAGATCCTCCGCGAAACCAGTCTCTGCCGGTTCCACTTCAGATTAAATGCTCTCTTGGGTCAAAGAGGGTGACGGAAGGTTCCAGAGGTTCCCTCTACCTTGCTGACCTCTGCAAAGGCTGGCTGGGGAGTGGCACGTGGCCACAGGCCTTGCTCCCTGGGGAGGGCTCTCGCCTCGAGACCCAGAGCCCAGCCAAGGCCTCGGGGCCTGGACTGGCCCGTGACGCCCTCCCGAGCTCTGACGCGGCCTGGGCTGCCCCGAGGCCACCCTCGTCCTCGCAGGAGCCGGGCTAATCCCCGCTGCCGTCCCACGAACTCCTCGGAGAATCCCTTAATCCCCTCCCGACTCCGGGCGAGCTGGGCGAGGCGTGGGCAGGCCTGCCACGGGGCCCGGCCGCGCACACCCGCCGGATTTCACCACATTCCGCGGTTGCACAACCGTGAAGCTGATTTCACTCGCTAATGACCGTTTTCAGCCCTTCAAGGGCGACGCTCTGTCCTCCCGGGCGGGCCCAAGCGGCCCTGGGTGCGCTGGGTGCGCCTGTGGCCCCTCCCGGGCAGTGCTGGGAGTTTTCTCCAAGCTCCTGCCGCCCCGTGGGACCGCGGCGCCTGGTTCTCGGAGAGACTGAGGCCCCGCTCCTGTCGCCTTGGTTGAAGCTGCTGCTGTTTTGTTTCTAAGCTGAGCTCGGTCCCTGGGGTTGGGCTGAGAATTCTGCAGGGAAGAAACCGTCAAATAAAAAACAAACGCAGACTCAGGAGGAAGAGCGTGGTCCCAGTCGCACTGGGGGCACATTCGCTCCGACCTCAGGGTCTGCGGGGGCTCCAGGGTCAGACACAGGCGTCTCCCTTAAGGGGAGTGAACAGGCTGGAAAGGGCTGGTGGGGCGTGGCCTGGAGGGGCCCCGAGGGGACGCGGGCAGAGCGGTCCCCCCAGGGCCAGCCAGGCAGAGGGTCCACGTTCAGGGCCCGGGAAGGAGAGAAGCAGCCCCAGCGTCTGGTCAGCCAGCATTTTGTTGGGATTGATCCGGGGTGGGGCGGGGGGGGGGGTGCAGCGGTTCGGGGATCATTGGTGAGGCCAAGAAAGGGGGTTCGGGGCTCTGGCCTTGTCCTGGGTCGACCCCGGGGTGGGGGCGGGGGCGTCTGAGTCGCACCCACGTCACACGGGGAGCGGGGCTGTTTCCGGAACACGGTGGGCGTTTCCCAACTTGCGCGGGTCTCGGTGGAGCGGGACGTTGCCGCGACGTTGCCGCCATGGAGCTGGCGCTGCCCGTCCAGCTGCACGTGGGCCCTCCCCCCCCTCGGACACCCCCACTCCCTGGGACAGTGACGTGGAGACGCTGCTGGTGGCCTCACTGTCCCTTTTCCTTAGTGGGCGCCTGCCGGTTACGGACGCTGTGGCTACAGTGAGCGCGATGACCCCCAGTCACCCCACGCGCACTGTTTGTCGGGGGTCGCGATGGACGAGCGCGCCCTCTGGAGGGAGGTGGGCACGGCGGACCCTCGGCCTCACCTTCTGGGAGTCGGACAGTGTCAGCGAGTCAGTAGGAGCCGGGGACAGACACCCGGCTCTCCCCCGCGGTGCAACAGGCAGCCGTGACGACAGACCGAGGTGACGAATGTTCTCAAACTGACTGTGGCGAGGGTTGCACGACACGGAACATTCCAGAAGCCGCAGCACTGCGCACTTGCAGTGGGGCGTCAGGCCTCAGGCACGTTTGCTGGGCAGCAGGAACAGCGGAGCGGAGTGGCGCCCGGCGCTGCCACCGCCTCACAAAGGATGCGGACTGCACGTCCTGTCCACGCGTGGGCAGGCTCCGAGTCTCACACAGGTGCGGACACCGCAGGTACAGCCAGGTAGGCAACATCGAGTCCCTGGGGACGGGGCAGGAAAATGCATTTCACCTGCATCATTTTGTTCCTTCTGCACTTTGAATCTCGTGACATTCACCTGTTCCCCAAACAAGGCTTTCTGAATGCGGTTTTAAACGTCCGTGGGCTCGCTGGGGGGAGTGTCCTGCCCGCGCCGATCTACGTGGGCGCAGGGGGGAACTTCCGGGTGCAGAGGCCCACGCCCAGCGCTCTATCGTCGACCCCCGAGGCCTGGCCTGTGTCTCCATCTTGCCATGTGATCCCCACGGGCCCTGCAGACCCGGGACCCCACCCGGGGGACATCTCTTCCTCCCCAGCCCGGGTGTCTGACTTCGACCCTGGACCCCTGGCTCCTCAGAAGCTGGGGGACCTGTGTCGCGGGGGCAGGAGGGAAGAGAGGCTCCCCCGGCCCGGGCTGTGCAGGTGGCTCTTGTCCCCACAGGCCCCGGGTGGCAGGAACTGTGAGGACAGCATTCCTGGCCCGCGATGTCCCGGAGTTCCATGCTCCGGCTGTTCTCCTGCTGAGGGTTTGAGCCTCTGGCAGAAACCACAGAGCACTTGGGGACCGGGCGCCTGTGAGACCTACAGGTAGCCCATGCTCCTCACACTCACCCATCCTCTGCGCTGCCTGGCGGGTGGGGTGCAGGGACCTCTCCTGGCCCCGTTACCCCCCCCCAGCGGCTCCAGGCCAACCCCTCCGCCTCCTCGCCGAAGGCCCTGGGCTCCCGCCCGGGGGGCTTGTCCTGAGGCTCCTACGCCCCGGGGTCAATCGCCTGCGAGGGTGACAGAGACCGTGGCACTGGCTGCAGTGAGTCGGAGTCACCAGGTGGCCACGTCAGGTCACCAGGGCCCAGGGCCTCGTGCTGTAGACGAGAAACTGAGGCAGAGAGAGGAGGGGGAACACGCAGTCTGGGGTGACAGTGTCCCAGCGAGGGGTGAAAGGAGAAAGTTGAGTGCTGAACTCCTGTTAGCATTTTTGCCTTTTGTATCAGAGATAATGATCTCATGTTTTGAATTAATCACTCGTTTTGAATAGGTAGCATATGCAAAAGACGCGAATTCCAAAGGCTCAAGGGACGCTCACTGAGCAGACTTTGCCGGGTCCCAGTCCTGTGTCTCCTCCGAGTCAGGCCCTCGCCGAGGACAGTGAGGACGTGACCAGAGTGCGCTTGAGGCCCTGGGCCTGGGCCAGGTGCATCCGGGGCCCAGACGCAGCGGATGTGGCAGGCGTGTGGGTTCCATGTCAGGAAGGCGTGTGATGAGGTTTTGTGGGACCCAGGGCACGGGGGGCCCCGCCGTGGGGGGACTGTCAGGTTGGCTCCAGAGCCGTGGAACGGGCCCCCCCCAGAGCAGCTCCCGTGTGACTTGTCATCTGCCTGTGGGCGCAGGGCGAGACCGGGGGTTTCTGTCCTGAGCCCGCTGGGTCCCCACGTCCGTCCTCCTGTCCTGACAGGGGTGAGTGCGCAGAATGTGCCACACGGGGGGCCGACTGCTCTTGAGACAAAGCCCAGGGGGTGCAGAGAGGGAGGGGGGAGCCCGGGCCACTGCTGGGCTCGGGACTGTCACAGCACAAAGCCCAAGTCCCACGCGGGCCACGTGCCGTTAGGCTTCTGAAGGGCCGTTTGCACCCTGGGATGCCAGGAGGCAGGAGAGAGGGCGGCTGGGTGAGACTCAAGGCCTGGGGCCCAGGAAATGCGCTGGCCCCGTGACTTGCACTGCGCTGGCTCCCGGCCCGCTGATTCCCATCTTGGCAGACAGCCGGCAGCCGCCCCAGGTCACAGGCAGAAACGCTGTGACGGAAGTACCATCTCCTCCCAGCCGCAGGCCCCGGCAGGCCGAGCCGCCTGGGTTTCCTGTGGGCAACAGTCTCCTCCCGGAGCCATCTGTGCTCCCCCAACCCCGTGTGCCCAGCTCACGCACCCCTGCTTCTTGCCATCGCCACTCTGCTCTGGAGGCTCCAACCCTACACCGGCAACTAACCGCCCCTGACGGGTCCGCCAGCCCTCGGCGGCTGCCCCGGGGCAAGCGTGGGGCTCTGGGACCAGCTGGACGTTTGGCCGCTTCCCCGGGGAGGCTGGGGACGCCCAGGTGCCGTCGGTGCCCAAGGGCCAGGGACGGAGGAAACCTGCACGTTTGGATTCAGGCTGTCCCAAGACCTTTCAATGCTCCCTGTGAAGAGACGTAGGATGATGGGATGTTTGAGGTCACAGCGAGCACGTCCAGGACCGCGGTGCCTGTGAACAGCCTCTTTATTGGCCGGGGCCTTGGGCACATCTCGACCCTGGGAGCCAGGGCCCCTCGGCACAGGTGCAGCTGTCACAGAACACGCAGGCAGCGACTCCATCGTAAATCCATCGTATCCATGGGACGGAGCCTGGAGGGTGGAACTTGTCCCCGTGGGCACCAGGCCCTCCAGGGACCAGCTCTGGCAGAGGGACGCCGGCCACCGAGACTCGGGTCCTTGGGGGTCGAATTCAGGGTGGTCCCACATGACCCACCCTGTCGCCCCAAGACCATCCAGAGAGGCTTGTTTTGCTCTCATTGAAGAGACCATGCGGGTCCCCAAGTTCTCTGCAGCAGGGTCCCGCAGCTGCCCTGACAAACGGCCACACGCCGGGGGCTCCGGCAGCGACTGTTACCTTCCCACAGCTCTGGATGCCGGAGACCCGGGATCAAGGTGTCTCAGGTCACGTCCCTCCTGCCTCGTCCAGCTCCTGGGGGCTCCAGGCGCTCATTGGCGAGTGGCCGCGTCACCCCAACCTCTGCCTCCGTCTCCACGTATCTGTGTCCGTCTCTCACCTCCCGCGAGGACATGCTCGTTGGATTTCGGCCACGCAGATCCGTCTCTGCCTTGGTTACCTCTGCAGAGCCCCTCTTTCCAAAAAAGGCTGCGCTCTGAGGTTCCGGGTGGACATGAATTTGGGGGGGCCACTTCAGACTCCAGGGGACTCTGCCAGCATCATCCTCCCCTCTCCCGGGGGGAACATGTCCAGTCCGGGTCCGCGTAGAGATTCCGGCAACTGCAGAAATGTGCGCCCCTGTGGTGGCCAGACCACCCGGGTTGGAGCCAGAGCGCAGTGCAAGTGTGTCGGGCAGGGGGGGGGCCTGGGACGGTCAGGAACTTGGGGTGACGCCATCTGCGCCAGAGTTCCTTAGACGGGGGAGCCACAGCACCCCCTCTGCAGGGAACCTCACCCCCCAGCAAGCTCCCAGCTGCCTCCGTTTCAGGGCCGGCTGCAAGTGAGGACTTGCTTAGGGAACCGCAGCCCCGGCTGCCCACAGTGGGAGCCGCCACCCTGGACAACCTCGCAGGGCGCCAGAGCGCCGGGTCCCCTAGCTGGGCCACCTGCACTGCGCTCTTAGGACCAGGCAGGCCCAGACGTGCTGTGCTCCTCGCACCCCTGCTGCGCCCCTCGCACCCCTGCTGCCTGTCACACTTGAACCCACAAAAAAACACAGGGCCCTGGTGGTCTCTCCTGACCCCAGCCTCCAGGTCTGCGGCTGCCCAGTCCACGGGTGTGTCCAGCGGGCGCCTGAGCACAGGCTCGGCCTGGGACCCTGCCCCGCCCTCCTCGCCCCTGCCCGGCTGCCTCTCGGCCCTGTTGTGGGCTTGGCGGGGCTTTCCCGCCCGTGGGCTCTAATCGAGGCGCGTCCTGCTGTTCCTTTCAGCTCAGGGCCGGCACATCTTGTCCGTGTGTTTACTTGTCCCTGGAGTCCGGCAAGGAAGGGACCGTCCCTGCCTGTTGTCTAACTGGCACCCAGCACTTGGGCCCTGGGCCGGCCTCTCTCCAGAGGCAAAGGAGCCCTGTGGTCATCCGCGCTCCAGCCGCCAAGGCCTGAGCCCGGGACGCCTCCCGACCGCCCGGGCCCCCAGTCCCACCCGCCTGCCGTCCTGCTCGGCCCCCGCCCAGGTGCCGGCGCCGGCAGGATCACTTCCCGCTCGGGCAGCCCGAGGACTCGACCCACTGGGAACTGAGACGCTTTGTGGCCAGGCGGGGCGAGGGTGCAGCTGGGAGCCGGCGGCCGTCTCTGCCCCGGGCTGAGCCCCACAGCTGCTCTCGGGCTCCCCACAGGAGAAGAGGGGCTCGTCTGCCCCCCGCTGCCCTGGTTTGGAGGGCGATGCCCGCCACAGCTGGGTGGGTTCTCACCCCAGCACCTGGGCACGTGACCTTATTTGGAAATAGGGTCTCTGCAGAGGTGATTAGTTCAGAGGAGTTTGTGCCAGATCGTGGGGACCAGAGTCCCGTGACTGGTGTCCTCCCGAGGGGAGGGAGGTGTGGACGCAGAAGGAGGAGAAGTCCCATTAGGACGGAGGCGGAGACGGGAGCACGTGGAGCCCCAGGAGCTGGAAGAGGCAGGAGGAGCCTCCGCAGGGAGCACGGCCCTGCCCCCACCTCCACTGTGGACTCCCGCCCTCCAGGACCGCGAGAGACCGAACACCGCTGTTGGGGCAGCCCCAGGACACCATGCGGCAGCTCCCGCCGGTCCCTTCCCGGTGCCGCGCAGCCCCAGAAGGGGGGACAATGCCCTGTGTGTTGGGGGTCCCCCGTGCCTTGCTGCAGCCCTTCCCTGTCCACTCTGTGACCGGGCCTCCCGCGGGGACCCCGCTGACAAGGGCGCCCGTGGCCACAGGCGCGAGGTGCCAGCCGAGGGCTCAGCATCCAGCGGGGGTGCAGGTGGGTTGACAGGCCCAGCAGCGTGGGGACCACTTCCCTGGGGGGGACAGAGACAGAGCAGAGATGCTGCAGAGACCTCGGGGTGTCGGGAAAGTGGGGGTGGGAGGGGCCTGAGCCGGACACACTGGCTTTGAGCCCTGGAGTCACTTGGGGCAAAAAGGACAGTGGGGCTGCTTCTCGTAGCGCCCGCGGCTGCATGAGTCACAGTGTGCGGCGACGTGGGGAGGGTGTGGGGAGGTGCCTGCTGCCGCCGCGGGGAGGTGCGCCCGGCTGGAGGGAGCTTGTGCACATCTGTTTTCGATGCTTTGTGAACCTGGGCATGGACTGGCTGGGTCGCAGGAGCTCCCTGTGGCCCGGCTCCACCTCTCAGTCCTAGCCGACCCCGAGCTGCCCCCAAGCTGTCTCAAGCCTCCCCAGCCTCCGGGCTCGGAGAGGAAGAGGCCTTCCTTCGCACTCTGCCAGCCAGGCAGGCCACGCAACGGGGCACAGGGCAGGGGTCCCAGAGTGCGGGTGATGCCACCGTGAGCCAGAGCCACAGGCAGCTGGGACCTGCCCAAGCACCGGCTGGACCCAGAGGACGTGGCCCCCAGACTCTTTTCTCCCCTACATGATATTTTCAAATAATTTGCACTAACATTTACAAATTGGGAAATTTCTCATTAAAGAAAAACCCCAACGTTTGACTTTCTTAAAAGAAAATCAAAGACCTGTAACATGGGACTCGCGGCCCCCGGAGCCTGGAGGTGGCTGGTGCCGCGGGCATTGTGCGTGGGTGGGTGTCGGCCCTCTTCCGTCCGACCCGGCTCCACCTGCCCCTCACTCAGCCCTTGCGGGTCCGGCTCCTGGCTCGTGTGAAACCACCATCCAGAAACCGCATCCAAAGGAGGCCCACGTTGCAGACGCCTGGGGTTGTGCAACATGGCGGCCCAGGTCCAAACGCCTCTCCTCACCCGGGGCCGCCTGGCGCTGGGCAGCGAAGGAGACCTGGGCGTAAAGGTCCCAGAGAGGAAAGCGGGAGGTGACACGGAGTATCCACTCTGGACAGTCTGCCGGGCGAGACTGGGGATGCAGATCCCAGCCGCCCTCCCCACCCCCCGCCATCCCCCACCATGGCCCAGCCCGAGCTGGTGGCAGACAGGACCCATCTGGGACAGCGGTCCCTCCGGGCTGGGGCTCCTAATTCTCCTTCGTGGAGTGAGTTGTTTGCTGTGTCCTGTGCACTGTAGGAGGTTTGGGCCTCACCCCCTGGACGCCAGCAGCACAGTCCCCTTTCACTGTGACAACCAGCCCAACCCCTCCAGACGGCGCCCAGCGTCCCCTGGTTGAGACCTGAGCCCAGAAGCAGCACAGTCGGCGTCGCCTGCTCAGGCCTGGCCCCAGGTGCAGCCGTTGCCGAGGTGCCTCCCGTTGGGTGTGGAGAGAGCTGGTGGCACCTCTGTGCTCACCCGGCTTCCTGCAGGAGCCCACCAGCCTCCCCAGCTCCCCCGCCCTCCTCCCAGGAGCGCTGCCTCCCGGGGCTGACTCACTGCCCCTTCCAGGTGAGGCGGCCAGCGCGTGTCAGAGCAGCTCGGAGGAGCAACCTCCGTCTCCGATTGCATAAGCACAAATCCACGTGCAACGGTGGGGCCCCCGGCACGTCCGTCCCACCCCACCCTCCACCCGCAGCCAGGTGCAGCACCTCATCGGATCAGCGCCTTTCACCAACGGCCCCTCCCTCCCACGCGGAGGCTGGCGGCTGATGCAAGAGACAGGACCGTTGGCTGCCTCCACGCCAGGTCAGCAATTAGAGCAATTAGCAGGGACCTGAAACAGACCCGCAGAAAAGGGAAGCGCCCTCGTCCCGGAGCCCTTGCGGACGGATGTGGGTGCAGGCCGGAGAGTGACAGCAGGGACAGACACGTGCCTCTGCCCCAGATTGCCCTGCGGGAGCTGGGACCGCTCACGGTGCTGCCGTGGCAGTGTGTTTTGGTCAACTGTGTGTCCCCTGGCGCCTGAAAATGTGTGTCCTCCTCTGTGTGGGAGGGCCTGCAGCAGCTCCGGGCTGCAAGGACGTGTCCTGGGCAGGGGTGCAGCAGGTGGGGCAGGTGGGGCAGGTGGGGTGGGGGGGGCAGGTGAGGCAGGTGGGGCAGGTGGGGCAGGTGAGGCAGGTGGGGGCAGGTGGGGGCAGGCTGCTGGGGCGTCCTGTGCCTCCAGCCCCCGTCACTGACGCCTGGCCCACCTCGTCCACCTCGCTCGGCCCTGAGGGCCTGCTGCTCTCTTCTTGGCATCCCCTGCTGTCCCCTGGGCCTGGTCCTGGGGAGGGTTCCCACCCCAAAGCCCTTAGGAGCCGGGAAAAGCCGCACCTACGCATCCCGCGTGAACACAGGCTCTGAAGCCGGTGGGCTCACTTGGCCTTCTCGGAGCTGTCCTGGGAGGACCCTCCCACTGAACCCAGAGCCAGGCACGAAGCCCCTCAGGTGTCAGGACACAGAGACCGGCCCGCAGAAGTCACAGGACCCAGGCACTTACGACTCGGAGGGGGAGGGTTCCCGCTGTCCCTGGCAGATGCCCTGTGGGGTCTGCGTGTGGACTGCAGGCAGCTGGCGCACGTCAGCGTCCTTATTGCTGCTGCCGCACAGGAGGGACCTGGGAGGCCTGGCCACCTGCCCAGGGCCCACAGCAGCGTGGCTGGGCGGGCACTGGAGGCCCCACGGCCACGCAGGGCCCAGACTCGCTGGGGGGAAACATCAGTGTCTGGGGAGGGGGGCGAGGGGCACGTTTCTCCCGTCTGCTTCACGCGCCAGGTCACCTCAGCAGCCCCCACGACGTGGGGTAAAGTCACTGGGACGCTGCTTTCTGGAAGGACAGAGAGTTGTCCCTGCCAGCTGTCAAAACCACGTTGCTTTCCCTTTAATTCCCCGTCAGCTGGGGTCTTGGTGGGAACAGGCAGGCCCCCAGGGTGGTGACTTCAGGGCCTGCTCCCAGGAGGGGCACAGGGTCTGGGGGACCCAGTGAGGCCCTGAAGCCCGGCAAGGGCAGGAGCAGGACCCCCAGCCCAGGCCGAGGCAGGGAGGGTCGAGAAGGGCCGTGGATGGCCTTCCCTGGAGGAACGCAGCCCAGCTGAGCTGCGAGGGAACCGGGGAAGAGCGTCCGCGCTGCCCAGACCCAAGTGGAGCCGAGCGGGAACGGGAGGGGATCCTTGCAGGGCAGGGCGGGGTGGGGCCGGCTGATGACGCCAGGTGGTTCTGAGGGCTGGGAGCACGGGGCAGGGGGTGGGGAGGGCCCATCTGCTTCCAGCAGGAGCAGCCAGAGATCAGAGGGACGGCTGGGCTGGTCAGCACTGGTTCTGGATCGGTGCACTTGTTAATGGTCCCGGTATTGAACTTCAAAAGAGCTTGCCTCGGGCGAAAGGGCGGGCAAAGGATGCAGGGACAAGCTGTGACTGCAGACCTGAGCCCGGGAGGTGGATTCAGGCCCTGATATAAGCTGCTGGCAGCATCCTCCCTGCTCTCCTGGCACCTGCACCTGCCTGCATCGTCAGAGTGTTCTGCCAGGTCCCTGCTTGCCGGGCTTCCCGCCACAAGTAAAGGGCCCCCCCTCCCCCGAAGACTGACTGAGCTGATGGAAGTCAGTGGGGATGTCAGGAAGGACAATGTTGGAGCCTCACCCGAAACACATTGCTCCCACCTCCTCCTCTCAGCAGTGAGGCCTCTTGTCAGGGCCACCATACAGTTGCACAGTTTGTACACTGCACAAAGGCACTGGAACCAGCCCATGCTCCACATGCACCCTGTCACCCTGGTGTGGACCTACCCCAGCTCAAGGATGCGGCATCTGCTTCTTTGCATTGAGATGGGGTCCACCAGCCAAGCTTCCCGTGGGGCTGTGCCCACCCAGAGGGGGTGCTTTTTAACAACATGTCCCCCCAGAGGGGAGCCTGTTTTAGTTCTCACCAAGTCTCTTGCCCCAGTTATCTCTTGCCACAGAACAGATCAGCCCAAAACTTAATGGCTTAGGACAACAATTTATTCTAACTGCTCCAGAGTCTGGGACAGGCTGGGCTCAGCCAGGCGGTTCTTGCTCAGAGTCTTGCATATAGTTGTAGTCAAGCGGTGGCTGAGCCTAGGGTCATCTCATGACGTCTTCATCCGCGTGTCTGGCCCTGTGCAGGGAGGGCTGGAGCCACCGGGGCTGGTTGGGCAGCCCTCCCTCCATGCAGCCTCCCCAGGGGCTTGCTGGGGCTCCCCACAGCCGGGCAGTCTCAGGGTGGTCAGATTTCTTACCTGGACACTCCTGGTTCCAGAGCAACTATTCCAAGAGACAGCAAGTGGGAGCTGCCAGCCTCCTGGGAACTGGCCTGGAACCAGTACAGTGTCACTGCGACTGGGTTCCATTGGTCCAGTGGCCATGACGTCTACCATACTGAAGGGAGGACACCACACAAGGAGGGTCAAAGAGCGCAGTGGTGGTCTCTGCTCCACCTGTGCTGCGGTGGCTCGGTGGTACCCAATCGACACAGGACCCTGCACTAGACACCGGGGGGTCCCAGCATGAACAAAATCCCACCCCTGCTCTCCAGAGCTTCCAGCCACATCAGGCAAATGAACGTACACAGAGTAATGACCCAGACCACTGCCCCGCACCCCTCACCACTTTCCTCCTTCTCTCCCTCGCTCCTGGTGGAGACACAATTTTTAAAAAGAAAGAAGAAAAGAGTTCTCCTACTTGCTGAGGGAAAAAGAGAAAAATAAAAAAAAATAAAAAAAAAGATAAAAAATAGAAAAAGAAAAAAAAAAGAAAGAAGAAAAGAGACTTTGCAGTGATTGCAGCACATTGTAGTTTTGCTGCAAGAGGCAGTTGATGTCCACAGGGAAAAACAGTGTTGGCTAGGCGAGGTGGCTCCCACCCCCAAGTCCCGCTGTGTCTTCCACCGCTTTGGTGCCCTAGAGAGTGTCGCCGCGGTGCTGCCTGGGAGAGGGTTTCATTTTGGACGTAGCACCCTCCCTGGGGGGCGTTTTGGCAGTTTCTGGGCTGCATTAGCAGTCTCCCCAGCACATGGAGGAAGAGCAGGTGGCTGAATCTCTGCCTCGTGGGAGACGGCCCTGAGCAAGGACGGCTTGTCCCGAGTCCGGCGTGAGTTTTCAAAAGTGAAAAACCCGTTTATAACGATCGGATCCTAAAACCTACCATCGTTGCCATTTTTTGCCAATAAACACAAAGTGGTTTTGCCTACTTTTGATGGGTGCTGAGATTTCTAGAGACGCGATTGCCAGATCAAGGGAAGACTGCGCTGGTGCCGACTGGAACTTTCCTGGGAGGGGTCCACAGTTTCAGAAAATCGCCTTGCTGCCCTTAGCAGCACAGTTCTCCTGATTCTGCTGACAGTTCTTGCTGTGCGTCCGCGGTGAGTTTCCACATGGATGCAGAGTTCCTTACGTCTTCTACCTAATAGCACAGCCATGGCTGGGCGTTTATATAGCGAAATCCACATTATTGTGTTATCAACTGTTTTCTTTTCAGACTTCCTTTCTGTTTGTTTATTTCTCATGCACCTATAGTTCAATAGGCATCCTACAGATTGTTTAAATTCTGTGTATTGGCAATTGGAAATTATAATTTCTGTGGGTTTCATTTCGGGTCAGAAAGGAGGCATCAGAACTATTTGTCGTAGAACAAAGGCGTCGGGGCTGTAGGGGGTGGCAGCCAAAGCAGCTCAGATGTGAGCAAACGTTCACCTTCTGGAGACTTTTGGGGAATTTGTTGGCCGCCCACCCGTTCCCTATCCCTGAGGCACAGGCGAGACGTCTGTTCTCAGACTCCTGGGGTTTCGGGAGCCCAGTGGGATGTGGGTGGAGGCCACGGTCGTCGCTCCTCCGTGGAAGGGCTTGTTGGCCGGGCGCACACTCCCCCCCGCACGACGTCCGGGCACACAGGTGTCGGTGTGGACGCATGTGTCACGCGTGGCCAACAGCTGCCCCCAGCGACTCTACCTGCAGGGGCAACAAGTCTTTGCTTTTCGAGCCACCGAGATCTCTGTGCCGTTTGCTGTGGTGGCATCTTCCGGCCTCTCCTGGCGGGAACGGAGAACATCAGAGCCTCGGGTCTCCGTGCAGGGGCTGCCCCGGGACACAGCCGGGACGAAACTGGCCAGCGGGAAGCTATCGGGGTGGACGAGCTCAGGACAGAGCGAAGGGCTGAGGCAGCGGGTGGCAACCAAGGCCTCAGGTGACCGTACGGGCAGCGAGCCCTTCAGAGCTGACCCGCCCTGAGTCATGGGGCGGAGCCTTTGACGCTGCCCTGGTGACAACTGACACTCCCCTTGGCGGCTCAGGGAGGGCTGACCTGGCTCCAGCTGAGGGCAACTCCTGGAGAGACCCCCCCACTGGGGGCACGAGAGCCTCAGTGCTGACGGGGGCTCTGGGAAGCCCAGCACAGCATCCCCTGCGGCTGCCAACCAGGACACGTCACCCAGCTTCACGCGCCCTCCGACGCCATCCGACCAGCTCACCAGCTCCCGTGACCGCGCTCCAGGGATTGGGGGGGAGGGTTGAGGGTGTCCCCAAGGGCAAGCCAGGCCCCAGCTGTTGAGCAGGAGACGGGAGCCAGCAGCCTGCGTCCTAGGGGACCAGCGAGGGCAGAGGGACCGGAGCTGGCAGCCCTCTTGGAATCTGGCAGGAGGTGGGGTGGGGGGACCACGTGGCTGATATAAATAGCGCCGGGCTTTTCTCAAGCTCCGGGCTGGAAGGGATGATGTCTGGCAGCAGCGAAGACCAACCCACTTGGCATCTCTGGGTCGCACACAAGAGCTTCAAGTGCCAGGTCAGGCCGTGACCGGCGTCTCTGGCTGCCTCCCTTCGAAGACTGTACCGGAAGCGAAGGGTACCACTGCTGAGGACATCCTAGACCTCGTAGGAGGGATGTCATCAGGGGCTGCTGCGTGTCCCTTCCCTCTGGCCGGTGCCCCCCAGGCTCTTAGTGGGTGTCCTGCAGCCTGGTCCCCCACCCGGCGGGGCCTCCCTTTAGTCCCGGACTCTGGCACCCCTGCTGCCTGGGCTTCCGGAGCATCGAGGCGGGGAGCCGTGGCAACGTCCTGCATCCGACGCCCCTCCCAGGCTCGTGGGGGCCGGGGGGGGGCCCTCCCCGGGCTGGACCACGGAGCAAATGGAGCTTGGCCTGACTTGTAGCACGTCGGTCCGGGCGCTCAGGGGGAGGCCAGTCTGGGATCCGAGGGGTTCAGGCTGGGAAGGGGGTCCTGCTAGGAGGGCCAGAGGCCACGCTGGGCAGAGCCTCGCGAGGGCATTCGGTTCAGAATCACTGAGTCGGGCTCCAGGGGATACCCTGGGGGTGCAGGCAGGGAAGGAAGTCCTTTCAGTGACATCGCCAGGGAGCCGCGAGAGCCGACCTCACCTGCCCACCGCGCACCTCGGCCTTCACAAACTACCTGAGATCTCAGCAGCTGCGCCCAGCGGTCCGGAAGCTGGGCCGGAGCGGCACGTGTGCTCAGGGTTCCTGTAGGACATCAAACCCGGTCCCGGGCCTCGAATTTCTCTCCTGGGGAGACAGGATCCCGGGGCCGGGATCAGAGGTCCTCACAACCCTCGAGACGGTGCCCCCGAGTTGGGGTCCAGAACTTCAGCCGAGTCTCTGCCAGAAGCCAGAGGCGTTTCCTGTGCGGCGGGAGGAAACCATTATCGCTGGCAGGGAGAAGCCGGGGTTGACAGAGGCGTCCGCACGTGGACCCAGCTCCGGCTTAGGAAACGCAGAGCATGGCCGATCCCATGAGCAGCCTGGGGGTTTAACAGGGCGGATTTCTCGGTCCCCACGGAGAGGTGGGATCCCCCCCAGACCACGCAGCCGCCAAGGGGTCCGGCTGGGTCCATTCCAGGTGTCGGCATTTTGAAAGCAGAACTACAGACTTTTAGCTATTTCTCCTCGCGTGGTTTTCCCGGGGTCGCTCTAGTGGGTGTCGTAACATCCTCTCCCGGTTTGCACGGCCCACGCAGGGTCAGCGTCTACACGTACGTGTCACATACGGGGTGGAAACCCCCAGGGTGCTGTAGTTGGGTTTTGTACAGTCCTGTGTGTTTTCCGTAAGTTAAAAAGGGAAAGTTTATTTCTATCCCCTAGATATTTTTACCTTTCTGATGTTCTTTACTCCCACCCACAGATCTGAGTTTTACGCTAATGTCGTTTCCCTGCGGCCAGAGAGCCTCCTTTGTCATTCGTCACCTTGCTACAAAGGGGTCTCCCACTTCTCCTTCGTTTCACCTGCTCTCCCTGGACACAGCGTCTGGGCCACGGCATTTCCTCTCGTCACTTTGTCTGTATGTATATAATGTCACTTTCTCTGTATATGTCACTTTCTCCGTATATAACGTCACTTTCTCTGATTTTTATTCCAAAGGCCCACCAGCTGATGCATGGAGAGACAAGCCGTGGTGTGTCCACGCCGTGGAACATTATTGGGCCATCACAGGAGTGCAGCTCTGACACCTGCTGCAGCACGGATCACAGATGAACCTGGAAAACCCGACAGGGACACGGAAGGCCACACACGGTACGTTCCATTTATGTTACAGGTTCAGGGCTGGCAAACCTGTAGAGACAGAGAGTGGTGGTGGCCAGGGGCTGGCCACTCTGGTCGCCTTGGGGGACTTTGGGGGTGACAGCTGAGGGGTAAGCGGCTTCTTTTTTGGGGTGACAAAATATTCTAACCTGTGGCGATGTCTGCGTGACTCTGTTGTACCGGCGGCTGCTGAGTTGCAACTTTGAGGGGGCAAGTGGCGTGGCAGGGGAGCGATATCGCAACACAGTGGTAGCCACGAGAGCATGCCGTTCTCGTCCTCCCAACGAGACCCGGAATGTTCTGGGATTCAACTCCCAATTCCTCCGACGCGCGGCGGAACAGCTGCCCAGTGAGTGTCGCTGGACTGACCCATCAAGGAGAGACCTCTTCTAAAAGGTTTTAATTCATTCATTTTTATATCTCACAATGAACAATAAGAATCTGTCCCAAACTGGAATTGGGTTCTCCTATCCCTTCCCATACATCAGTCGCTACAAAAACAAAATGGCGCACAAAACCTCTCACCTTGGCGTGTTACCCACAACCCTGTATGCGGGACGGAACAGCATCCCCCCAAAATTCACGTCCACTCAGAGCCTCAGAACACGACCCACTCTGGAAACAAACAGGGTCTTCACAGGTGTCGTTAGCTTCACATGACACTGGACATTCCACGGGGTGCGGGTGCACCCCACATCCAGACAGGCCTCGTGAGGAGGCGCGTGAGGACAGACGCCGCGGCAGGTGGGGTGAACGTGCCGGCGTAGACGGGGAAGCGGCAGCCCCAGGGGCCGGAGGAGGCAGCAGGGCCCCCGTCGACACCTTGATTTCAGACTTGTGGTCTCCAGACCCTGAGCAGACAAAGTTCTGTTGTTTGGAGCCCTCGGGTTGTGGCCTTTGTCACGGTGGCCCCAGGAAACAGACCCGGTTTCTAGAACAGGTTTCCGGCTGGTGACGTTTTTACATCAAAGCAGCCACGGACCTGTGCTCTGTGTTCTCCTTGCCATTTGCTTCCCTCTTGGATTTGCCATGAAATCAGGGTGCCAGGAAAGTGTCTTTTTGACCCAAAGGACCAGAACCATCTTTGCCAGTTATTTCTGTGCGGGGCAGAGGTGCCCAAAGGGCCCTGGTGGGGGAGGGGCCTGCAGGGCCCAGGGCTCTGCCATCCCTGCCCGCCGCCGGCCGCCCCTCACCGCCCAGAACAACGGTGCCACCAGCACACAGCGGCCCTGGGGCCACCAGGAAGCTGAGACCCTGGTTCCCTCCGGGCTGGGCCCTGCGCCAGCTGCAAACAGCCTCGGAGTCCGCTCGCCAGAGGGACCTCAGGGACCCTCGTTCCCTGTGTGTGCCAGGAAGTGGTCAAGTTGGTACCTGGGCCGTGCAGAAGGCCTCTTGCCGTCTCTGTCGGTTTCCTTCTGTTACGACAACCACAACTGCAAGGTCTTAAAACACACGCGTCGATTCTCTTGAGGTTCTGCAGATCAGACGTCTGAACTGGGTTTCGCGGGGCCAAAGGCGAGGGGTGGGCAGGGCTGGTGCCCTCTGAGGCGCCGGGGAGGGTCTGTTCCTGCCCTTTCTGCCTCTGGCTCACGGCCCCGGCCTCTGTCTCCAACGTGGCAGCGTCCCCTCCGCTCTCTGACCCGCCTTCCTCTGCAAGGACACAGCGATGACACCGGGCCACAGATGACCCACGATTCTCTCCCATCTCGAAGTCCTGGACTTGATCACATCTGCCAAGTCTCTCTTGCGTGTCGGGTCGGTCACAGGTCCCTTCTGGGGCCCAGGGTGTGGCCATCAGGGGTGTCATCCTGCCCGAGTCTCCGTCCTTCCCTCCAAGAGCTGTTTTTCAAAGGGGGACCCACTGCCCTGCTTGCAAAGGCCCGCGGGCTGGGAATAGGGTCCACACCCCTCCCCCGGCCGCCCCTGCACCTCTGACCTCTCAGTCAGGTCACCCAGCACCCACGGCCGCCCCCAGCAGGCCCCGCACCTGGGAGCCCGTCCTGTCCCCCTCATGCAGGTGCCGTCATCACACAGGGACGGGCCAGTCTCTCGACACACCCCCGTGCACGACCTCGCTTGACCCTCCGGAGCCAGGAGGCCTCTGGGCCTGGGCACGTGGGCGCCCCGAGGACCCCTGTGAGCCAGCGCAGATCCCCCCGGCGGCTCGCGAGTTAAAGGCCCCCGTTGTCCCTTTCTTGGCGCGGGTTTGCTGTCCACTTGCGACCAGTTATTCAGACACACAAAGAGCTCCCGGCGGGCCGAGGACAGAGGGGCCTGTGTGCTGTGCCGCCGCGGCGTCTCCAGCCGTGGAATGCCCATTGTCCCACTCCGGCTGATGAAGTTCCTTCTGAGAGCAGAGCAGAGTCACACGCCCACACACGGAGCTGTGCTGGGCCCTTCGAGGGGGCCTGGCCACCCCTGGTCTGGAATCCTGCTTATTTAACCCACCACCACCGGATCCCAGGCGGCCTTGGCTCTCGGCAGCGGAGGATAACATTTGTGGGCTCCGTGCCATTGTTTGGCCGAGCTCTGCGGCTGCAGCAGGGCGGCTGGTGCCCGCGTCCTGGCAGCGAGGCCTGGCGTGCCCCGGGGGGAGGGGAAGGCGCCGAGGCGGGAGAGGGGGCCGGGGTGCCCTGAGGCGCCGGGCATTTGGCTGTCCTGCCCCGTCAGCAGGGCACGGCCCACGCTCCGGTGTGGTTGTTAATTACAGCAGCACAAACCATCCTCCCTGGAGGGCTGGAGCGTGGCATCATCTTGCCCAGGGCTGAGAAGACGGAAAGGCCGTGACGCCTGTCTCCGGGTTAATAAAGACGGGAAACCTACGCGAGTTTATTTCATCTGCTCCTCCCGGGGACAATCCGGCCAGCGACCATGGGGACCCCAAGGAGCAAAGAGGCCAAAAGCAAGTGGCCAAAGAGGAGGGACAGGTCTTCTCTGTGTGGGGCGAGGACCCAAGGTGTCCAGTGGGGCCAGCAGAGGCCTCGCGAGGACGCTGGGGTGGGTGCCGCTGGGGGGATGGTGGCCGGGAGCCCCGCCCGCCCTGGCGCATCCGCGTGGCCGGACGGACTCTTGACTATCCCGAGACTCAGCGGCCCCACAAGTCAGGGGGCACGTGGGGCGTCGCCCCTCTGCTCCAGCGCTGAGACCCCGGCCTCACACGCTCGTGGCATGTCCGGCCCCCCTCCCGCCTTTGTTAAAGCCCTGGGGATCCTACATGTTAATTCCCAAAGAATGGAACAGCCAGAGGGGCCCGGAATTGCTGGGATCTCATTCCTGCGGATTAACGACTTCCGCAACCTGACGGGACAAGTCTGAGAAGCTGCTTCCCCTCGCTCCACTCCGTGGCTCACCTGCTGGTCTCTGGCTCCTCACGTCAGTTTTCAAGAACCTGCGGAGGTTTCGGGCAGCGCCCACGTGGCCCGGCGCGAGTCTCGGGTCAGAGTAAGGAAGATGCCAGGCCAGGCCTGCGGGCCACTCTCGAGCGCATACCTCCCCGGGGAACGTCACCCTCTGACGGCGCTTTGCTCCGAAGATTCACCAGTCATGTCTTCACAAAAGTGACAAACCAGAGCTCGTGTAGCTTTGCCTCCTGGCGACCTGCGAACCCTCCTGAAGAACTGAGGTGGACCCAGCGGAAGCCTGCGGCCCAGATGGGGCAGGACCGGGGTGAGGAGTCCCAGCCCTTCGTCCCGGCGTGTGTGGGAGGGACTCGGGGTGTCAGGAACACCCAAAGCAGGTTCCCCGCAGCCCCGGCGCCACCGGGAAGCGGTCAGGGCAGGTGCGGGGCCACACCTGCTTCCCTCTCGCGGTGTGAGATGTAGGACTGCGCCACGGAACCGGCTCAGTTCGGATGGAAGGAACATCTCCTGGTTTCCCGTGAAATCACACGTCCAACATCTCACCTGCACGTTACCTTGTAGGTGCCGTCCCCACCTTGGCACCTGGACAGCCGAGTCCCCCACCAGTCCCTTCCCTCCGTTTCACTTTGGCCATTGCACGTCCCTTGTGCGTCCATTTCAATTGCAGAATCAGCTTGCACATGTGCACATGCAAAACACATGCATGTGCACGTGCTAAACACACGTATGCACATGCACACAACACATGTGCATGCAAAACATGTGTACGCGCACAACACATGCATGCACACACAAAACGTGCATGGCCACACAAAATACGTGTGTGCACACACACAAAACACATGCGTGTGCGTGCACACAAACAAGACAAAACCTTCTGGGATTTTGTTGGGAACAGCATTGAATCCATAGATTGGTTTGAGGAGAATTGAAGTCTTTCTGGCCCTGAGTCTTCCCTCGGTCACTACGACCCACCCCTCATTTATTTAGGTAAACGGTGGGCCACCTCAAAGGGGAGGGGCTTACAGGTTATAGGTGGGTTTAAAGATTCTTTGACTTGTAATTAAAGGCATGAAGCTTTGTCTAAAGGCTTGGAATGTTTCAACACAAGGAGCTGTTTATCAGAGACCAGCCACAGGACATCTATTTGTTGTGTAAATTGAGGGCCTGCAGGTGTGTCTTGCATAGCCTTAGGCCAGTTAATGGGTCACAAAGGATGTGGTGTGACCAGGCCTGTCTGACCTCCCTCCTCCTGGCAGGCAACTTACTTTTGGGATATTTCTTTGGCCACGAGGGGTCCACTCAGGCGGCCGGCAGGGAGAGCCTTAAGATCTTATTTTAGTTCACGAGCCCTGACGCCCAGGACCTCAGACTGTGACTATATTTGGAGCTCGGCCCTCAGAGAGGCCACGGAGCTAGGATGAGGCCACTGGGGGCCCTGGTCCAATCTGAGTGGGGTCCTCTCGAGAGGAAACTGAGGCACAGAGATGCCAGGATGCACACGGGAAAGGCCGCCTGCGGATGTCACGGAAGAGCCCGAAAAGGGAAAATGTATCACAAGTTGTCTCTTTAACCCCCCAGGCTCTTTTTGGGAATCAAAACCTGCATTCCTGCCCCAGGCCGGTCATCAGAGGGGCAGAAAACTGTTCTCTGTTTTTGCATCTCAAACCACAGGAGGAGCCTCAACGGAAAGGTCGGGTCTTCACGGAGAGGGAGACGCTGTAGTTAAACAGCAAGAGCCCGAAGCTGAAAACCGCTTTAAAACTCAGTATTTCTGCTTAAAGGGAGGACGACGGTTCTCTAAGACGAGAGTCTCCGTCCTCCTCATTTGTGGCACCTTTTCCTCCAGACCCTCGTCCTCCGTCTTCTTTGGCCTCAGGGACCTTGAGGACGGCCTTGCTGACATAACAGGAAAATATCTGTGAACTAAAATATAATTTTAAGGCTCACCCGATGACTGAATGGACCCCCTCGTGGCCAAAGGAATATCCTAGAACTAAGTTGCCTGCCAGGAGGAGGGAGGTCAGACAGGCCTGGTCACACCACATCCTTCGTAAGCCATTAACTGGCCTAAGGCTATGCAAGACACACCTGCAGGCCCTCAATTTACACAACAAATAGATGTCCTGTGCCTCATCTCTGATAAACAACTCCTTGTGTTGAAACATTCCAAGCCTTTAGACAAAGCTTCATGTCTTCAACCAATTACAAGCCAAAGAATCTTCAAACCCACCTAGAACCTGTAAGCCCCCTGCTTCGAGATGGCCCACCTTTTCGTGCCAAACCAATGCCTGCCTCCCACGTTTTGATTTATGACTTTCCTTGTAACCCCTATCTCCCTGAAATGTATAAAACCCAACCGTAACCCAGCCACAGCGAGTCCACTCGCTCAGGGCTTCTTGGGCGAGGCTCCGGTCATGGTCCTCAAACTTGGCTCAGTGTAAATCTCTTTAAAATTATTTTACAGAGTTTGGCTTTTTTTCCACTGACATATCTAATCGCATAATTTTCTAATAACAGCTAAAGACCAACCCTATGAGCTCTCTCTGCTGGCAGGCACCTGCCGGGACTCTGTTGTCACAAACATCTGGAATTGGCTGCTGCTGTGTAAGCCGCTGGTCCGTGGGGCTTTGTGGCCGAGCACAGAACACGGGGGCCGGGGTGGGCTCTCCAAGCCGCGCGCGGCCGTGTAGGGCCTCCGAGCAGGCAGGGACTGCCCAGGGGGCCTCTGGTGGCCTCTGTACATGCAAATCGGCCGCAAAGGGGGCGTGAGAGGGGTGAAGGGGGGCGGCCAGGAGCAGGTGGACACTTGGTACCCAGGGGTCTCAAATGGAGACCATGGCAGCCACCGGCACTTGCTTTGTTTTGGTTTGTTTTTATAGACTTCATTGTTTTTACAGCAGTTGTAGGTTCACAGCAAGCCGAGCAGAAAGCACAGAGTCCCCGGTTCCCACACGCCCAGCTGTCCGCCGTCAACACCCGGCACCGGAGTGGTCATTAGTCACAAGCCACGGCCCCACGTGGACTCGTCATTGTCACCGGAGCCCGTGGCTCCACAGTGCTTTTAGGAGCAGGCTTATTCTCTCCCTGGGTTGGGGGTGGGAGGGGGCAGCTCTCGTGTGGTCCTCCAGAGTAGACGAGGTGGGAGGGACGCGGGCGCGGCCGTGGGGAACCCAGGGGGGCTGAGCCCCAGGACCCTGGGTGGAGCGGGGCGGGGGTAGGGCTGGCGGGAGTCCCCGTGGCCTGCTGTGCGGCAGCGGAGCAGAGCCAGCGTGGAGGGGCCGGGGCAGCAGGACTCCCAGGAGGCTTCCACCCCTCCAACCACCGAGGTGCTGGACGGTCCAGCTCTCAGCACTGCGCACTGCTGCCTCGAAACCTGTGCTTTATACTCAGCAGTGAATGACTGATACTTGGATTCCTGAGAGCAACCGGAAGGATGGGGGCCCCAGGGTCCCCTAAAGGGGAGGGCGAGACCAGGGTTGGGGTCAGTGGGGAGGACGTCGGGGCTGCAGAGGCATCTAAGACGCCACCGAGAGGCCGACTCAGGTTCCTGCTCGGGATCCTGGGTGGGGACAGAGAAAGGACATTAGTGGAAAAAACCCAAATGACATGCGCCGTTAATAGCAATGAACCGCAGAGGGCACGGGAAGACGTCCCCCTCGCCCTGTGCAGGTTTGCCGAGGAATCAACTCAGGGAAGGGAGATTAATTGGAGAAAAAGCGCACAAATGACAATGCACACACGGTGTTGACCTGCAAGGGAGACGCTGAGGCCAGATTCACAAAAGTAGGGAGTTCATGGGGCCGGGCTGGGGACTGCCACCCAGGAGCCCGGATCACATGGTCCTGGATACACGCTCGGGTTAGCGGCCGTGACGGTGGATATTTATTTATTTGAGACAGAGTCTCGCTCTGTTGCCTGGGCTAGAGTGCCGTGGCGTCAGCCCAGCTCACAGCAACCTCAAACTCCTGGGCTCAAGCGATCCTCCTGCCTCAGCCTCCCGAGTAGCTGGGACTACAGGTGTGCACCACCATGCCCAGCTAATTTTTCTATTTTTGGTAGAGATAGTCTCAAACTCCTGAGCTCAAGCGATTCTCCCACCTTGGCCTCCGTGGAGCCACCGCAAAAAGGAGGACCGGGAGTGGCCGATAGGAAGTTCTTTGTTAGGGATCCTGCAGGGCTTCTGAGCTGATGCTGATTAGTGATTGACCAGCCATTCTTGAGCTGCAGGGCGTTTGCCACAGTGTCCGGTGGGGCATTATTAGGTTAATGAATGGCCACTGTGTCCGGTGGGGCATTATTAGGTTAATGAATGGCAATTGCTTCAGGAGATAAATGCTTGTGATTGCTGTCTCAGTTCCAAGCCGACACTCTCACTTGAAAGTTTTTTTCCTTCCTGGGGGGTGGGGGAGGACCACAGAGTGATCACCCCACCCCCCACCCCCAGGGGTGCGGAGGCTCAGATACCATCTAGAGGTTACAGAGAGATGAAGGGCTCAGACCCTGGCCCCCAGCAGGTACAGTGTAGATCAGGTTACAGCCGCCGGGCAGGTGCGGGGAGGAGAGGAGGCCTGGCCCGAGTAGGGGTCTCGTCATGCAGAGGAACCTCTGGGGCAGCCCCTCGGTCAATGTTTCCTTCTGACCTTTAAAGACTCTAGTCAGTTTGTGTCTCCCAGAGCCCGACCGGGGGAGGGGGGGAGGCCTGGCTGTCTCAGGTAGGATTCTCCCGGCTCTCCGAACAGCAAGATACGTCAGAGAAACATACTTTGGGCTAAAACATGCTCATTTTCTTCAATACCAATGTTGGTTTCTTCGGCCAATACACCGTGCTGTGGGAGAGAGAAGTCTCAAGCTATCTGCATCTTTTCTACAAACCTAAAATTATTCCAAAGAAAAAAAAATCTTAAAAAGAAAACCAAAACAAATGAGCCACAGGCGAAAGCTCCAGGAGGCTGAGCCAGTGGGGACAGGGTGACGATGGCGGGAGAAGGTGGGGACAGGGAAGCTGGGTCAGCAGCTCGGGTGGGGCGGGCGCGTGGTTCTCTTTGTGGGGGACACAGAGGTCGCAGGCTCCTCTTTCCTGTGCTTTGGTGGTGACGATGTCATGGGGAAGATTAAATCATAAACGAGCTAACAGTGGCCCCTGGCAATGGCTTCTCTGGCTGGGCCAGGGGAAGGGAAGAGTCTGCACTCGTTTGTTTTCTGAACAGTTGGGCAAACAGTAATTTACTGGTTTCCACGGACACCTAAGAGATACCAGGTGGCAGTGACTCCACGGCCTGCAAATGTCCCTCTGTCCTCCCTCTGGGTGAGGCCAGCCTGGCAGGACACCCAGTGGGCTGCTGGGCCCCACCGAGCCCACCCACGGGCGCGTTGCAGGTGGGAGAGGGGACGCGTTCGTGCTGAGGGGGCAGCACCCCGAGTGCTGTGCGCTGCTCTCCCCTCGTCCATCCTTTGGAACCACGGCCGGATCTGCACCAAAGCCCCTTGAAACCTGCGGACCAAGAACGCAGCTTCCTACACGCTGTTGTCTGGGGTGGGGGGGCGCGGGGGGGAATTCAGGCAGCCTGGCTCCCCCTGGGCCAGGCCCCCAGGGGGACCCCAGCACAGCCACAGGGGCTGCCGGGACGGACCACCTGTCTCGAGCGCCTGCCCCGTGCCTTTTCCGGTCGGCCTGACGTCTGTGACTAGGACAGACGCCAGCCAGGTGCCCATCTGCGTGGACAGAGTGCTCTGCCTCGGGGCTCGGCCCTGCCAGGTCCCCGCCTGGCCGGGAGGATGATGCAACTTTTGCTTCCTGTGTCTGCAGCGCGCGGCGCCCGCGTCCGCGGGGAAGGGCCGCCCTCTGGTGGCCGCGCCGGACATCGCGGGCTCGGGGCCTGGCTAACTTCTGGGCGGTGTTGCGTCAGCCGACGGGTGCTAAGGAAACCGAGGTCTGCTGGGCTTCCGTCATGGGTGACCCGGGCTCACGGCCACCCCGCCGGCCGCGGGGTTCTGGGGTGTGGCTCGGTGGTGCAAGGGGTCTGAGTCACACGTCTGTGTCTCACTGTCCTGGGACCTCATGGGCCTGGCCGAGGCCCTGGTCGACCCCTCGCCCTCCAGCCCTCCCTGCCACATCCCAGGCCCAGGACAGGGTCAGGCCGTCTCCGTGCGGTGGCCAAAAGGGCCAGCGTGCTCTGCCCTGCCGGCACCTGGACCACAGACCCAAGTAACCTGACGCCGAACAAGAAAACAAATGCCACTGTCGGCTTTTAAAAATGTCACCAAGGAACGTGTGTGGCAGACCCCTCACAGGGTTGCCAGGGGAACTGGGCAGGGACAGTCGAGGGTACAAATGGGGTCTGAGGGAGGCCCCCCCCTACCGCAGTACCTGGTAATTTTAAAGTACGGCGAGTTTGGTGACTTGGATTCACAGCTTTGCTCTCCTTTGGCCTGTTCTTTCCTTACTATTAAATACAGCTTCATGCGAAATGTCACGTGTGGGGCGTGGTGTGATCATGGCCCCTGCTGGTGGGCCGCGGGTCCCTAACGAGATACTGGTGGTGTCCTCATCACAGGATCTAGCATGCACCACGAGGCTCACGTAGGTCAGGGACCGATGCCAAGGCCATGCTGACGACACTCACTCGGCCATCAGCCTGTGAGTGGGCCAGGACCTCACGTGCTCCCTGTGAGGTGTCCTGCCACGTCTGTCCTGGCCAGTGTGCCTTCCGGAAGGTGGGCGTTGGCTTCCGCGCACCCACCTGCTGTAGCCTGACTTCCGCACGGCGCTGGCCTCACAGAGGTGTTCTTTTTTTGGATGAGTTGAAGGTAACACTAAACACATGACTTCTAGGAAAAGATGTCCCACCTCCTCGTCAGCACTTGCTGCTGTCCTGTTCTGGATTTTGGCCATCGTAATGGGTGTGTGTGGTATCTTGTTGATTTAGCGTGCATGTCCCCGATGACATATGAGGTGGGGAAATATACGTGACTTACACACTCATTAGTCAACCGTCTCAGTATGGAGAGGACCTCCGAGGACGGCGGCACATGCGATTGGGGTGGGAGGGCCCCACAGAGAGTCTCCGGCCGCAGAGAGGGAGCAGGAGGCCTCGCACGATGGCTCGTTCCGCCCTGGGTCACTTTCCGCCTGTTCCTTGGAATAACCAGCGAGGGTGTTTACTCTCAGGGTTGACAGCGTTTCCAGGGCCCGCGGCTGCAGAATCCTCTCTGCCCACCCCAGGCCTTCCTTCTCGGCTACGGCAAAAAAGAAAAAGAAATAAAAATAGACAAATAGGAGATACCAATCTTTAATGGGATGTTGAAGATCTGAATCTCAGCCTTGCAGGGAGACTGCCGGCCCTGTGCAGACTGACTCCTTCGTAGGGAAGACGCGGCTTGTGTCTTTCTCAAAATGCAGGCGGCGTTGGCTTCTCTCCTTCCACCAAGTGTGAACTCATGCACTGGTCCTGGTGCCTCTGCTGGATCTCTCTAAATCTTCATTTTCATCTCACTTGAGTTTTGATGCCCAGTGCACTGGGTCCTTAGCCTTTGGCAGTCCATGACCCGCGTATAGGACACTGTATTGACTGAAATATTCCACCAACTAAAGTATCTCCCTGCATTGACCGTGCCAAATAAACATGCTCTGCATCCCTTTATGAGTCATTTGTGGACGTTATTCATTTACTGTTTATTCATAATTTATTAACATTGAACAAATAGGGTGACATTTTTGTCCTGGAGACACAGAGGGAAGGCAGGAGATTAAATCTACCGGGAGAGACACACATGCATTGTCACACTGCACTGACTTCTGGAGTATTCCCGGTACCAGAGGAGGAAACATTGTTAATGGGAACATCTTGGATTTACTTGAAACTCAGATAACAGAAATGTTATTTCTGGGACGTCTGTGAAATGCCGGGCAACACTGAGGCAATTCTCAGAGGGTTTTCTGGTAGGAGACTGGGCATTTCTCTCACCGCATACCCACCCTCAGAGTTGGACACAGGGGACTTCTCTGCTGAGTCTCACCTCTGCGATATTAATTGCATCAGTCGCTGGCACTGCCAAGAACAGGAGGATGTGGTTAGCTCTGGGCCCACAGCGGGGGTTTCGGGACGACGCTTCCCTGAAGGGTCAACATCTGGCCTCCTCCAGATGGTCCGCGGTCAGAGCCTCGAAGGACCAGAACGGAGGGTTCAGTGAGATGAATTTCCATGGCCAGGCACTGGAATTTGAGGCGCTACAGCTACGAACTCTAAGCATTGGGATTATTAGGCTGCAAAACAGCTGGTTCCTGGGACAGGCGGGATTAAAAAGCCAGATGCTCAAAACAGGGATATTATAGGGATTTTAAAAATCTACTTACTTTCAGAATCATCAGCATCATAAAACAGTGAAGGAGTTTTACCTTTTTAAAAGCAAATTTAGCATTAGTGTCGGGCTTGCACTTTTTGTATCCTGCATCTTCTTTGGTCTGGCGCCTCCGATTCCTGCGGGCAGGGAGACTGAGACCGAGGCTGTGTCTGGGGGGAGGTCAGGGGTCACACTCCCGGGAGGTGGACGTTAGGCTGCAGACGCACACAGCGAGCACGAGCTCCGTGGCTTCCTCGCGACCTGATCACCGGGTGACTGTCAATAGGACCAACCTCGGAGGTTGTTTCCTAGTTTGCAGCTAGCATCTCCAGTGTCGCTTCTGCTTTTGTTCCATTTTCTGTGCTCTTTTCTGAGTTTTGGTGTTTCCTGCTCCCCCATCCTGCCACCTGATGTCCTACAGAATGTCCTTGGTCTTCACGTACTGCCTCTGAGATTGGTGATGTCCACGGAAAAGAAGACTAACTCTGTAAAATAATTTAAGGAGGTTTATTCTGAGCCAAATCTGGACCACGGCCAGGGGCCGCGCCCAAGAAGCCTGGAGCAAGTGGACTCGCGGTGGCTGGGTCATAGGTTGGTTTCATGCATTTTAGGGAGACGGAGATTACAGGTAAAGTCATAAATCAACACAGGGAAGGCGCACATTGATTTGGCCTGAAAAGGTGGGACATCTCCAAGCAGGGGCTTATCAGGTCATAGGTGGGGTTAGGGATTCTTGAGTTGACAATTAGCTGAAAGAGTTAGGCATTGTCCAAAGACCAGGAATCAGAGGAAAGGAACGCTGGAGTTAAGATAAGAGTCTTCTATCCTTCATGTGATACTATCTCGGGATCAGGTCAGGAAGTAAACCACATCGTAAAAACCTGTTTACCGAGATTTTATCATTTGTAGGTGTGACTCACCAGGCCCTCATAGCAAGGAATTCTGGGGGGCAAAGAGAAAGATCAGAGTTCGGTCCTCAGTGACAAGGGGGGACAGGAAACGGCAAGAATGAAGGGGGCCCTGCAGGCACCCTGAGCACATGGCCGGCACCACAGCACGGACCTCTGCTTGAGCTCCGTCCGCGGGGACCCCCCCCAGCGCTGACGGTGGCTGTGTGGGAGGGGAGACGAGAAGGGACTTTGAGGTTTCCTTCATCATACTTGTCTGCGTTTTCCAAACTTGAGAAATCAGCATATATGAACTGCACACTGAGAAGCACCATGTAAGAATGAATCCAGCTCAGATCAGCCTTGGCGAGTGGGGACAGAGAAACAAACGGTGAAGCAGCACCGCGTTTCCAGGTATACGGGAGACTGCGTTACCTGGACCTCCCACTTTCAACTGGAAACTGCTGGATAAACGCTGAACCAACACCAGAAAGGCATCGGAAAGCTGACAAGGAGCCAGGAATTACCAAGTCGGAATTTAATGGAGAGTAGAAACAGGGAAAGGTCGTTGGGCCCCGAGATTCTGCTTGCAGACATGGCCAGTCTTGCCACACTTAACTTCGGTTTTGACGGTCTCCAAGGGCAAGGGAAAGTGGTCAGATCCAAGCTGCCCAATGTGGGATGTAAAAGAGATCCTTCCAGATTAGGGTTAGAGTCAGAGCTCTGCCCCAAGGGCGAGGGCGGGGCAGAAGTCACCCTCGCCCACGGCCTCCAGAAGTAGGAGAGGTCACGTCAGTGCTGTGATTCAGGGGTTCCCTGAATCAGTGTAACCACCGCCCAGCCCTTCCTGGGACTTCTGGTCCAGGTACATCACCTGGGGTGTCCAAAATCCCTTGAGCCACGAGTCTGGGCTGAGGAGGTCGTGCGCCGAAAGTGCCTGTAGTTTTCCAACACCAGGCAAAGCCGTTCCCCTCGGTGAGAAGATGCTCTCGTCTTTTGTGGGACGTTCGAGAACAATTCTCCGAGGATAAGGAGCGGCACTATGGCAACACACACTGATGAGTACACTCACCACGTTTAAGGAAGTAATAGACAAGCTTGCACATATCTTCGAGGAATGGGACACGAGAACAGTGACCCAGCAGACTTGAGAAAGACACAGAGAACGTCTGAAGATATAATCACCATGACTGGAAGTCACACGGACGGGTGAAACAGATTTGCTGGGCCTGAGAAAAGACTCCATGACCTAGTAGATCAATCTGAAAGAATTATCTAGAATACGGCACAGAGAGACAAAAAGACGGGACGGGTGAAGAGACCCGGGAAGGGAGAAGGGACAGCACGATTGATCGGGGACCCAGGGGAGAGAGAAAAGAGCGTCACACTCCGGGCTGACGAATGTGCGTTTTGCTAATTGTGGTGATGGTTTTGTGGGTGTGCGCATACGGTGTGAAAACTGGTTATATGAATTGGAGTTCTCTTGTCCTAAATAACTAACTTAGGGTCGGGAGACCAGAGGAAAAGGAAAGTACTTGGAGCACAAAGCACCTGCCCAGGGATCCTATCGCACGCAGCTCACGGCCCAGACGACCTGCTGTGACCCTGAGCTCAGCTTTACCCAGTAGCTGCGAAATGACCTGCCGTGACACTACGGCTGGTTCCCCCTATGTGTCACTTACCAACCAGAGTTTCCAGCTCCTAAAAACTTGGCTAGCACCAGTGAGTTTTCTTCCAAAACACACGTGACATTTCTCTTTCTGATAAAACCCCCAACCTTCTCTTTGTTCTTCTGACGTACCGAAGACCGCCCTGGTCAGTGCACGTGCCCCAAATTGCAGTTCTATGGTTCTCACATAAAACATTGTTAGAGATTCAGCTCTATATTTTTATTTGACCTTGATAGTGTCAACACATATCAAATTCAACACTTTCTTTATTGTTTTAAGTAGAAGAATTCCGTGTGTTGCTCCATGCCAAGAAATTTGAAAATCTCCATTAAAAAGATAACCTTGTACCCAGAGACACACAAGTTTCCAATCTGGAACTTCAAGGCTGACAAATCCTACATTCCTTTCTCCATATCCCTTGAACTTCCTCCAGAGTGGGCAGGGGCCAACTCTGGTTCACTCCTGCCCCCTAGGGCCCATGTGCACTGGCCTGGCCATGTGTGAACACTTTAAATATACGGAATTTACTGTATATAAACACTAAACAGATAAGTCCCTAATTATAGCTGGAAATTTTATTACTCCACTTTTTGGAATTAATTCAAACAAGTAGAAAAATTTCAGTGAGGATATATAAAGATTGGACAACACTATTGATCAACTGGACCTAACTGACGCTCACAGAACTGCATCCACCCCAACCAGTGCAGAAGCACATTTGCTCCCAGGGCACATGGAACATTCTCAGCATGGACCACACGCCAGACTATAAACCAAGTCACAGTGAGTTTAAACGGACTGAAATCACGCAGACTATATCATCTGACCGCAAAAGAATCATATGATAAATAAATAACAAAAAGGCAATAAAAAGACCCCCAAATATTTGGAAGTTAAAGAGCATCCCAAAGAGGAGAGAATTTTTCTTTTAACCACTATGGAGCAATGGGACTGGATTTGTCCTTTCCCCTTAGACAGCTAGAAAACTGGACTGAATATAGGAAACAATGGTTTTGATTTTACTTTCTTCTTTCTCCCTCTTTCTTTCCCTGTTTCCTTCCTTCTTACCTTCTTTCCTTCCTTCCTTCCCTTCCTTTCTTATCCCTTATTTCACTTCACAAAGCATTTGAGGAACATCTTCATGTTTGTCCCACTAGAATAAAAACTCCTTGCAGCTGGCGGCTGGCTATGCTGTTCGGTATATACCTCACGTGGCCTGCTACAATGTTACACACCGTGGTGTTCAGTTCACGTTGCTAAATGAAATGAATTGTCAGCCTGTTCGGAGTCATGGCCTTACTTAACACGTAGAACCTCTAAAATTTGTATTTTGCTTTTTTAAGCTTTTTTAAGCTTTATTATACTTTTCTAAGCTTTATTATTTCACTTCATTGTCCCAAGAACTCTGTGTAGGGGGTGGGCTGGTTGGATTATTCTCACTTTCCAGAAGGGAACTGTGCAGAGAACCACCTCATCAATACCACACTTGGCAGATCACACTGATTGCTTGGGGGGGTAATTAGAAATTAGCATGCCTTCCTTCAAGTTAGTCCATTATTAATAGATTTTTTTTTTCTCTTCTGGACTTCAGTTTAAGGGCAGCAGAGGGCGCTTGATCACCCAAAAGATACACTCTAAAAGTGACGTATGAGATTTAAGATAATACGTTAACGTTTCAGAAATGTGAATTTTACTAAAATAGGACCCTGTACTTAATCTTCTTACTATTTTAGGATCTGATCTCATTTTAGATGTTCTATTCCCTTTCCTTCTCAGTAATGAGATTTCAACCTAACATAAATCACTATGACACATATAATCCAAGAGCCTCCCCATTTAGCTTCAAGATTCTTTCGGCTAATAAAAGTCTTAAACTCAGCATCTATCAGATCCTTCCAAACCTCCAGCAGGTATTACACTCCCCCTTTTACAGCGCTTAAGTGGGGGCCACTGTGATGTACTGCAGACAGAGGCGCTGTGACCGAAGGGCCCTTTCGCTTCAAGTGCCTTGCCTGCCTCAAGGTTACGCAGTCTACTTAGAAAAGCATGAAAGGATTAGGCATATTCTTAAAGTCACAGCACACTGGAGGGAACGCAGTTGTTTTCCCAGGGCAATAGTGAGGGCTGAGCCTTTTGTAGCGCAGCACAGAAGACAATCGTGTCTGGAGGCTCAGGCCATGTTTCTGTGAAATTCTCCAGCTCCTTTCTGATCAGTTTCTAACTGGTTCCTTTTTCTGGCTGTCACCCATGTTCTATTGTCCTCCAAGCAGTGCTGGAGGTGGAGATCGAGGCAGCCTTAATCCAGTTCTACCTTCTCTTCCCTTTGTTTTCCCCAAATTTCGTTTTTGTTCTTAAACAGCTAGGTTTATGGACAAGGCTTGGAGTTGGTTGGAAAATCATTCCTCCTTGGCTGCTCAGTGACCAGTAATTGGTTGGACCTAAGTAGACTTCTTGAAGGCTGAGTCCTTTGGTAGTTCACACACAAAGTAAGAAACTAGATTATTTCCTGATGTATGCTTTTCCTTTGCCGAATTTTTGCTTTCCTTTGTGTGTGTGTGTGTGTGTGCGTCTGTGTACTTTTTTTTTTTTTTTTTTTTTGGAGATAGAGTCTTGTTCTGTTGCCCTGTTGCCCTGGGGAAAGTGCAGTGGCGTCATGGTAGCTCACTGTAACTCTCAAACTCCAGGGCTCAAGCGATTCTCCTGCCTCCGCCTCCTCAGTAGCTGGGACTATAGGTGTGTGCCACCATGCCTGGCTTTTTTTAAATTTTTCTATTTTTAGTAGCTCTCGCACAGGCTGGTATCCAACTCCTGGGCTCAAGCGATCCTCCCACCTCAGCCTCCCAGAGTGCTAGGATTACAGGCGTGAGCCACCGCACCCGGCTCTTTCCTTGTTCTGAATTTCCCTTATTTCCTTGATTACAACTCCAAAGATGACATCTTTTAAGTAGTGATCAGCATTTTCACGCCGCTCTGTCATATCATAAAACTCCGTGTTCTACAAATGATTTGGTCATTTATTACATTATTTGTGGCAAAACCTAGAATGCGGTTTCCTAGCGGGAGCTGGATCTTACCCATCTTTGTTTCCCAGGCCTGATAAACTGACCACTCTCGGAGGCGTCATCAGCGCCCGAGCCTGCGGACTAAGAAACACACGTTCTCTGCATCAGGACATTTGAGGAAAGCCACACGGCACGCAGAACGCACTAACCGTGGCTTCTTGTGCGGCACAACACCCTGAGTACCTAACAGCATCTGGCACGCTGCAAACGGATGGGGCAGGGACAGCATGCATTTGACAGACTCCAGGGTGGAAGAGAACGCGGCGAGCGCGCCGAGCCACCCATCAGGCGACTCTACCGAGGGCTGCGCCGCCGGCAAAAGCGGCCGCGTCTGCCAGGCGCGGGGCGTGAGGGCGGCGCGAGGTCCAGGCACCTCCGGCCGGCCCGGTCCGCTTCCCCTCGGACGTGAGCCGGAGCCGGATGCCCCCGAGCCGGCTAGAAAAGACCCAGCACGAAAACAAGAACGAGAGCAGCGCCAGTCCCGCCAGCACTTCCGCCGGAAGTGGCCCCGGTCCAGACCGGAAGTGACGCTTTTTCTGCGCGCCGGGTCCTCCCCGCGAGCACCTGCTTCCAGGCGGCTGGCGTGCGCTGCTCCCGGCTTCTCTGGTGTTTCTACGCAGGCCGGCGCGATGGGCAAGAAGGGCAAGAAAGAGAAGAAGGGCCGCGGGGCGGAGAAGACGGCTGCCAAGATGGAGAAGAAGGTGTCCAAGCGCTCGCGGAAGGAGGAGGTGAGCGGGGCCCGCGGGCGGGACAGACGGGGGTCCGCGTTCCGACTCCCCGCCGTGCTGCCTGGCCGAGTCGCTGCGCCCTCCGGGGCGGCGGGTCCCCGTGTGCGCCGTGGTCAGCGCCGGCTCAGCGGGAGAGCTTGAAGCCGCAGGTGCGGCCCGGCGCCCTGCCCGGGCAGAGCCCGAACCTGGCCCGCGTTCTCCCGGGCCTCCTCGTGTGCCCGCCCGGCCCTCGGAGAGCAAGGGAGCTGCTGCTTTGGACGCGCTTGCTTTTCTTCGTATGATGTTCTGTGCGTTTTTTCTCTGCCTTGTCCCTCGGGTAGAAGCAGGGTGGTGGGAAGAGGCTGAGGGTTAGCATAGGAGGCCTTGGGGATGGCCGGGCCCTCCTCGGCAAGATGTGCTATTTGGGAGTAAGGCCCTTAACTTTTCTGAGGCTTACTCTTCTCATTTTTCAAAAGAGGACAAATAATCGTCACAGAATCCCTGAGGAGTGCGCATCGAGTGCTGTTAAGTGAGTGAAGAAGCGCTGGATGCAGGGTATTCCGTTGTTACCGAAAGTTGGGCACTTGTCCCCAGGCTGCATCAGAAGAAGGAGGACAAGTGGTTTGAGGAGAAGGAAGGGGAGTTTATTAATTTGCTGGCAAATGAGGAGTATGGCAGACCTGTGTCTTAAAATACCACAGTCCTAACTAGAAGCAGAAATACAGAACTTTTAAAGGGAGTTCTCAGCTTGGGGCTATTGCTGCTTAACTATAGTTGATGGCTCTGTGACCCTGTCTCTGACCCCATCTCCCAGGAAGAGGATCTTGGATCTGGTGACCTCTGCTGGGACAGTTCCCTGGAGCCTTCTGTGGTACAAGGAACACAGGACACTCCTCTGCCTCTCTGATTACTGGCCTTGGGCAGGGATGCAGGTTTTAACTCCCAAAAAGAGTGGGGGGTGTTTTAAAGAGACAACTCGTAAAACATTTTACCCTTTTTCAGGTGTTCCCTCTGTTACAGCGTAACAGGTGATGGTGACCACCACAGTGGCATTCCCCCTCCCTGCCACCCCATCCCAGGGTCTGCAGGTGGATCAGCTTGGGGTTGAGTGGGTTCTGTTTTCTGTTGACTGCTGCTCACGGGCTCCTACCCCGGGGCAGTTTTAATGGCCAGCATCTATTGAGAGTGTGCTGTGTGCCGGGCACTGTGCTGCCTGGGCTTCAGTCCTCACAGCCTACCAGTCGGGTAGCACTGGCATTCCCATATGACAGTCACAAAGTCAGAGACCAGCAGGTTACACACCTCAGGGTCACGTAGCCACGAAGTGGTGTGGAACTGGGGTTTGACCAGACATCCCCAGCCTGGAGGTCCTGACCACATTCCTTTGCCCCTTTTCTTCCTAAGTCATTTGTCCCCTGCCTCATCTGTCAGATAATGGGGTTGGACTTTCCCTAGAACCCTCCTTAGGCTCTAACATTCTAAAGTTATGAATGTGGTGTGTTCATTAAAGGAAGGGAGAGGACCCAGTGCAGCATGGAGGGTGAGGGTTGGGGTGGGAGGTGAGGCTGGAGAGGTGGGCTTGAGGGAGGGGAAAAGGTGTGGAGGTGCAGGAAGGACAGCTAACCTGTCTTCAGGCCCTGCAGAGTGTGCTATGAGGGAACATGGGCTGTGGCGTGTGGGGTGGGAGAGAAGGAGAAGGAGAAAGGGAGGAAGGGAAGGAGGGCTGATCCCAGGTCTGAGTTTGAGCAAGGTGAGGGCAGTGAGAGTTCAGAGAAGAGATTAGGGATAGAAGAGAACTTTCCACATGGCATACAGGCCTGGCATTGCTGGAGGTGGGGGTGTCTGGTAAACACAGCGAGCCGGGTATTGGACTGAGGTAGGAACACTTGGTCCCAGAGCTGTCTCTCTGTGCCAGCAACTCAGCACCTTAACTTCTTTTTATTTTTTGCGACACAGTCTCGCTCTGTAGCACAGGCTGGAGTATGGTGGTGTTATCCTAGCTCACTGCAACCTCAAACTCCTGGCCTCAAGTGATCCTCCTGCCTCAGCCTCCGTGGTAGCTAGGACTACAGGGGTGTGTGCCATAATACATGGCTTATTTTTGTAGCGATGGGTCTTGCTATGCTGCCCAGACTGGTCTTGAACTCCCGGGCTCTAGGGATCCTCTCACCTTGGCCTCCTAAAGTGCTGGGGTTACAGGCATGAGCCACCACACCAGCCCTATTAACTTCTAAGGCTGCTTGTACAGTTGTAGAAACAGAGACCTCCTCATGCAGATAGATGGCAGCTGGTATTTGCTAAGCCCCCTCTGTGCAGGCACTTTTCTAGCCAGACATGAATCTTGCTCTTATGGAGCTAATATCTTACTACGTTGGTCGGGGAGAGGTAGAGGAAATAGGCAATAAATGAGCAGGAGAAGCATCAGACCCTGCTGTGCAGACAGGAAGGTAGGACGGCCCAGGCCTGAGTTTACGAGGGGTGTCAGGTGTTCGCAGTGAGGTCAGGTGGGCTTGTGGAAACAGAAGGCCCTTCGTGGGGAGTGTGAGAGCTTTGGGATGAGACAGTACTCGGTAGTGCACACATCTACATTTGTAAGCCAACTGCCATTGTGGTCAAGCTCTAAATGTTTTTAATTTGGCATATTTAATATGCCAAATTCTGTGCATTTCACACACAGGCAGAATTGTTGTGATGCACAGATTTGGTGGAACCCCAGTCAGATCACACTGGCAGAGGAGAAAAGCTCACGGGTGTAGAACCAGCTCACGTGTGCCCGCTTGTCTGCCCTTAGGAAGACCTGGAAGCTCTCATAGCCCATTTCCAGACGCTCGACGCCAGAAAGACTCAGATTGTGGAAACCCCGTGCTCCCCACCATCACCGCGGTAAGCAAGGCAGGGCTCTCTGCATCATGGTGTTGGACCGTTCCCTTCTGTAAATCAGAAAACTGCTTTAAGTTGACACTGTGGGCTGGGTGCAATGGCTCGCGCCTGTAATCCCAGCACTCTTGGAAGGCCGAGGTGGGAGGATCGCTTGAAGTCAGGAGTTTGAGATCAGCCTGAACAAGAGTGAGACCCGTCTCTACTAAAAATAGAAGAATCAGCGAGGTGTTGTGCGCATATTTGTAGTCCCACCCGCTTGGGAGGCTGAGGCAGGAGGATCACTTAAGGCCAGGAGTTTGAGGTTGCAGTGAGCTAGGATAACACCATGTACTCTAGCCAGGGCAACAGAGCAAGACTCTGTCTCAAAAACAAATAAATAACATAAATAAAAAAATAAAAAACATAAATAAAAAATAAATTAAAATAAAAATAAAATAAATTGGCACTATATTTTCATAAATGACCAGCCACTTGGCACGTTTTCATCATTACACCCTGTTCCAGTCACTTCCTTGTAGATAACTGCAGTGAGCTGCTGTCCGGTGTTACTGTCATGCAGGAGTGGGGAACCAGGCTCCGGCCGCTGCCCCCGGGAGGCCGTGCTGGGTCGGAAAGTTCTCCAGCTGGGCAGCAGCGTGTGGATAGAAGTGTTGCCCCAGTGGACTTTTCTTTGCTTTTTAAGGTATTTTAAAAGTGCGTTGTCACAGATGGAAAGCTGGAAATCACCATAGCGTTTTGCTATGTTTGTAATGCTTTTAAATTCTCACAGGAAAAGTTTGATTAGTAAACAAATTTCACATGAGCCATTTTAAATGAATTTGTAAATTGTGTGAAAAAACCCCAAGTCTTACAGGATTTAAAAGTCTCGTGGAGTGAGCTGGAGTGCGCAGGCTTTGATCCTCATCCAACTTCTTACTCCTCTGCATCAACTCTTGTCTGTCCTCTCAGCTTCTGAGTTTTAATTGTTTTATAATTTGATGTTGGGCTCTGTAGTTCTATTTGCTGTTCATGGAGTAGAGGGAAGACACATCCAGTTAGGAACCTAGGAATGATACAGTGCCCTGATAAAAAGACATCTGCACTGGAATGTTTATGGCAGCACGAGTCACAGTTGCAAAGGTGTGGGAACAACCCAAGTGCCCATCAATCCATGAGTGGATTAATAAAATGTGGTATATATATACCGTGGAGTTCTACTCAGCCATAAAAATAATGGTGAACTAGCACCTCTTGTATTATCCTGGATAGAGCTGGAGCCCATTCTACTAAGTGAAGTATCACAAGAATGGAAAAACAAGCGCCACATGTACTCACCGTTAAATTGTCATTAACTGACCAACACTTATGTGCACATATAGTAATAACATTCATCTGGTGTCGGGCAGGTGGGAGGGGGAGGAGGGGGTAGGTGTAGTCACAGCTAATGGGTGCAGTGTGCACCGGCTGGGGGATGGACACGCTTGAAGCTCTGACTTGGGTGGGGCAAAGGCCATGTATGTAACCTAAACGTTTGTAACCCCCTAGCATGCTGAAATAAAAAAAGACACTATATCACTCAGAGAAGGGGAAGTGCGTAAACTTCACAGGCATCTGGCCTGTTTGGGGAGTGGTTTGCTTCATTTCCCTCTGAATGGGGTTACACTGGCAGGACAGCCCTCTTCCTGGTGCTGTGGCAGCCTGAGTGGAAGCCAGGGTTCCGCCCTCAGGGAGGGGAAGTTGTTACTGCTGGAGGTGCCGGCAAGGTGATTGCCCACTGACCCCAGACGCAGGGTTGAGCGGTCACTTGCTCAGAGGTGAGGGGGTCGCAGCGATCAGCCCTGAGCAGAATTTGTGGTGTAGGGGCCCCTCCCAAAGGTGTAAGTCCTTCCTGGTTTCATTTGATAGTGTCTGTGAGGAATTGGGTTTTATGGTTCCCTTTAGTTGGCGTGTTGTCTTTGGGACCCAGTTATCCATGGTAGATGTCCATTCTCGTTTGAATTGTCGGAGCAGACAAGTCTTAGAGATCGTTAAGGCTTCCGATGTGCCAGCACTCCTGAGGAAAGCCACTTTGTGGATTGAGTTTTTTGTTTAGAACTTTTCCTGGGGAGAGGGGAGGAGGGGATGGGTGAAAACCTACCTGACAGTACCGTGAACACTGTCTGGGTGATGGGCACGCTTTTAACCCTGACTTAAGCATAACAAAATCGATACATGTAACCAAAAACATTGGTACCCCTGTAATATTTTGAAATTAAAAAAAACCAAACTTTTCCTAAAGTAACATTGCCCGAAAAGTCAGGTTTCGTGTCAAGATGAGAGGTAAGTGTTGGCGGTTCTCTGGTCAGGTGGGTGTGCTTCCTGACAGAGGGAGCAGTTGACACTGAGCTGGAGTGACATTAAGACCACTTGCTTGGTAACCTTAGTAACTTCTAACCTGTCTCTCAGTTGTATTTTATAAAAACCTATGAAAATTATCAGTGTTTAAGTATGATCCCCTCGATATTGGCTCAGATGTGATGTAACTGGAAGTGGGGACACGACCCCTAGCTGGGTCAGCGCCGTCCGTACCTGCCTGTGTCTGCGACACCTGGGTGAGGTGGGCTGCGGCTGGCCGTGGCCTCAGGGCCGGTTCTGTGCTTTGGCCCCACGCGGACGGTTGCCCAGGTCGTGTGCGGAGCTTTGCCACAGGAGATTAATAAGTGTTCAGCGAGAAAAAGATTTGGGGTCAAAGGAATTTGGAAAACACTTTATTCTTTTAAAAAAAACTTTTTTATTGTGATAAAACATATATAACATAAAATTTGCTATTTTAATAATTTTTAACTGTGCAGTTCAATGGGATTACTTACATTCACAATGCTGTGCAACCGTCCGCACTATCTAGTTCCAGAACTTTCTCCTTGCCCCAAGTAGAAGTGTCCCCACGAAGCAGCCACTGCCCACTGCCCGCTCCCAGCCCCTGCTAGCTTCTCGTCTCCTTTCTGCTGTGCGTCTGCGTGTTCTAGATACTTCACACAGGTGGAGTCGTATGCTTGTCTTTCTGTGACCAGCTTCTTTCACTTAGTCCGTTTTAAGATTCATCTGCGTTGCAGCCCGTGTCAGAACTTCATTCCTCCTCGAGACTGAGTAATACTCCATTTTGTGGATGTGCCATGTTTTGTTTGTCCACTCATCTGTTGGTGGACGCTTGGGTGGTCTCTGCCCCTGGCTGTTGTGACAGTGCGGTCGTGACGTTGCCATCCAGGTGTCTGAGTGCAGACCTGGGAGGTGAGTCGCTGGGTCACGTGGTGGTTCTGCGCTCGGCCTTTGAGGAACTGCCCGCCTGTTCCCACAGCAGCGGCGCTGCTCCATTGCTGGTTTCCTCACTGCGGAATTTCTCAGCCCATGAAATGTTTCTGTGCACAGTAAATCCCCAAGAGAAAAATAGAGTTTTCAGATTTCCCAAGCTTATTTGGCTGTGAAACCTGTTTCTCCTTTGAGAAGCGGTTTGTGGAATTGGTGTCACGGAACACACCTTGGGAGCAGCCTCAGAGAGGACTCTGAAGGAGGGTGTTTTCCGGTGGCTGGCCCCCATAGCCACTGTGTCTGGGGCTGCCTTCAACCGAAATGGTCAGACGTTCTTCCTTGTAGCCATTGTTTTGTCCCCAAGTGGGAAATAATTAGAAGGTTACTTACATTTTCTAGCTGGAAGGTACCCGGGATGTATATTGAAATAGTAAGTACAGGATTTTTTAGAACAGTTCTGGTTGTGATTTAAGAGGATAGACCCTTAAAATAGGACAGTTCTGGGAAATTTGATGTATGAGTAGACTTATCTGGACTTGTTACTACCCGATGACTTTTAAAAGGCAGTTGCTGCGTAAGAGCCCAGATCTGGGCTTCCCAGAAGCGTGGCCCTGGGCATTGGCACAGGGCCAAACGGTGGGTTTTAAAAGTGGCACCTTTGCTTCCTTTCTCAGTGCCGGACTCCTGTTTCGTGGAGGTTTAGAAACGGCTGGTCCCTGGTGACAGAAGGAAAGGGACCAGCTGTCAGATGGGCACCCAGGGTGTGACTCTGTGTTGACTTTCTCCTTATGTCTCTTGTAGGTTAAATGCCTCCCTCTCTGCGCATCCTGAGAAAGATGAATTAATCCTTTTCGGAGGTGAATATTTCAATGGCCAAAAAGTAAAGTATATATTTTTTTTCTTTTCCTCCCAAATTATCATGGGCATCATTTGGAGTAAAATGAACGTACAGCAGTGACATCAAATCCGAATTGGTCCCTTCACTGCCGCTCATGTATCTTGCTCCTGACCCACGAGGCCTGGTGTGAGGTGTTGTCCTACACAGGTCACCAGGGCGGTCCAGGCGCTGGAGCGACTGTGTACATCAGTCGTGCAGGGGGTCCTCGTGTCCTTAACGCACAGCCCCGCCTGTGCCCCGCCGCACAGCTGCTGCTGTCACCGCCTGCTGGGGTTGACCGTGCGTGCTGTTCTCCCCTCCATGGGCTTTTGCATTTCACACCCACAGCTTTCCGAGTTGTCTGGACAGGAAAGTGTGATAAATTTTAGGGCTAGCTTTTATTTTTGCGCAGGCCAGAAGGACCTGTGTTTCAGAGTTGCCTATGAAACGGTTTAAAGTGTGAGCTCCCCGTCCCTGCAGCCTACCAGGAGCCCTGTCAGTCAGACGACCTGCTTGTCCGTGTTCATCTCAGAATTTCATGCATTTGACAGCTGGGCGTGAGTTAGGAGAATGACAAATCTTAGCATTACAGTGATTACCGGCATGGTGGATATTGGGTCTTTTTTATTATATTGTCATCCCAAAGGATCCCAGGGGACCAGCCTCGTGGCCTCCCTGCATTGCTACGATTTATATTGCTTTAGGATTCAAGTCTCCCAGGGAATTCTAATGATTAAGATCATTCTTGAAACTTGCTGTCAGCTGCCTGGAAACATACTGTTTATGACACTGAAGTTCCTCTTCCTTCCTGCAGACTTTTTTGTATAACGAGCTCTACATCTACAACATCAGAAAGGACAGCTGGTCCAAAGTCGACATCCCCAATCCACCTCCAAGGCGCTGCGCCCACCAGGTAACGCCAGTGCTGGCTGTCCGCCTTCCTGTTCCCGTGTGAGAGTCACACAGACACTTTCAGGGTTTACGAGTGACAGGTCGCCTGCTGCAGAGAGGCTGGGCCTGGGCCTGCTGTTTTCTCCCTGGGGCTCCGTACGAAGCTTCGCACTTGCATTTCTTCCCTGTGAAATGCCTGCTGCCCCAGCTGTTGTGCAGCTCACACATAACGCTCTGTGTGAAAACACGAGTGTTGTACCTGGCACGGCCACGGAACAGCCCCTTGGCCCAGTGCTTGCCCCCCACGTGGGTGGGAGGACCCGCTGCCCGAGATGCAGAGTAGCTGGTGAAAATGAGAGCAGGTGTTCAGGGAAGGTGTCAATGGTGGAAGGCAGATCACTGCGTTAGAGTGAAACAGGTCGCGGCTGGGATAGTGAAGCAGCAGCACCAAGTTGGCCCGTTGTTGGCTGGTTTCTCTCCCAAGGAAAGCATCGTCAGGGCCCAGGGCTGTTGTGTTCCCAGCAGGGAAGCATCCCTGGTTTTACATACTCCGCAAGCTCTGTGGAGATGGGCGTCTGTCCTTGTTCATTGTTGTGACTCTCTGCTTGCAGGAGTTGGGCTCGCTCAAAATACAGTTTGAATGAGTGCCTGCCTTTCCCGCGTGGAGAAGGATCTCTGTATCAGACCAGCGCAGCGTGGATAAAACTGTCCCCCACGGCACTGGGCTCCCCCTTTTCTGATTCTTGGCTTAGAAGTAGCTACTGATCTGAAGTGGGGCCTGAGAGGGGAACCCACCTGCCCCAGCCTCGTGACTGTCTCACGCAGAGGCAGGCCCACGGGTGTGGACGGGCTCGTCTGATGCAATAATGGAGTTCACTTACTTTCTGGTTTAAAAATCTGATCTTGGATTTTAATAAGTAAATAAATCTTAGTAAGTTTGAGTCTGTCTGGTTCTGGGGAAGGGACAGTCTGTTTCGGGGCTGCAGGCTGAGGACCAGACCCCGTCCTGCTGTGAGTGCCCAGCGTCTGTGGCTCTCCCAATGCCTCGGGCCCGTGGGGCCCGGCGGGGGCTGGTGTCCTGGTGCGGTCTCGCGCTTCTTCCCTGTGCCCCTGCCAGGCAGGCTCTGGGGCTGCTCTCGTGTTCGTTTTCTTATCTGTTTTGGTCACTGTTACTAACTGAATTCTTGAAAAATCACGTCAGGACAGCCTTTGCGATGTTCACTTCGGTTATTTCGGAGGGTGCTGGGCCGCTCTCACTCAGTGGGTGCTGGTCTAGTCTGGGTGACGATCTCCAAGCAGTGGCAGTCAGGGTCGTCTTGCTGCTTCCACGACGCCTCTCACCGGGAAGCAGAGAGGTGCGAGACAGAGATGGGCTGCAAAGTCTTTTGCCCGTAGGTCATTGCAGTTCAGACCCTGCTGCGTGCAGCTCTGGGACATAACAGGTTTCTTCACTGTGGACTGGCTTAATGAGCACAACACTGGAAGTCACGTTCTTTATCTGCCCTGTAGTCAGTCACGCAAAAGGAGAAGAGAAAGATCCTGGATTTTGGAGGAGTGAAATTCTAGTGTGTAATTTGAGAGTTTGGAAGGCTTTTTTGAAAAGAATGCAGCCCAGTGACGCAGAGGGTGGTACTTCCTGTTGCCTGTGAGACGGAGCAGCTCGAATGGGCTTCGGCAGTTTTCTGTCAACGCCTCGTCTCCCGGGAGGACGGGCAGCCTGCGCCGTGGACAGTGCGTGACCTGCTGAGGACACGGGCGCTGGCTGCCAGCAGGGCCCTGGGGGTGGGGGAGGAGGACGCGACGGCGTGAGGGACTCTCAGTTCACTGGGTGGTTTGTTTTCCTCAAAGTGATAACTAAGTAAAACTCCCTTGAAATGAAATGCATGTTCTCACAAGAAAGGGTAAAAGAGAAAAAAGATCAAGATGGTTAAAAAAATGACAACGGTGTTCCTGTCGGCCTCGGCATGTTCATGAGGATACTTGGGGATTTTCCAAGTATCTTTGTTCATTTCTAATCCAATCCTTTCCAGTTTGACAGTTACAGGCTGACGTGCTCCGTCCTGGTGCACGTTCTGTGGGTTTGAAAAGAATGTGCATTTGCCGGCTGCCGTGTGTCCTCACTGGGTTAGGGTGGCTGCTGGCAGCGTTCAGGATTTCCAGATCCTACTGGCTCGTCCCTGGTAACCTTCCTTGTTCTCAAGTTTGCTTTGTCTGCTATTAGCATAGCCACCCCGATTTCTCAGGATTAATGTTTATGTGGTATGTCTTTTCCTCCTAACCCACCAGTGTCTTTGTATTTAAAATGCATTTCTTGTAAGCGGTGCTGTGGTTGAGTCTTATTTCTGTCTATTTTGGCAGTCTCTGCTTTTGAATTGGTGTTATTCCCCTGCGTTTAATGTGATTATTGATACGGCCATCAGTAATGTTTTTGATATTGCTCTACTTGTCCCAACTGTACTGCATGTTTTCTCTCTTTTCCCTGCCTTCTTTTAGATTTTTTTTTTTTTTTTTTTTTTTTGAGACAGAGTCTTGCTTTGCCCGGGCTAGAGTGAGTGCCGTGGCGTCAGCCTAGCTCACAGCAACGTCAAACTCCTGGGCTCAAGTGATCCTCCTGCCTCAGCCTCCCGAGTAGCTGGGACTACAGGCATGTGCCACCATGCCCGGCTAATTTTTTCTATATATATTTTAGTTGGCCAGAGAATTTCTTTCTATTTTTAGTAGAGACAGGGTCTTGCTTTTGCTCAGGCTGGTCTCGAACTCCTGACCTCCAGTGATCCACCTGCCTCGGCCTCCCAGAGTGCTAGGATTACAGGCGTGAGCCACCGCGCCCGGCCTTCTTTTGGATTTTAATATCCCATTTTTATTTCTCTGTTGGCTTATTAGCAATCCTTCTTTTTTCTTTGTCTTGTTTTGGTTGCTGTAAGGTTTGCAATGTACCTCTTTAACTTAGGACAGTCTGTCTTCTTTCCTGGGCAGGCACGTGCCATCTCCCGGACACTCTGCCGCCCACGGCTCCTGGGGTCCTGAGAGGGAGTGGGCCACGAGGGGCCCCTGCCTGGAGCTTGGCAGAATCTGCTGACTGATTAGGGACACCCTTGTTTCTGACTTGGCACTCTGGGCTGGGTGGTGGGCAGCTTCATGTCGGGGCTGCACTCTCTGCCGGCTTCTGCTGGCTGGTTGAGGACAGTGAGAGCTCCTGCCGCATTGGCCCGGAGGGCAGTGATGCCACTGCTTTCCTTTGCCGTTACTGCGCTTAAATCTGTTAAAAGTAAGCATCAGTAGTGTCGCACGCATACTCCCTACTGCGCGTACATTTTATTTGTGGGTAGTTTAGGTGGACAGTACTTAACGGCTAGGAAGGGACTCTGGGTGGGGGGGGAGGTGGGCAGCTTTGTTACGATGCTCATGGGAAGAAGACACTCTGTCAGGTTGTGAGACACTGATGCTAATTTTTGAAGTAACTGTCCATTTTAATGGGATGTATTGTCCAAACGTAAGTGGACGTTTATTTTGCAGCCTAGCAGTACACGGAAGCTTTACTAACTTTTGACGAAGGACAGTGAGCTGGACGGTGGCCTTGTCAGGGCCCTTCCCGTCCGAGGCAGGAGGAGAGGATGGCTGAGCTCAGGGCCGGCGGAGTGCTGGGCTTGGCGGTGCCACCCCGCTGGTCACCGTGGAGCCGGCCTCTCCGCTGTGTGGCTGCGCCCTGACCTTGTCCTTTCTCTTGACAGGCGGTGGTGGTGCCTCAGGGTGGCGGACAGCTGTGGGTCTTCGGAGGGGAGTTTGCTTCTCCCGACGGAGAGCAGTTCTACCACTACAGGGATCTCTGGGTCCTGCATCTGGCCACCAAGACCTGGGAGCAAGTCAAGTAAGATGCGGGACGCGGAGCCCAAGCTCGGGGTTGGCTCTTCTGAGCCTGCGTGCTGAGTGCTGAGTGGCAGGGTCAGCACTGAGAATACCGGGCTGGGGGCAGTGGGGGAGGTGCTCACGCTGCTCTGCAGGGCCGCTGTGGAAGGCGATGCTGGGACTGGCCTCTCTTGTCAGCACCTCAGCTGTCTGTCACTGCGCACTCTCCCCAGTGGCCGTCTGTTTACCCCGCAGAGGCCGGCTAGGTTTGGTGCTTGCTCTGGTGGAGCAGGGAGGGAGGGCGCTTTCTCTGTCCAGCTGGTGTAGGAACAGTGCGGCCGTGAGAGGAAGGACGGGGAAACTTTCACGTTTCTCTTCAGTGAGCCAGGCCCGGCAGCGTTGTGCTGGATTTCCACCTCTTCTGGAAGTGTCCGCTGTGGTTTTTGCTGCGTGTTTGTCACAGGTGTCTGCGAGCAGTCAGAAGCTGCACTTCTGTCTCTGTGTGTAGAGAGACAGGCAGTATGTTTGCATATAAATTATTTAGGAGAGTAAACTTCGAATGACAGATTGAAAGTGGAGTTGTCAGCTCCGTTCTCCTGGCGTGTGGCCTGGCCTGAGCCCCGGGGCTGTGCAAACCGCAACTGCCGCCGTCAGAGCAGAAAACCAGACTCTCCCTCGCTCCGGCGAGGCAGGCGGTCGTGCAGAACCTTGCCCACATGCTGGGACTTGGACTGGAGTGGGAGCCACTGTCACCGGAGACTGGACTGTCACTTAACCATGAGCCTTTCAGGGGTGTGAGGCCTGTTCTGCTTGGCTTTTAGCCGGGGTGTTCACCAGTCAAGGGAAGGACCTGCCGTGTGCCTGGGAGGAGCTGCAGACGGCTCGCCGCACACGGCCTGCCTGTGGGAGAGGCCACGGCGGTGGTCCTAAAGCAGGAAGCAGAGGAGCCGTGGCGAGGGTGGGTCCCTGCGCTTCTGCGGTCCCGGTCTCGTGCGTGCTTTGGGACAGCCTCATGATCTTGTAGGCACGGCAATCGGGAGGGGGTTTTCTTATTAAAAATTTTTTTTTTTTGAGACAGAGTCTCACTCTGTTGCCCGGGCTAGAGTGAGTGCCGTGGCATCAGCCTAGCTCACAGCAACCTCAAACTCCTGGGCTTAATCGATCCTACTGCCTCAGCCTCCCGAGAAGCTGGGACTACAGGCATGCGCCACCATGCCCGGCTAATTTTTTCTATATATATTTTTAGTTGGCCAGATAATTTGTTTCTATTTGTAGTAGAGACGGGGTCTCGCTCTTGCTCAGGTTGGTCTCGAACTCCTGAGCTCAAACAATCCGCCCGCCTCGGCCTCCCAAGTGCTAGGATTACAGGCGTGAGCCACCGCGCCCGGCCTCTTATTAAAAATTGATTTCGTTTTTTATATATATGTATGTTGAAACTCAGTCATTTCCCCCTTAGTTTAAAAATATTTAGACTCAACACGTGATCTTCATTGTGTCATTTGCTTTGCTTTAATTATTCCTTTCAGAACCCAGTTGTTATTTTTTTGCTTGTTTGTTCATCTTTGGCGAATTGATTCTTGATATTTTCATAGTGTTTTTTCGGCTTTGGTAGCTTTTGTCTGTAACTCACGGGTGGGCAACAGCGAATGGCTCCATGGAAGAATCCGTGTAACCTGGTGGCGCCTGGGTGGGGCCTGGCGGTGGTGGTAGCGCATTTGTGGGAGCGGCCGCAGTGCCACTCTGAGCTGTGTGTGACGCGGGCGCTTCCGCATGGCCTCCAGGCTCTGCCGGTTCTGACACGGATCGTGGGAATCTGTTCCAGGGAAACAGGATGCACTGTTGTTGGCGCCTGGTCACTTGGGCAGCCGCAGTTGATGGCCCCCTCACCCCCAGCACAGCCCTGGTGGGCAGGCTTGGTGGCACTTGGACAACACACAAGGCAGCCATCTTCAGTTAGGAATTATTTCTGATTGAATATTTACTATAATTAAAACGTGAGAGCTTTTTAAGGGTATGTTGTAGAAACTATTAAACATTTTTTATTGAAGGATGCTGCAAATGTAAAATTTAGCAACCCTCCATTCCAGTCTGTAGGGGACGTGGTGGGTCGGGGAAACGTTACTGTTTTCTTGTTGTCGGAGGTGTTGCTTATGGAGCCCCTTTCTCTGGTGGCGGATTCGGGCTCTGCTTGGCCGAAGTGACCAGTAGCCCGGGAGGCCCAGCAGAGCATTGCTCTGCCACGTCTGCCCTGGTAGTCGGGGCACGGTGGGTGTGCTTCGTGGGCAGCCCTCGGGCCCAGAGGGGTGCGTGGGCGTGACTGCTCAGGAAGCTACGGCCTACGTGGAGTGTAGACCTGGAGGCCAGGAAATTGAGGCTTGCCCCCGGCTTTGCCTTTCGTTTGCCGGGGGATTTTTAACGAACAGCTCAATTTCTGTGTTCCTGCTGCTCAGCATGTTTGTGGTTGTGGGACCCTCAGGTCTGGACCTCGCTCAGCTGCGAGGCCCCCGGGAGACACAGGCATGCACGTGGTCTCGTCTGAGGACAGATGTCCGGCTCCCTTTCTTTGTTGTCTCCGTCCTTCAGTCAGCTCGGGGTGCAGGGCCCTCCCGTCGCAAGCCCCAGGTGCCCATTGGGTGCCTTGACCGTGCCCGTGGCCACAGCCTGTCCTCTACCCACCCTGCCCGGGTCGTCGCGGGGACTGCTGACGTGGCGTGGCCTCACGCGACCTTGTCCTGTTGCAGCTGTGTGAGGTCCACGCTGTACTGCGCCAGGCTCATCTCAGCAGAGCTTTCCGCAAGACGTTCGCCCGCAGCCACAAGGACGGACGGATCTGCCCACGTACGATGTGAAGGTTTTGTGTGGGAAGTGACGCCACAAGGCATGTTAAGAACAGTGACAGGCAGGGAGGAAGTACCGACCACGTGAAGCAGAGCTCGTGTTCAGGCCAGGGGACTCGAGAGCGGTAACGAGGCTGAGTGGGGAGGTCAGAGGGCGAGGCCAGGGCAGAGCCACCCTGTCCCTGCTCAGTGTGGCAGCATCCCTCCTTCTGTCGGAGTTCTAGCTGCCTGTCCCTTGACCTCAAATTTACATTGAGGATGATACCCTAGAGAAGCTCCACCTCTCATTGTCTACAAAATACACGTACAAAACTGCATGAAAGAACAGGATGCAGAACAACACATGCCTAAAGGAGCCCTACGTGTCTGCGTGCGCCTCTGCTTGCGTGTGTGTGCGTGTCTGCACCCACAGTGGGTCAGGGAACCCGGCGTGTGGGCACACGTGCACGGGAAAAGATGTGGGTGGCTTTAGGTTTTTTCTCATTCATTGATCTGTTGTTGGTACCTTTTCTAGTGCCACTCCACTTGAATTACTGTCGCTTTATGGTATATTTTGATAGCTTGGAGGGTTTTTCTTTTGTACTTAAAGTTTTTTGTTTGCTTTTTTTGTGAACTTTACCATCAGGTTTTCACATTCTATTTTTAACATTCCAGCAGGATGTTGTTGACTTGATTGCATTTGTTTATAAATTGCACTTGGGGAGAATTGACATCTTTGTACCCCTCAGTCTTCCTGGTCAGGAACATTGCATGTGTCTCCGTTCAGTTAGGTTTTTTATTGTTCAGGAAAGTTTGAAATGGCCTAGGAGCAGAATTGCAGAGTCCAATGGCGTATGGCTTGTACAGCCTGTACCTCTCGTGTAAAGGTTCTCCCAGAAGACAAGGTAGCCCCCCACACGGGTGGGTGGGGGTCTGATTCCTGGCAGCTGCCAGCACATAGCGTTATTATTCTGGCGTTTTCTTAATCACTCTTGAACTTCACCCTCACTTCGTAGCCAGGGCTGTTGCTACCCCACGGCTGTGGCTGCAGAGTGAGTTTTCTTGCCTTACTTGATAGCCCTAAGGTTGGCTGGCCCGCAGCGTCTGTGTTTTCAGTCTGGCCTCTCTTGTACTTCGGAATGGGCCTCGTGAAGCCCGTGAGGGTTTCTCATGGCGGGCAGCTGTCAGCCGAGGGCGGAGCCACATGGAGCGTGTGCCCCGAGGGGCACCTGGGGCGCTCAGGTGAATGAATGCCTCTTCCTGCCCTCCCCACGCCAGACGTCAGTCTGCTTCAAAGCAGGTTTGAGACGGGGCTCAGCAATCTGCATTTTACATTCACCGCTCCCTGCGCCCTCTCCGGATTGATCCTGACGGCCCTGGACCTCGGACCACAGT
>CM052442.1:133624499-133687193 GCA_028533085.1 Varecia variegata | reverse complement strand
CCACTGATGTGAAATTTTTAGCTGTTGTCTTTTAAAAAGTAAGAAAACCCATGTAAAATGCCTCTTAGCTCCTTAACAATTAAAATAGTGTAGGTATTGCTTTTGTAATTTACTAATGACTCCCAAATGCCAGCGTTACCAGGCGCTTGTCTGGGAGGACGTGCTCCACTGAGCGCAGCACGGGCTCAGTTGACGTGGCCTGGGGTGGCTGTGGACCATGCAGGAGGGTTGGCACCAGAGTCAGCCTGGCGGTTTTGGGTGCGTTGGCCGCGTGCGGGGCTGTGCCCTGGAGCTGCTGTGCCGTGGCTGGACTTGGTCACTGCTGCCCTGGCCGCCCCTGAGGGAGGACTGGCGCTGGGTGCTTTTCCTCTGTGGTGTTTTAAATTGATCTGGAAGAAGAAGTAACGAGATTGAGCCAAAATGAAGACTTCACCATTTCTGGGGACGACGGCTCAGCCAGGTCTCGTTGCTGGGCCTGCGACCATGTGCGTGGTGTGGGCTCTGTCCTCGGAAAAGTGCAGAAAGCTGAGTTTTTTGTTACCATGGTCTGGCCCCGCACTGTGCGTTCATTTTTTGGTTAATATTTTTCACTCCTGTGGGGGGAGTCAGTCAACACTGAGGCTGAGAAAGGGTCAGTACTGGTGGGGGCAGGTAGAGGCTGAGTCCCGCCAGCATCTGCAGGAGTCAGTCCCTTTCGTGGCCTTTAAGAAGGTTTTTCTTGTGGTAGGCCAGCACGGATTTCTCCTGTCATCTGGTCCTTCTGAGCGATAATGTATCTCTCTGATGCCGATGCTCTGGTTTGAGTTATGTTTCTAACGTGTAGCGAGTGCCTCCAGCCCATTCTTGCATGTACTCGCCCCCCAGTGAGATGATTCTTAATGGACGGCAGGAGGGGGCTGGGCATGCCCCAGGGTGAGAACTGGTCTTCCGCTGTACATGGGGAGGCCGCGTGAGCCCGGGCAGGTCTCTGGGGGCGCACCTGCGTGGGCTGTGGCCTGTGGCCTGCATGTTTCCATCTTTATACAGCTCGGATTGCACTGGATGCTGGAGACTGAAATGGGGGGAGCACGAGGCCCGAGTCAGCTCCGTGCCCCGTCCTGCCACCTGCCACCGAGGTCCCGGCAAGGAACAGATGCAGCCCTGGCACCCACCTGTGCCTGGCAGGCTGGGGCCACCCCAAAGGGCCCAGGTGCCTGTTTGATATAAAGAAAAGTACACAGTCATTTGCAGCTCTGTCCTCAGATGAAGCTGCGAGTGCGTCAGCCTCCCAGGAGCCCGTGTGCCTCACGCTCACTCCCACGCGTGGATTCCTTTTGTCTGGTTTTGGACGTCATCTAAGCGGACTCTCATGGAATATGTGCTCTCATCTGGCTCTTTTCTCTGTGTATTACTTTGGTGAGAACCATCCATGTTGCTTATGGCAATCGTCTGCTCATTTGCCGTTGGGTGATGTTCCTGTGTAAGTGTCACTGTGCACTCAAGCTGTCGGTGGGCAGTGGGAGTTGTCGGTTGGAGTCAGGACACGTGGTGCTGTCGTCAGCATCCTGATGGGCAGATGTGTGAGAGCAGAACAGGGTGCAGATCCTGAGGTTTGCACGTGCAGCTTCAGCACGCGCTGCCAAACGTTTTCCAGACTGGTGGTGCCGATTTCTGTAACCAGGAGCAGCGTGGGAGAGTCCCAGCCGCTCTGTCCCGGACGGCATGTGGTGTGCCCCATGTCTTCGTCTTTGCCATTTTGGAGGTGTTTTGTGGCCCATTTGACACAAGTGGACACTTAGTAAGGTCTCTAGTGTCTTCCACGATCTGGCCGTGCACAGGTTTACTTGACATCGTGGTTTGGAAAGGAAAGGAAAATCACAGCGTTACTGACGCCAGGACCAAACCTTGAGTGGAAGGTTGGCGTTGGCCGCCTTGTCTGACGTCGGTGCGAGTGCCTGGCACTGACAGCTGTGCTCACATCTCCTTCACGCTGTCTTGAGTGGGAGGTGCCTGCAGAACTGCCCTGATTTAAAAAAAAAAAACAACCCTGAGTTTGCAGCACAGATTCTGTGCACTGTTTTTACTTTTATCTTTGTATGTTTGTTTTCACTGTGCACGCACGTCTGTGAGTTGGCGGGAACTTAGACCCCAGCGGCAGGAGTTGTGCGGCGCAGTAGGTGGAGCACGTGGAGGGCGCTGGGGACAGAACAGGCACTGAAAGACTCACCTTTTCCCTCCCACGGAAACAGAGAAGTGGCTGTTGACGGAAAGGTGTCTGATTGTCTGCACAACACCTGGCACCTGGCGTTTGCAGAGGTCTCCTCCCACGAGGGCCTGGCACTGATGGGGACTGGCCACACCTGGTGGCAAGGAGGCAGTGCAGGGGGACAGAATAAGCCACATTCCTGCTGCTGGGCTGCGAGAGGGGTGGGCAGTGCCGCTAACCAAGGCCTGGGGTCCTGGGGTCTCCCCACTGCAGGTTCTGGGGCTGGAGGGGGTGCAGATGCTCCTGGGCCCCCCACGGAGCAGCATCTTTTCCTCTTGGCCCCACCCCCTGTCTCTCCTGGTGCTTGTCACTCTGGGGGGTCCCGTGATACAGAGCAGAGCTGGGAGCGGGGACCCCCCTGAGAGGTGTTGCGGGTGTAACAGAATAGAGCAGGCGAAGGCGTTTATGTGCCTGTTTGGCTATAGAGGGCCTGCTGTGACCAGGGAAGAAGGCTGGTTTCCGTACTTAAAGTTTGGTCAGAACTTTAAAAGCCGGCACGTCTAAGGGCGAACCCCATTTCCCCCTACCTCCTGGAGGAGGTGCAGGTGGGGACAGGGGAGAGATTTTGGCTCCCCTTTATCCATTTATTTCTGGGCTGGTGCCGTCCTGGGTGGTCATCTGTGACTCTCAGACCACTAATGAGGGTGCCAGGCCACTCCACAACTCCACCTGATCAGTGTTTTGTAATAGCTTTCTTGAGACATGATTCATATGCCATAAAGTCGCCCTTTCAAAATGTGTACCTCAGTGGTTTTCAGCATGTTCACGGAGTTGTGCAGCCGACACCGCTGTCTAAATTTAGAGCATTTTCATCCCCCCAGAACAAACCCTGTAGCTCCCCTAGGAGTCACCCACGCTCCTTCCCCCAGCGCTGCCCTCTGTCTCTGGCTCCGCCCGTCCCAGGTACTTCACACACGTGGAATCAGGACACGTGGCCTTGTGTGGCTGGCTTCTGTCACTCAGCGTGGTGTTTTCGAGGCTCATCATGCTGTAGCATGAATCAGTGCTTCCTTCTTTTTTGTCACCAAATAATACTCCATCATATGGGTGGAGCACATTTTTTTTCTTCTGGGCTCAGCTTCTGGCTCTGCAGGCTGGCTCGGTGGGTTTCCCAACACGTAAGTGTCGATTTTCTCATCTGTGAAGTGGGAATAAAGATCCTATCTGCACCTTGAGGTTGTTGTGAGGTATAAATGCACATAAAAGGACCGTGCGTAGTGTAGAATAAATGCTCCTTAAATGGTAGTTTTACTATTAGTAGTGATAGTTAAAATGAAACAAGGACCTAGTTTTATAGGCTGCCGGAATTCTGGAGACTGCTACTCATTAAGGCATACAGTATGGTTCGATACCCTACACTTCACTAAAGCCCAAGGTGGTTATCTGATGAATTTGGTACGTGGAAAAGTCGAGCTAGATGCCAAAGGCATGCGCTTTGCAGTGAGAGCAGGAGCCCTTGCACGCGGCTCTCCTCGGGCCGTCTTGTGCCCCCTGGAGCAGAGAGATTTTCTGAGGAGGAGCCGCTAGCCTGAGTTAGGACACGTTCCTTGTTGGGTCGGCCCGTGTGACTTTGCTTTTCAGGGATTAAGACAGAAATCTTTCTGTTGCTTGGTGTTGATGCCCCTACAGTCATGAGCTGCATAACGTTTCAGGGAAGGATTGCATGTAGGATGGTTGACCGATGGCCATAATAATGTGCTTTTACTATACCTTTTCTGTGTTTAGATACAAAAATACTTACACTGTGTTACAGTTGCCTGCGGTGTTCAGCACAGTAACTTGCTGTGCGGGTTTGCAGCCCGGGAGCCACAGGCTGCACGGACAGCCCAGGTGTCCCGTCGATGAAGTCACCTGACAACACATCTCTCAGAACACATTCCCATCATTAAGCACTGTGTGGCTGTATAGTGTGTAATTTTGTAAGGTAATAACTCAGGGAAGCGTTTGTGTGCTGAGTGTTCCACTCTCTGTGCCCTAAGCATGTGGAGTTATTTGATGCACACAGGTTTTACGTAAATGTCACTGCGGTGGACCAGTGCGAGGGGGCCTGGTGGGGACGCTGACTGGCAGCGCGCCCCGTTGGAGCACCGTCCTGCACACAGCTCACGGGCCTCAGAGCACTAGCGCCCACAACGTTACGTGTGTATTTTTATGCCGTATGTACACTTCTGGCTGAATAGGACATGTTAATTTCTTAAGGCTCCATATTTAGGGGTGACAGCAGTTGAAAAGCCTGCCGGAGATTCAAATATAAATGGGCTTTTTTGAGTGGCTTTATTTTTCTAAAGAGGGATGTGAAATCTTTTTATAGAAAAAATTTTCCCTTTTTAGTGACAAAACAGTGGTATTTGGCTGTTGCCATGAAAAGTTAATTGAGTCCTTCGTGCCTGGCTCAGCCAGAGGACAGACATCCTGTAGGCTTCCCACGCCGGGAGCTGGCAGGGGTCTTGGCCTGGGGCCTTCAGGGCTCTGGGGAGGCGTCAGTGGTGGCACAGCTGACCCTCAGCCTTGGATCCAGGTGTTAGACAAACGCCGGTGTGCTCAGGTTCTCCTCTGCGCCTGCGTTTGAAGGAGACTGGATGCAAGCTTGCTAGTTTAGTTGTTGAATGAAACTCTGTTCTGCACATGGTTCTCATAAAGTAAAATATCAGAAAATTTCTCAGAAGGGGGTTTGTTTCCTGCCCAGTGAGTGGTGGTTTTCTTCTCACTCAGATCCCTGATGTGCAGCGAGGACGTTGTGTGGCCGTGTCCCCTCCGCACCGGGCGTGGAGGGGGTGTGGGTGTCGCGGAGTCTGCTTGCAGGAGAGGGCCGTCCTCTGTGCAGAGCGGACGCCACAGGGGGTGGTTGGCCCCAAGGGCTCCCCAGCTCCCAGTGACCGCGTAAACCTGCTGGGGGCATCATCAAGCATGCCCCAGACCCTATCTTCTGAGCCTTCTCTCAGCTTTTGGTATTTTTTTTTATAATGAACTTGGGCAAGAAAATATGCTCACTGAATTTGTGGGTGATACAGAGCGAGGGGGGAGAGCAAGTAAAGTGGTTGACAGATTCAGCATCCAGAGTTTTCTTCATGGACCGAATCTAGCAAGATGGAGTTTTTTTGTGGAGTAAGCTTCCCTTGTAGGGTGCATATAAATGTAGGATGAGGGAAATAGGACCAAGAGGCCACCCTTGCCAGTGGCCCAGGGGGATTTGGTGAGTTGTGATTCGATAGGAATCAGCGTGTGAGGCGGCTGCCCAGCGGGCTCCTCAGCACGCGGTGTCTGGAGGAAGGCGTGGGTTGCTTCTGGGTGACTGTCGGTGGATGGGTGTGGTGGTCGTGTTGAGTGACACGTTGAAAGGGACGTTGATGAAGTGGAGAGTGCAGCATGATCCAGCGTTTGAAGAACGGTGAGAACTGAACTCATCCCAGCTGGGGCCAGGGCTGTGTGAGTCGTTCACCCAAGCGTGCGAGGGAGCACGTGCGCTGAAATTGCAACGATGCCGGGAAGGTTAGCGCCGCCCTGGGCGAGGGTGGCGGGTGGATTTGGGAGGTGTTCATATTTTTATGCTGTTGCTGTATCTGTCCAAGGTTGGGGAGTAATACCTGTTACTGCTGCTGCTCGAATACCTGCCTTCCGGAATTTTGGATAGTGTGTACCTATGATATAGCTAAACTTTTTTAGTGAGTTAATTTTAAGTGAAATTGCCATTCTAATTTTGTATGTGAAGTCAAGTTCATGCATAACAAAGCTTGGCTGTAAGCAAAAAAAACTATTCACCTGAAATTTGTAAAGAGTAAACGTTTGTCTTAGATAACTCAAGCTTCCTTTTAATTTTGAAATTCTACGTTGTTGTATTTTTTAGGGTACCTGCCATGTGTGAGATTTTGTATAAACCCTGTGTGTGGGTTTGGGGAAAGCTATATAACATGTATGAAAATAAATGGAGTAATGCATAATATAAGTAGGTACTGAATTTTGTGATTGAGGTTGTGACCGTCCTTTGCAGCCTGGAGTTGTGGCGGCCTTTGCAGGGGTGGGGCGGGGGCAGGCCTCCTGAGAGGGCAGGTGCAGAGGAGCCCGGGGATTGATTTCTACGTGGGAGAGGGCCTGGGCAGCAGCCGCAGGAACTTTGCCAGCTCTCACCGAGGCCCTGCCTGTCCATGGCTCCGGGAGCCATGCCGGGGCTGCCCACGTACCTGTAGCAGGTGTGTCTTTGAGAGCTTCCCCATACCTGGGGCCCCAGCATGTCCACACACCCCCCCCTTTGTATTGTCTTTGTCCTTCTCTCTGGTTATGAAAGTGATACCTGTTCAGTGGTGAAAAGTGGGGGAATGCAGGAAAGAAGAAAGAAAACAGTACAACCACCGAAAATCCTCAGTTTAGAGCCTTATGTAATAATTTGCTTTGTAACCTGCCATTTCACTTAATATTTTTGAGTATTTTCCTGTGACATACGATATTTTAAGGAATTTGTTTTTTGAAGTCTTTTTTTTCCCCCCAAACTTAACTGTTGACACAGTTTTTTAAGTCTTTATCAAATTGGTAGAATACTACATTTATTTACAATTCTTTGTTTCCTGGGGAGGTTGATTTTAGTTTTGTTTCCATTATTTGTCTGTTTTCTTAAGGTTTTAAATTCACTACTTTTTGTATTGTTTTTTATTGCCATTTTTTCCTTATTTTTTCCTATTTTTTCCCCCACTGACACTGAATGTCAGATAACTGCCATACATTTTTCCTGTCAGTTTTAGTGAGGTATAATTACAGTAAAATTCAATAAAATGTATATCTTTTAGGTGTATATAGTTAGATGAGTTCCCACAGGTATATACACCCATGGAACCACCGCCACAATCAGGGTATGGAACCCCAGAAATTTCCCTGGTGCCCCTCTAAGCCCCGGCAGCTACTGTCAACCGTAGACTAATCTGCCTTTTAAGAATCTCATATGCGGTACCTGCTTCTCTTCAGTGTGATGTTACTGAGATTCATCCATATTGTTGTGTGTATCAGTAAATGATTTTTTTTTTAAAAGAGAAGGGGTCTCACTTTGAGGCTGGCCTCAAACTCCTGGGCTCCAGTCATCCTCGGCCTCCGGAGTAGCTGGTGCTGCAGGCTCGGCAGTTGCTGAGAAGTCTGCGGTCCTGTGGGTGCCCCACAGTCGGTGCATTCTTCCACCGAAGAGCATCTTGGCTGTTTGCAGTTTTGGACAATTACGATTAAAGCGTCTATAAACGTGTATATGTCTTTGTGTGGAACTGTGTTTTGTTTTCTCTTGAGTAAATACCTGGTGTCAAATTGCCGAATCATATGCTAAGCTTATGTTCTGTAAGAAACCGTCACGGTGATGGCACCGTTTTCCACTCTCACCAGCACCATGTGAGTGAGTTCCCGCTGCTCCACGTCCTCCCAGACTTGCTGTTGTCTGTGTGTTTTAGCTGTTCCGCTGGTGTGTGCTGGGATCTCCTTGTGGAAATACAGGCCTGTATTTCCCTGACCACTAATGACGTCGAACGTCTTTTCATGTTTTTATTGGCCACTTTACATCTTTTTTCCCCACTGTTTTTCTATCTCATGAACTTTCTGTTCAAATCTTTTGCCCATTTAGTTTTCTTTTTCTTTCTTTTTCTTCTCCCCCCCCCCCCCCGTTTTATTTTGGAGGAAATCCAGGCTGAACTGTTGCCCATATTTTTATTGTGTCGTTTATCTTACTATTAAGATAAAGTATGTTCTGGATATAAGTCATTTGTGAGGCGTATGTTTGAAATTATTCCTCCCAGTTTATCCTTTGCCTCTTATATTTTAATGGTGTATTTTGAAGTTTTTTTATTTTGATGGAGTTATTATATTTATTATGTTTTACCTAAGAAATCTTTATCCACTCCAAGGTCATGGAGATTTTCTCCTGTTTTATTCTTGAGGTTTTATAGTAGCCAGCTAGGCTCTATCAGGATGGTTTTGGTAGCTTGTGGATCAGACTAAATGGTACACAGTAAGTGCTTACAAAATGGAAATCAGCATAAAAAGAGGTTTTATTTTTATTTTATTTTTTTAAGAACAACTAGAAATTAAGCAGATTTATAGCTTTTTGTTTGTTTGTTTCCTTCATTTTAGAGCAACAGGAGGTCCTTCAGGTCGGAGTGGACATCGGATGGTAGCCTGGAAGAGACAGTTAATCCTTTTTGGTGGCTTCCATGAGAGTACAAGGTTGGTACCAATAGCAGAAAAGTCTTTCTTTGCTGAAGCATCAGGGGTGGACTTGTTACGGAAGACCCTCCTGTGTACACGTGGAAAATGCACCCCCCTCTCAAATCAGGGCCAGCCTCACCTGCACATGGCCCTGGTATCCATGAAGGGCCCCAGGCTGAGAGGGCCTTTGGCATTGTGTTGTCACTGCACTGAAATTCTTTTTTTTTTTTTTTTGAGACAAGAGTCTCGCTTTGTTGCCTGGGCTAGAGTGAGTGCCGTGGCGTCAGCCTAGCTCACAGCAACCTCAAACTCCTGGGCTTAAGCGATCCTACTGCCTCAGCCTCCCGAGTAGCTGGGACTACAGGCATGCGCCACCATGCCCGGCTAGTTTTTTGTGTGTATGTATATGTGTATGTGTATATATATATATATATATATATATTTTAGTTGGCCAGATAATTTCTTTCTATTTTTAGTAGAGACGGGGTCTTGCTCTTGCTCAGGCTGGTCTCGAACTCCTGACCTTGAGCGATCCACCCGCCTCGGCCTCCCAGAGTGCTAGGATCACAGGCGTGAGCCACCGCGCCTGGCCTGAAATTCTTAATTGTTGTTGAACAGGGCAAGGGGTCCCACATTTTAATTTTACACCAGGCCCTGCAAATGATGTGGCCAGTCCTGTGTAAAATGGGCTCCTCCAACTGTGGCCTGGGTCAGAAGACCCTGGAGGGCTTGTTACAGCTCTGATCACCAGCCCTGACTCGGCAGGCCTGGGAGAGGCCTGGGAATCTGCATTTCTGACAAGCGCCCACTTGATGCGGATGTTGCTGCCCAGGGGGCCTCACTCGGAGAGCCACTGGTCTATGATAATTAAAAAATCCTCCTCCTGGGGACGGCAGCGGGAGCCCACATTCTCGGCTCTCCGTTCCACATTTACGTCTGTGCGGCTGGAGCGTGCTCCCTGGGCGAGCTGCGGGCTCTGTGTGAAGCCTGTTGTCCGTGTACACACCTGAGCTTCCTGAGTGCAGACCAGAAAAGCCAGACAGGCAAGCAGGTTGTCACTGACCCTGTCTCCACGCGGTCACATCCTGCGCACAGTGTCGCGGGGTGCGTGACCCCGGGGAAGGCTGTCTTTGCAGTGTTTTCTGTGGGCCGTGCGCCGTCAGAGGAGGCTGCGTCTTTCTCTGCACTGGCCTGTTGGATGCTCTGCTCTTCCTGTACGAGTCTCTGCTACTGTTTTTTAAAAAGAATAAGTGATGGTGTCACTTACATTTTTGTCACATTCTGAATCCAGTTGCACAAATGTTTTCTGGTAATTTTTGGTTCATGAAAATAAATTCTCAAGCATGTACGAGGACAGCAGTATTGGGTGAGTTGTGAGGGGCAAGTGTTGCAATTTTCTCCCGTCACAGGTTGGGACGGTGTGTGTGGAGTTGGCTCAGTTAAGGTTTTAGGATTTTCCTCACGAATATGAAATATTTTCATTAATTCCATTAATTGAGAAAAAGGGATCTAAATTCTTAAATGCTTTTTTAGGGGTGGAGTTTTAAGAATATAATTCAAATTAAGCAAGTATCTTAATCGGTTTTGTGTGCTATAACAGAATACCTGAGACTGGGTAATTCATAAAAACAGGCTGACTCAGCTGACCATTTTGCAGGCTGGGAAGTTCAAGGCCACGGCCCTGGTTTCCTGCGAGGGCTTTTGGGCTGCGCAGTGTCAGAGGGCAGAGAGGTCACAGGGGAAGTGAGTCCCCATGAAGAGGGAGGCCCGAGAGGCCTCTGGCTGTGAGGCAGCCTCTGTCGGGAACTCAGCCAGCCTGGCAGGGCGAGAGCTCACTCGCTGCCAGGAGGACAGCGAGGGCCACTCAGAGGGACCCTCCCCTCCCCACCCAGCACCCCCACCAGGCCCACCGCAGCACCACCACCCCAGGGATCGGATTTCACCGTGGGTTTTGGTGGGGACAGACTCGAACCATAGCAACAGGGAGCGCTTTTATGTCCTTAAAGGTGCTACTTGGAGGTAGCAGTGTGTCAGTTTCGTGTCTCGTGTGGTTTGCAGAGTGTTTCTACACACGTTCTCCCAACAGCCCAGCCCCAAACTTGGATTATTTGGATGCAACATCAAAGAGAAAAACGGTCACTTCAGACTTGGGGCAGAGTTTCTCACTTTTTTCACATTTTCTTCTTTTAAAGATTGGTTTTAGCTCTCCTTCCTTTCTGAATAGCTGGAGAGCAGTCTCTTACCGTTCTGTAAAAGTCCCACGTCAGGACACAAAGCTGCTGCACCCCCCGCTCAGCGCGTGTTCCCTTTTCAAGTCCTGTCTGTGTTCTGCGTCCCTGTGCACCTGAGCCCAGAGGCGTTGGGCAGGGCAGGGTCGCGGTGCCTCTGGGCGCCTCAGGTTCTCTGCCTCGCTTGTGCCTGTGGACTCCGATCTGCTTCTGGTGTCTTTCGGTGACCTGGGCGTGCTCCGCGCAGGGTCTTGCGGGTCCTGCTGCGCTGTGACCGTCTCTGTTGTGCCATTGCCATTGCTCGGTGAGGTCTGTGATTCGTGCTGGTGTTAAAACACACGGCACATGTATTTTATATGTGTGTATATGTGTGTATGAAAACACACGTAGCAGTGACCTCATGTAGTCATGTGTAAGATTGTGGTGCTGCCGTGTGAGGAAATAGAACTTTTGGATTAAATTATTACCCTTCTGTGGGCTGGTGTTATTTCTAGTTTTCAAATAGGAGCTCACGTGTGCTTGTGGTCCTTTCTTGTGAATTTAAACTTTAAACAGATGACTTGGTAAATGGTGGGCAATGTACCTGTAATTTAAATCAGCTTCACCTTTTGACGTCACTGCCGTTTCCTGCTGTCACTGACTGTGACTGTGTGTGTGCTTTACTCCAACCAGGGACTACGTCTATTACAACGATGTGTACACCTTTGACCTGGACACGTTCACGTGGAGCAAGCTCTGCCCGTCAGGGACGGGGCCCAGCCCCCGCTCCGGCTGCCAGATGTCTGTGACGCCGCAGGGCAGCGTGGTCATCTACGGCGGCTACTCGAAGCAGGTGAGGCATGGCGTGTGGGGAGTGGCAACTTCTGTCTGCTATCTTTTCAGCTTTATCAACGATGGAAACTTCCAAATAAGGTTACACATGAGTTTAATATCAACTATTTTCATTAAATTAGAAATAGAGGTAGTGCTAATCTGGTCCTTTTTGAACATTTTATTAAGATTTTTAAAGGCCATACTCTGTCTCATGCATGTCCCCGCACAGCACTGCGTGTGAATAATTCTGTATTTTGAGGGTCTGTCTTCTAAAGCCGTAGACACCGACTACTGTCTGGTACTCCGCTGTGGAACATGCCTGACGTACTCCCCTTTCGACAGGTGACAGGCTGTTTGCTCCTGCGGTGTGCGGGCGGTGCTGGCAGGAATGCGTGTGCACACGCACAGGCAGGCCTGTCACTGCACTGCGCATCATGCTTTACCAGCCTGCACAGTCTGTGAATCTGAGAGGTATGAAACGGTGTCTCGTTAGGGTTTTTTTTTGAGACAGAGTCTCGCTTTGTTGCCCAGGCTAGAGTGAGTGCCGTGGCGTCATCCTAGCTCACAGCAACCTCAAACTCCTGGGCTCAAGCAATCCTCCTGCCTCAGCCTCCCGAGTAGCTGGGACTACAGGCATGTGCCACCATGCCCAGCTAATTTTTTCTACATATATTTTAGTTGGCCAGATAATTTCTTTCTATTTTTAGTAAAGATGGGGTCTCACTCTTGCTCAGGCTAATCTCGAACTCCTGACCTCGAGCGATCCACCCGCCTCGGCCTCCCAGAGTGCTAGGATTACAGGCGTGAGCCACCGCGCCCGGCGTCGTTAGGGTTTTAAAAATCCTTTTTATTTTGAAAAATGTCAAGCATGTCATGTAGCTAACTTGAAAGAATTTTACAGCGAATGCTTACATACCCCTACCTAGATCCTACGTGGAGATTTTAGTACGCTCGTTTCATCTGTCGTCCAGCTGTCTGCGGCCCTGTCAGTTCACAGGTGTCTCTTGACGTATGTCTGAGACAGTGTAGACGTCCTGCCCCAAACACGTGAGCGTGCCCACCAGGTGGAGGTCCGTGGTCAGTTTCAGTGTACAGTTCAGCTGCACCGAGGTGCACACGCACTGTGCAGCCCGAACCCGGGTCCAGTCCTGCCCTTCCCGCCCAGCCTCACTCCCCAGAGCGAGGACTATTCCGGCTTTTTCCCACCCACTGGATTTGCCTGTTGTGGAAGCTTTCGCAGATGCAGCTGAATGACGTGTGCTCCTGAGGGCACTGTCCACGCGGCGCGCGTTGTGGTTCGTCCACGTTGCTGTTTCCTGTTTGTTCTCAGTGCAGAGTGGCGTCCGCTGCGTGCCTGCACCACGGTTTATGTCTCTGCTCTGTTGATGGGCGCCTGGGCTGTTTGCAGTCGCTCACTGGCGTGGATGAAGCTGCGTGGGCACTTCGGGTGGTGTCCGGCGCCTACACGCTTTGACCTCTCGGGTCAACGAGCATCTAGGTCAGAGCTGCCGGGTCCCGGGGAGGCTCCAGTCTTCACAGAAATGGTCAGACCTCTTCCCAGCGCGATCGCACCAAAGATGCTCACACCGAACACGTTAGCGTCCTGGTGGTTGTCCACGTTCTTGCCAACATCTGACAGTGTTGGTCTTTGTGTCTAGCCATTCCGCTGGATGTGTGGTGTCTCGTTGTGGTTTTAATCCACTTTTCTCTGATGACTGCGGATGTCGAGGGCTTTTCTGGAGTGTATTGGTCATTTGCACTAATACATCTTCCCTGAAGTGTGTGTTCATGTCTTTTCCTGTTTTGATGGGCGGTAGCTTTGTGCCTGAGTCGCAGGAGTTGCTTACACCCTGGCAGCCAGGCCTTTTCGGGGCGGGGTGGGGGGTGCCTTACATGTCCTGGTGGTGGCTTGCCTGTTCGCTGTCTTGATTGCTTGTTGATGACTAGGAGCTTTAAGTTTAGACTTTAACAAAGTCTAATTTATTGTTTTTCTTTTATGATTACTGCTCTCCGTGACCTAAGAAGACCTGTTTACCTTCAGTAACAAAGATCTGCTTATATTTTTCTCTAAAAACAAAGACAGTTTTCGCTTTTACATTTAGTTCTGCTGTCTACCTGGAACTGATTTTCATGTGCAGCAGAGGTGAGTGTTTAGGTTTGTGTGCACTTGCTTATTCCAGCATTGTCTGTTGACAAGGCTGTTCTCATCCCGTTGGGTGCCGTAAGGCCCGTGGTTGGCAGTCCTGTGACCAGAAGCGTGGCTCTGTCCTGGGCGTATCTGTCAGCCCTGGTGCCCACGTCCCGCCGTCTCCAAGTTGGGCAGCTTCCGTCATCCGACTTCGTTCTTCCTTCTCACAGTCGTTTTGGCTCTTCTAGTGCTCAGCATTTCCATACACGTTTTAGCATCAGCCTGCCGATTTCTACCTAAAAGGGGGGCAAAAAAACTCCCCCAAAGCCTGCTGTGAATTGTGATTAGGGTGGTTTTAAATCTGTTGATGAATCTGTGGAGATTTGATGTCTTTGAGTCTTCCAGTCCTTGAACACGGATTATCTTTGCTTTTATTTTGGTTTTCTTTCATTTCTTTCGGAAGTGGTGTGTAGTTCGCAGTGTAAAGTTCTTAACATCTTTTGTTAAATTTGTTTTGTGTTTATTGATGCTGTTGTGAGTGGAATTTCTTCAAAATACACGTTCTAGTTTGCTGCTTGTATATCAAAACGCATTTTGTTTTTATATATTTACCTTGTATTTTGTGATCTTGCTAAATTAACTTTCAGTAGTTTCAAGTTCATTTAGATTATGCAAGCAACTGTGTGGTATGCAGATGAACAGTTTTACTTATTCCTTTCTTACCATTGTGCCTTTTGTTTCCTTATTGTGCTTTCTTGCAACAGCTGGGGCCCCAGCACAGTGTGGAGCCGTGTGCAGAGCGAGCTTCCCGGTGCCCTCAGGAGGAAGGCACTTGGTGCCCACCCCTTGGGACAGCCTCAGCTTCGCTTTCTTCAGAGATGCCCTTTAAGTTCGGAATTCTGTTCTTGTCTTCTGAGAATTCATATCATGAATGGTTGCAAAATTTTGTTAAACCCATTGTCTACATTTATTGAAATGATCATACGTTTTTTTTCCTTTATTCAGTTTATATTGTGAATTACCTTGATTAATTTTTTCTTTTTTTTCTTTTCTTTTTTTTTTTTTTTTGAGACAGAGTCTCGCTCTGTTGCCCGGGCTAGAGTGAGTGCCGTGGCGTCAGCCTAGCTCATAGCAACCTCAAACTCCTGGGCTTAAGCTATCCTCCTGCCTCAGCCTCCCTAGTAGCTGGGACTACAGGCATGTGCCCCCATGCCCTGCTAATTTTTTCTTTATATATTTTTAGTTGGCCAGGTGATTTCTTTCTATTTTTTTTTTTTTTAGTAGAGACGGGTCTCGCTCTTGCTCAGGCTGGTCTCGAACTCCTGACCTCGCGCGATCCACCCGCCTCGGCCTCCCAGAGTGTTAGGATGACAGGCGTGAGCCACCGCGCCCGGCCTACACTGATTAATTTTTAATGTTAACACTAACCTTGTATTTACGGGAGAAACCCTACTTGGTCATAGTGTGTTGTCATTCTTATGTGTTGCTGAATTTGATTTGCTAATGTTCCGTTAAGGACTTTGGTGTGTATGTTCATGAGGAAAACTGCTTTGTAATTTCTTGGTGTAATGTTTTTGACAGGTCTTGGACTTAATTTCTGTTGCCTCATAGTGTGAGCCAATTTTAGATCTTTTTTGAATATAGGTATTTAAAGTTATAAATTTCCCTCTAAAAACTGTTTTAACTGCATTTTACAAATTTTATCAATGAATTTAAAATATTTTCTAATTTCCTTTGTGGCTTCTTCTTTGAACTATAGATTACTTAGGAGTGTGTTTAATTTCCAAATATTCGGGATTTTCCTACGTATCTTATTTAATTCTTTTGTGACTACAGAACGTACTCTTTGTGAATTTAGAATTGTTTCTACCTATTGCAGGATGCTGGGTGTTGAAATTCAGAGGCTTCCTGTGTGTTTATTTTTGTGTAGGCAGCTTTGCGGAGGGTTAGTTATTCTGGTGACTCACCCGTGCAATGCTTTCGGGTTTTCTGTCTAGGTCATCGTGCCACGTGCAGACGTTTATGTTCCTCTGCAGTCCTGAGGTCCTTCAGGACTTTCGTGCCTTGCTGTGCTGTGTTCACAGCAAACAGGCCCCCTTGTGTCTCGCTGTCCAGGAGATGAGTCTTCCTGGACACCGTGGAGAAAGGCTGGCGTCGGCACCTGCGCTGGGTGTGCGCCGGGCTCCCTAAAGAAAGACAGGTGGGCCCCCGAGTTCACCTAAGTCGGTGATTAAAAGGTCTTGCCAAGTGGCTGCGCCCTGCGTCATGTGATCATGCACGGTGCTCGCTCCCTGCACCTGTGTCCTCTGGGAACTGCTCTGTGCGTCACAGGTGAGCGTGAGCTCCCGGCCCTCTTCTCCCCTGTGGTGGTTTCTACCCCGGGGGCTAGTTTTCTTGCAGCTGTAGGAAAATGATCCTCATTTTTGTGTTACTGTTTCATCTGTGAAAACACAGGAAAGCCGAGTACTTACTTGGTGCACCTCAAGTCTCATTCGAGGTGGTCCGGTTTAGGCGTCATCTCAGTGATGGGTTCCTGAGCGCCCCTGCGGGACTGGTGGCCTTTGTAAGGCTGAGAGTTGCACCTCAGCCTGGTTCCAGCTGCACCCAGCCCACCTGCAGGGGCTGCACTCGGGAGGGCACCGGACGGCCAGTGTCGTTACGGTCAGGGCACCTGGGGTCGAGGCGGCCTGTCGGCCTTGCGCCTGCGAGGATGGCAGGGTCCTCGGCGTGGCCCCGCAGCACCCTGCTCTCCTGAATTCACAGCCCGGTGAATGGGGTGTCAGGGACCCTGTGCAGAGCCGCAGGGGCGGAGGTGGGGCCGCGCTGTGGCAGTCTGTGCAGCTAGAGCGTCTCCACCTCCAGGCTCCACTGCTCTTGGGCCCGTGTCTGAGCCAGACTGAACAATTTCAGGGGCAACAGACTGTTTTTAAACTTAGTGTTGTAACACTTGGTGTGCCTTCCTCCAAGATGTCTTTGGATTCCCGTAATAACCTATTAAACTGAAATTCATGATGAAGGAGTGACTTCTCTGTAAAACGAACGCCTGGGTTGCTGTCACGGTGCGTCAGCGCCAGCGCTCCCCAAGCTTCTCGAGGAATAGCTCGTCCTTAAAGAAAAGCAGGGACCGTCACCAGAGCCTTGCAGTCCCCAGACAGCAGTGTGACATCTTCAAAAATTAATGTAAATTCTATTTACTTTTCTAGTACAGTCGAATCCATTTTTGTGAAAAGCTGCAGGAATTTAAAGCTAGTATGATCTGCGTTCATGGGGAGAATTTGTGCACAGGAACCAGAGTGACAGAGTAAGAGTGTTCCCTTTGAAGACGAATAGGTTGGATTTGGGGGAAATCACACTTCAAGAAAAAACACCTGCCACAGAAGGAGGAGTTGGAAGCTGCTGGGAGGACGGACTGGGGCTGGCCACGCGGGAGCAGAGCAGCCCCCCGGAGTGTCCGGCCATCTAGCTCCCAGGTCTGGAACTCCTGACCTCGAGCCATCCTCCGGCCTCGGCCTTCCAGAGTGCTGGGATGACAGGCGTGAGCCACCGCGCCCGGCCATCTAGCAACCAGGTCTGGAGAGAAGTATTTACGTATTACGGTACAGAAGCTTATCCTGTGGCCTGTTGATGCTAAGAAAATGTTGCTGTCAGCAGACAACAGTCCAGTTCACACAGGCCCACGCAGGCTGCTGCCGGGAGGCTGAAAGATCGGCTGAAGCTGAGCGTTTGTGGTGACACACAGAGACATCGTGAGTTCCCTCGTCCCCTCAACAGATGAGGCTTTTGGGTGTGAATTCAGTTCCCCCTAACGCTGGGCCTTGTGGTTTGGAAGAGCAGGCGTGGGCGTGGCAGTCGCTTCCTCTGTGTCAGCCTGCTGGGAAAGAGACTGTCTGTGATGTGCAGAAACCGCGTCGCTGGAACACACAGACGTTTCCAGAGAGGACAGGCGGTGTGTCCACACCAGCAGTGACGAGCTGGGCTGACGTGTGGCCCCGCAACAGGACGTGGTGAGCAGGGCACTTCCCCTTGGAGGTCTTCCTCCCCCAAGCCCCGCCCCTCAGGCCAATCATGAGAAAAAGAGCTGCCATATCCCAATAGAAGGACATTCTCCAAGATACTGGAGGCCGGGCGCGGCGGCTCACGCCTGTAATCCCAGCACTCTGGGAGGCCGAGGCGGGCGGATCGCTCGAGGTCAGGAGTTCGAGACCAGCCTGAGCAAGAGCGAGACCCCGTCTCTACTAAAAATAGAAAGAAATTATCTGGCCAACTAAAATATATATAGAAAAAAATTAGCCGGGCATGGTGGCGCATGCCTGTAGTCCCAGCTACTCGGGAGGCTGAGGCAGGAGGATCGCTTGAGCCCAGGAGTTTGAGGTTGCTGTGAGCGAGGCTGACGCCACAGCACTCACTCTAGCCTGGGCAACAGAGTGAGACTCTGTCTCAAAAAAAAAAAAAAAAAGATACTGGAGTGGCACTCCTCAAAACCGTCAAGGTCACCAGAGACAGGAGAGTTTGAGAAACTGTCACAGCCAAGCCAGGAACCTAAGGGGACCTGATGACTAAAGGCCACGTGGGATCCTGGATGCACCCTGGACAGGAGGGGACAGGAGGGACAACCGAGGGACTCTTGAGTGTGGACTGTGGTGCTGACAGTGAAACAGTGCTGGCTCCTGGGTTGTGACACAGGCCACAGGGGGACGCAGGCTGGAGGCTGGTGCGGTGCCTGCTTGGTGCTTCTTCTAGGATAAACTGCATTGAAAATAGAGAAATTAAAGCACAGATACAAAGAAGAAACTGACGTGGACTGGAAGCCCTGTGCCCAGGACGGGCGCTGTGCTGAGTGGCCATCTGGGCGCTTTTGGTCCCTCGGTACACGGTGTGGCGTGAGGATGTGGGTGCAGATGTCTGGTCTGGCGGGTGGTGAGGTTCACTTGAAGCAGAAAACGAAGGGTTAAAGGGATGTGGACTTCTTTGTTTTCAAGGCTCAGGAGAGTCTCTAGGTGGGCAGGGGACGTTAGTGTGATTCCTGTGCAGCAGCCTGCATCGCAGTGTCTGCAGTGGCAGGAGTGCGGATGCACGGAGTGGAACGCGCAGCCTGGCTCCGCAGGCTGCGTCCCAGTCCAGTGGCGTCCTTCCGCCTGGACAGGGGCGCTGTGGGAGCCGTGGGAAGCTCTAGCATGAGGGCTCTAGAGGAGCGGCCCCCAACCTTTTTGGCACCAGGGACCAGTTTCATGGAAGACGCTTTTTGCTTGGACGGGGGTCGGGGGAGGCGGAGCTCAGGCGGTGATGCGAGCGATGGGGGCGGCTGGGGATACAGACGAAACTTCACTCGCTCGCCCCTCCCTCTTGCTGTGCCCCCCACCCCAAGTTTCATGGAAGACAGTTTTCCCGCAGGGGGTGGGGGGCAGTGGCGGAGCTCTGTGGCCTGGTCCCTGACAGGCCAGGGACCAGTGCTGGTCCAGGGGTTGGGGACCGCAGTTCTGGAGTGCTCCTAGCAGGATGGCGGCTATTAGAACAGTGGATTTTAAAAATGGATCTGTTCTTAGGTGAGCCGTCGTGCGTGCCAGGTGACGTGGGACGCACTGAAGGCACTTCGGCTCCTCTGCCGGCTTCAGGTTCCACGTGAGGCCGGCCTGCAGCGAGAGCCTGCGAATCCCCCGCCCTGCCCCTCCCCGGCTGCGGGCGCTATGGCCGGTGCTGCAGGTGCCCGGACGGTTCTCACACGACTCCGTTTCCTTTGGCAGAGAGTCAAGAAAGACGTGGACAAAGGCACCCCGCACTGCGACATGTTCCTGCTGAAGTCCGAGGAGGGCAGAGAAGGTGCTGGCGCTGTGCTCCGGGACGCGCGATGCGGCTCGTCTGCTCGCTGCGCGGGGGCGAGCCCTTTCGGGCACACGGGCAGAGATGAGGCCCCCGCTGCCTCCCGTGGACGCGGGGCTGGAGGTGGCCCTGCACACGGCCCGCAGCTGAGGGCCCGTCTGCCTCTGCCTGGAGCAGGCTGTGCCCAGCTGCACACGCCCCGCATGACCTGAGTGTCCTGTCTGCAGACACGGTGGCGGGTGGGGGTGTTCAGACGCACGGCGGCACTGACCTTCCCGCTGTGGGGAGCCGTGAGCGCGGTGGAAGTGCCTTCCTGCCCCCCCTGAGACTCACACCAGGGGCAGCCTCCCCTCAGGGTGTGCTGCTCCCCGGCGGGGAGCGTCTCTGCAGCTCTCGGTGGGAAACAGTCGTAGGCCTTGAGCCCACCTGAGTCACCAGGTGCACCTGGAACTGTGGGCGACAGGCTCACGGTCCCTGTGGGGGCCGAGGCGGCGACCAGTGCTTGCTTGTTGAGAGAATTTCAGAAATTCTTCCCAAGAATGGCGACAGCCTCCAAAACGGCTATGCCTCTGCGTGGTTTGACTTATCGAATTCAGAGCACTCTCAGGTGCCTAGATTGCTCAAAGTCTTTAGCTAAGCTTGGATCTAAGACTCTGAGTTTTCTTACTGAAAAATAGAGTACTGACGATTATTTTTGGGGGGCTTTTTAAAACAATGGCGTGAGCTTACTTATGGGGGAGCCTAGCGTGGCCCTGCACCCAGCCTGGCCCAGGACGGCTCAGCCACCCTCACCACCTTCCACGCGTGGCCTGCGACATGTTCCGTGTTCCTGGGCATGAGCTGTAGGCGGCACTTTGTGGCAGTGGTTGTTTTAAAGACCCCCTGAAGTGGCAGGAACCACACGTGTGTAGCATGTGGGTGTGAGAGACCAGGCACTACTCTTCTGTCATTTCTTGACTTTTTAAAGAATTTTATTTGTCCTTACTCGAGAGCAAGGGAAAGAGAGGAGGACCTGGCATTCTGGGTGGTTTATCGGGGCCTTGGTGTCTGCGGTGCCACGTGGACACTGAGGGAGCGGCTGCCTCTGAGGGCGCCGATGCCAGGTGTGCTTTGTGGCCCGTGGCAAGTTCTCTACCTTCCTGGGGGAGGAGGTGGCTGTGCAGAATATCTCTACCTCTCTCCTGCTCTAAAAGTCCTCAAGCTGATGGCTCAGAGGTTTCCCTGCCCACCTGCACTTGCAGGGGCTGCTGGGGACAGACCTGCCCTGAGCGGGAGCCCAGGTTTCCACGCCGGCAGACGTGCACCTGGACGTGGCCCCCAGCGAGATGCCGTGTGTCGTGGGCTGGCGCACAGCCACGTGCTCGCACAGCCGAGGGGCGGGCCGTGCCCTTGTGCAGTGTGCTCTGACCTCTCACCCCCACCTGCGGCCACACAGTGGCCGCGCACAGTGTGCTGCTTCTGTCTGATCCCTGCCTTGAAGCTGCAGCTTGCAATTGCCCCGCAGGTGGAGGTGTGCGGGGGGTGTGTGGAAAAGTTACCTCAGTGCAAACTGGATCTTGAGAAGGATTAAGCTTGGGGGCTGTGGCCGTGTTGGTTTGGTTTTCTGCGCAGGGAGCAGGAGCAGTGCGCCTGGTGTCTTTTACCCGCAGTCTTGTGTTTTCCATTCATTCTGTCACCCGGGGGCCTGGGGGTCCTCGGCCATCCCTCCCACCCACTTCTCGCCCTCCCTTGACAGGCAGATGGGAGTGGTCTCGGATCAACCCTTCGGGAGTCAAGCCCACTCCGAGGTCTGGCTTTTCGGTGGCCATGGCGCCAAATCACCAGACGCTGCTCTTCGGGGGTGTCTGTGACGAGGAAGAAGAGGAGCGCCTGGAGGGTGACTTCTTCAACGACCTGTACTTCTTCGATGCCGCCAGGAACCGCTGGTTTGCGGGGCAGCTGAAGGTAGAGTGACTCAGAGGGGTGTCCTGTCTCTGTGTGCACCCGGGGAGCCCCTGGTTTTGGTGTTGAGGCCTGACCTGGGTCAGTCTCTGGCCCAAGGTGAGTTGCCTGAGACCTCCCCGCCCCTCGCGTCTGTGGAATTCGCACTTGTTCCTGCTTCCCGCCTTCTTCCTTGTCCTGGGAGCACAGCTGCTGGCCAGGGACAGGCAGGGCAGTGGGCGACAGTCCCAGGAGTGGAACCTCTGTCAGCTTTGGGGTCCATGTGAGTTTACCAGACCAGCCAGACCCAGAAGGCCCTGCAGCACCATTTCGTACAAACACTCAGCTTCCATCGAAGCGTCTTGGCCCCTTTGGGGAAAATCTGTTGCATGTGAGGGTTTGTTTCTGGACTCACGGTCGTCTTCAGTTTTTACTGTTGCAACGACGGACTCCAGCCAGAGGCTGTGCCGGTTTCTCCCTGTGGCTTCTCGGAGAGCCTGGAGCCCCAGCACATGGTCCGTGTTGGGGTTGTCACACTGTTTGGTCCCAGAACTCCTTTCTACTCTCAGAAACTACTGAGGACCACGGAGAACTCTCCTTTTTGGTTCAGAATGAAGCACAGTCTCAGAAAGAAGTAGGTCTTGGAAGTCCAGAATTTGAGTCTGACTTTGGGGGGTTCTGGAGGTGGTGAAGGTTGGAAAATTGGAAAACATGGCAGATGTCACCGTGTGAGACAGCAGCATTCTGCAGGAAGGTGACAGGTGGTGGCGGAAGGGTCCGGACTTAGCCTGCGAGGCAGCCAGGCGCAGTCCCACGGGAGGCAGCCCGACCAGAGAGCTGCTCCCAAAACGTGTGCTGCTGAAGGTTCCACTCTGGGCTCGGCGTTCGTTGTGCGTCATCTCAGATTGTGGACCTAGCGTGTCCTTGCCGCTGCCGAAGGGTGGAGGCTGCAGGCGCTGTCTGGGCCGCTCCAGCCCCGCTGTGAGCCGCGCTCCTTGTGCGTGCTGGGCTTTCCTGGAGAGCTCATGGTGGGAGACAGTCGCGTCCCCGCCTGTCTGCTGCGCCGTCCCCGCCTGTCTGGTGCGCTGTCCCCGCCTGTCTGGTGTGTTTGTCCCCTCCCGTCTGGTGCGCTGTCCCCGCCTGTCTGGTGTGCTTGTCCCCTCCCGTCTGGTGTGCCGTCCCCGCCTGTCTGGTGCGCCGTCCCCTCCCGTCTGGAGTGTTTGTCCCCACCCGTCTGGAGCGCCGTCCCCGCCTGTCTGGTGTGTTTGTCCCCGCCTGTCTGGTGTGTTTGTCCCCGCCTGTCTGGTGTGTTTGTCCCCGCCTGTCTGGTGTGTTTGTCCCCGCCTGTCTGGTGTGCCGTCCCCGCCTGTCTGGTGCGCCGTCCCCGCCTGTCTGGTGTGTTTGTCTCCTCCCGTCTGGTGCGCTGTCCCCGCCTGTCTGGTGTGTTTGTCCCCTCCCGTCTGGTGCGCTGTCCCCGCCTGTCTGGTGTGTTTGTCCCCGCCTGTCTGGTGTGTTTGTCCCCTCCCGTCTGGTGCGCTGTCCTCAGGGCGCTTGGCCCATCTTCCTATGTCTCGCGCCCGCACGCTGGTTTCTGTCCTCCCAGAACCTGGCCTTGCGGACGTGGCAGGGCGTCCCCTGCTCCTCTTGTTAACAGGGACCCAAGACGGAGAAGAGACGGCGCCGGCAGGGCAGGAGGGCGGGGCCTGACGGAGCCGGCCAGCAGGAGCAGGCGTGTGGGGGAGCCGGCACCCCGGCACCCCTGGAGGTGGTCACGGAGGTGGCAGCAGAGGACGGGACAGTGGTCACCATCAAGCAGATGCTCTGTGCCCCGCACGCGGCGGGACGGCCCCAGCCCGAGGACGAAGATAGTCCCGAGGAAGCCAGCAGCCCCGTGGTCGAGCCCAGCCCGCGCTCCAACGCCATGCTGGCCGTGAAGCACGGGGTGCTCTACGTCTACGGGGGCATGTTTGAGGCAGGTGACCGCCAGGTCACCCTCAGCGACTTGTACTGCCTCGACCTCCACAAGATGGAGGAGTGGAAGGCTTTGGTGGAGATGGACCCAGGTGAGCCGGGTGGGCGCACCCCTCTGCGTGGGAGCCCCAGGCTGTTGGTTTCGAGTCATTTACGAGCCTCCCACGTTGCCCACAGTCAGCCCGAGCTGACGAGCCTTGCCGTGGGTTGTGTGCCTGCTCCGTGGCCAGACTGACCCAGGGCAGGACCCGCCCATGGAGAGGGAGGCCCCCCGGGCACGGCTGTCCCCTGTTCCCGGTGCTGTCGGGAGCTGCTCTTTGTGGTGGCCCGGGACCCTGGCACGCCCACCGCCCCTCTGTCCAGACTGTCCCCCTCTGCCCGTGGGCAGCCTGCCGACTGCAGGCCAGCAGGCACCGGGTCTCCGGCCACTGAGTCTGAGACCCCAGCTCCCGCGTGCTCTCTGGGCTGTCTCTGTCTCTGCTCCTTGTGTCTGTGGTCCCGTCTCACCCCAGACTGCTGCGGGACTCACGTCACCACTCAGGTTTCTAAAGACCGGAGACCAAAAGCAAAATCCACATGTTTGGGGGAAAGTATCAAACCATCGCTGCAGGATGTTTGCTGTTCTACAGGAACGGCCACCAGGGAACCCGGGTTGCCACGTGGGCCCCAGCCAGCCGCCCTGTGATTTGGGTTTGCCCACCCCAGGGTCTCTGCTCGCAAATCCAGGAAACAGTCTGTTCTCTGTGCTGGTCCAGCGGTGTTTGGGCAGGAGAGTTAGATTTCCTGTCACAGGTCTTGAGTGAGAAAACAGAATCCTCAGGGCAGCGGCTGCCGTCGCGTGGTTGCCCTGGCGTGAGTGTGTGTGTGTTCTGCTTTTGAAGAAACTCAGGAGTGGCTGGAGGAGACGGACTCGGATGAGGACAGTGACCAGGCTGAGGGTGCCGAGGGTGGCGAGGAGGAGGAGGACAGCGCAGAGGATGGCAGCTCGGAGGACGGAGGTGAGGGCAGGCTCGCAGCCGTGCGGCCTTTTGTGTGGGAGCCGGGGGCTGGGATGCCTCTGACCACAGGCCTCTTCCGTGCCCAGGGCCACACTTTGATTGGTAATGAAAGACTTTACATTTTTATTAGGTTTTTATCAGAATTTGACTTGAGTTTGCGAGGTCTTGAGGCAGCTCAGGCTGTGAGGAGACCTGGGCGGCGAGCGGTTTCTCAGCTGCTCTGACGAGATCCAGTGTTGTCTCCAAACTGCCCGCCCAGGCGCCGCCTCGGCTGAATGTGTTTCTTTCTCCTCCCTCCCTCCTTCCACGGGAAAGAGCACCCGGCGGTGGCGCCCGGCGAGCGGTTTGCCGACTACCTGCCCAGGACCGAGCCGCACTGGGTGAAGCTCGCCCGGGACAACACAGGGCCCGACGCGAAGGAGAAGAAGGTGCTGAGGGTGGCCCAGGCCATGGCAAAGACTTTCTTTGACGGCTCTGTCTGAGCCGCGGCGCTGGCCCAGAAGTGACGTCGAGCGCTGTGTCGCTGAGTCCCCTCAGCATCACTCTGTGTTATTTAAAATAAATGGGATGTGGAAGGAGACCACTGCCACGGTTGTCCTCTGTGCAGCTCGCAGTAGCCCCCACTCTGGCGAGGCCTTTGTCTTCTCTTGATGGGGTCCCTGTGCCAGGGCAGGGCTTGGGGGAGAGCACCCCACACGGGCAGAACCCTGATCCCCAGGAACCCTCAGGAGCGTGTGTCTGTCCAGTGACGCTGGAACATGTGCCTTGGGGTTCCTTCCTCCCACAGAACAGGAACGTTCTGGTTAACCGCATGTCGTCAAACTGAAGCTCATCCCTTTGCATCTGAAAATTGTCAGAGTGGCCATGGTCAGCTGACGCGTCCCCGATTACCTCTAGGCGGAGCAGCCGCTGGCCGGCCCCGTGCTGTAGGTGTCCCGGCAGGAGGATCTTGTGCGATTGCAGCCCGGCTGCTCCGAGCACCACCCGCTGCAGCGGCCTTTGTGGGAGGCGGCGGTGGAGCCGTCCCCACCCCTCTACCCTTTGGCTTAGGGTTCGCGTTTGTAGGATGACAGGAGGAGGCTGAAGGGCACGGACTCCTGCGTCCCCTCGCGGCGGATCCTCTGTGGAGGTGTGTGGTCGCCAGTTTGCCGACCGCTGCCTGCTCCAGGTCAGTAGCTAGAGACCAGTTTCATTTGCATAATTGGGGCCACAGTTGGGCTTTGGCTTCGCACCTGGGACAGTTTTTGCCCCGTTCATCTTGCATACCCTGAACAGTGGGAACGTGGGATTCTCAGTAACGGGCTGGCACAGTCAGCATCATTGCGTTCGTGACCTGGGCGTCAGCAGAGGCGTGGGCATCCCTGCTCCTGGGAGGCCTGCCTTGGGCCGCGGCAGCCTCGGTGGGGAAGGGCGAGAGACCCTTCCTTGGTCCTGCAGCCGCTGGGTCCTCAGTGCTGGGCCAGCCCCAAGAAGCCCCCGGCCACCTCGGGCAGAGGCTCAGAGGCAGCCACCCTGGGGATCGTCTCGGGCACCCTGAGCCGTGGGCACGGGCCGAGCGCCCCTGGGCACAGCAGCTGTCCGGGAGGCCTGGGCGGGCAATGCCGGGGCCTGTCCTGTCGCGTGCCCTTGCTTGAGGCTTCTCCCAGCTGGGCTTGAAGGCTGGTCACGAGTAGGAGGGCTCTGGAGCGACTCCACAGTAGCACACCTTCCCTCAGATGCAGGCGGCACTCTTGACACGGTGCTGGCAGTGCCCGCGGGGAGCAAGCCCCCCGGCAAGGCTGCCACGCTGCTGGTGGTTTCCAGGGCAGAGCGGCCGTCTGGTCAGCGCAGGTGGCGTGTACAGTTCGTGTCGGTTAGAGGGCGTCACGCTCTGGCTATAGCGTCATGCTTGTGCGTTTTCTCTCGCGTGCTGGGCAGTCAGGGTCTTTTTCTAACATTCTCGGTGGAGCTGGTGGGAAGGTCCTTGGACAGGGCTGAGGAGTCAGGGCAGGCAGCTGCGGCCTCGGGCGTCACACGGAGGTCCCAGGACAGGCAGCCAGGCCGAGGCCCACCCCAGCCCTGCTCCTCCCTCCGCGTTGGGAGGAAGTGCCTGGGAGAGCTGGTTGGCTCCCGAGCAGGTGTCTGTCGACAGAGGCCATTTTTCTTTCAGAGGAACCTGTAGCCAGTGCTGGCTGGGTCCGGCCCCGGCCTGGTCACCTGGGCTCTGGCCGTGGTATCCCAAGGCTCACTGCAGACCTTGTCCTTTTATTAAGTTTCTGAGACCAAGGCCAGAAGGTGGGAAGAAGTGAAGGAGCTGAGCTGTCTGGCAGGGAGGAGGTTGGCCTCACCACGGAGCTAGGGCAGTACCTTAGCACACATCTGAAAATGAAATATGCGACCGTCGCGGGAAGAAGTTTGGGGAGAGGTCAGAGGTGTCGGCCGTGTTGCACTGAACTGCGCAGGAGGGCGGACACCCAAGAGCCACGGCCCGACCGGGGATCCTGCCCAGAGGATGACCCTGGTGCCGATGGAGGGTGTTCGGAAGTCTGGAGAGGATGAAAGTGTGGAAAACGAGACATCTCGTTTCTCCCGTCACCCCCACCGTAGGTGTGCACGGCCTTGGGCGCTCAGCAGCCTCAGTCGCTAAGCGGGGCCTGTGGGGGGGTGAACAGCGACGGCACAGCAGGAGCCAGGCCCAGGGGCCCAACGGAAGCCCATGGCCTCGTGGCCTTGTATTGCACAGGAATCTTGGGTTTAGTGCACGTGGGGAAGGGCCTGTCGTGTGTACCGTGTGTCTTGGCTCACGCCCGTACAGGGAAGAGCGTGTGGTTGTGCGGTGCGGCTGGGCCACCTGGGAAAGCGAGCCCTGGCCCCGGCCCCAGTGTCTCTCCTCCTGCCCTGGAAGGACCTGGGCAACCGGCCTTGCGTTTTTGTAGCTACAGGAAGTTTCCCATCATCATGGTACTGGTGGTTTTGGTTTACGATTGCACGCCTGGGTGCCTGGTCTGTGTCTTTGCGAATCCTGCGTGCTGATTAGACTCCAAAAGAATGGATAAGGAGACATTTTCAGGTGCCTGAAATTCAAAAAGCACAAGTAAATCCAATGTGCAAAGATCCTCAAATTTGAGAAATGACAGTTTGTAAACCAGGCACAGAGAGGTTCCCCTGACAGGTGTGAGTGCAGATTTGCAAGAGAGGGCAGGGGTGAGCCGGGTGGTGAGTGGTCCCCCACCCCGTGGGCCACACTGCCGTCCCTCGGGCAGGCCCTTGCTTGCTCCCTGCTTCACTGCGCACGTCTGAAGTGTGGCAGCAGCTGCCGGGGTGGGAAGTGGCTCTTGTGAGGCTGCTCTGGGGTTGAGCTCGGCACACTGGGAGCCAGCGATCGCTTGCACCACCCCTCTTCCCACCCACTGTCTCATCCAGCTCAGCGTGACGCCTCCACCAGGACTGTGTGGCCGGGAGGACCGACTGGTGCCCTTCAGGGAAGGCAAGGTGACTGGTGCCGCTGGCCCGCAGGGTCCCGTGAGGCAGCCTTCCCTTAATCACTGGAAACCAGTTAAAGATTGACTTTCTGGAGTCTCTCAGACCCAGCCTACTTTCATCTTGGCTGAATCTGCTTGGAATTCACTAGAATGTGGGGAAATGGCCTTGTCCTCTGCATGTGGTGCTGGCGGGGGTCAGTTTGGTGTCCAGGGTTGTGTTACTGGCAGCAGACACGTGTCCGTCCCCCCCCCCCCCCCCAGGTATGAAATCACCAGAGCTTCTACTCCCGGATTTGCATCTCTGTGCTGTTGCTTTTGCACCTGTCCTGCAGTATTTGCGTGTGAGCATGTGACCCGTTTGTGTCATGCAGTTGTGGAATGTACACGAGAGGTCTGAGCTTTACAAGAGTTGAGAACAGAATTACAAACACATAGCCCAGCACAGAAGATTCTTAGAGCTGCAAAGAGCAGGAATCTTTATTTGGTTCACTTCAGGTCTGCAGCAACCACTCAGTATTAAAAAAGAGGAACGAAAAAGTAAGATGTACAAAAAGATGTCATATCCCTTAGAAAGCAACATTCAGAGATGTCCTGCGTGGCCCCCTGCTCCTCCCTCTCCTCCGCACCCCCCAGGCCAGACTAGGGGTGAACGTGGAACGGAAAACAGCAGAACTGAATTTAACTGGAACATGCTCTAATCTTTAGTTTATTTCTGGTTAAAAATATAGCAATCCAGTGCAGTGTAGTAAAGAAATCTGCTCGAAAGGCAGCAGAGGAACAGCTGAACATAAGCAAAGCAAGGCAGAGTCCACGGGACGGCATGGGAAACCACAGGCAGCGCCCCGGGCGCGAGCACAGGTGTCCTGTGCATGGGCGGGCCGAGACCCCCGACACGTCCATGCACACGGGAGCCGGGCCCGGAGCACTCGGACATCCTGGCAAACCTTGTTCTTTTGGGTGGGTGACAGAGCGACCCTGGTGAAGAAGGCAGAAACATAAGGAACCTGGTTTTGTTGGACTGAAACAAGTTACATTGTACATTTTTGCAGGGAGGTATTGGATATGCTACAGATTCTCAGGAATTCTCAAGACACATTCCGGTCCTGGGCCCAGATCCGCTCTGGAGTAGCACTGAGGCATCTGGAAGGAATATGCATATCTGTTGGGGGAAGTTGAGGCAGGCACGGTACAACGATGTGGAAACCCCTGGCGGTCAGTAACAGCCCGAGGAGACGTCCTTCAGGGGCCCTCGCTGCCGGGACGGAGGCTGCAGGCACAGCTGCACGCTGTCCACGGCAGAGGGGCCTGCATCCCTCACGGCCCCGTGGCACAGCCCCTCAGCTTCCCTGCTCAGACGCGCCCCGTCGGATCAGAGTCGGCCCCTGGCTTCTCTGGGGTCGGGTGGGAGGAGGGCCCAGGGGGCCTGAGGAGTGGGCCACAGATGGCGGAAGAAATAAGGACCTCGCTTAAGACGTGGTGTGGGGAGTCGGCGTCCCGAGGGAGGCCGGGGGCAGTGCCGTGTCTGGGGGAGAGGAGGGAGGCGCGTCTCTCCCTGCGGGAGGAAAGGCCCAGGCTGCCACCCTCGGGGGAGGTGCCCTTCCCACCCCCCGTGCCTCTCGGGCTGTTCCAGACAGAGCCTGCCGCGTGGGCGTCCAACCTCAGCCGCTTCCCCTCGCCGGGCACAGCTGGGCACCGCCTCCCTGCACACCCCAGGCGGGAAGGGTGATGACGATGACAACGATGCTCCTTCTTCCCGGGATTCCTTCTCCTTCCACGTCAGCCGGAGGGTCTGCGTGCTGGCCTCCTTCTGCCATGCCACACAGCAGAGAGTTATACAAGCAGAGAATTTTGGCTAAAATCCAAAAAACATTACCCAGAAAAAAAGGCAAACTGTGAGTGATACCCAATCCTGTTCTTGGTGGAAAGACTTGGAAATTGCTGGACGGTTGGAGTTACGAGCTTTCCCTTTTTGTTGTTTTGCTTTCACGTCCCCTTTTTTACACCGTTATTTTTACTGTTGCAACAGTATCAGATGAAAAAGTTAATGAACAAAATGGCGACTCCGATGTTCAGCAGGATCACCATGACGACCAGGATCGGCGCCGAGCCCTGGAACGGAAGGAGAGGAGCAGCGGTGAGCGGCGCCTGGGCCACGCCTCCCTCCCCTGCCGTCACCCACACTGCGCTCCGTGTCCACCCCTCGGGGTCTGCATCCAGGAGGCGGTGCCCACGGGCTTGTGAGTCTGGAGTCGCCGGTCTTGGAGAGGACCCTGTGGCCTCGCAAACCGTGGCACTGGTGCCCCTGGAAAGAAAACCCCAGGCCTTGCAAACTGAACGTCCCACCCCTGCCAGGCAGCAGCTGCCCCCGGCTCTGCAGAACGGAGACTTCAGAGCATTGTGACTGGGATTCCAGGAGAGCCCGCGTGGCCGCCACAGCGAGCAGCAGACGTGGCCTCACCCGCTCCTCTAAGCAAGCCGTGCTCAGCAGCACACCTTCCCTTCAACGCAGACCTGCCCTGGACAGCTCTGCCGACTCCGGCCGCCACCCCCAGAGCTTGGGAGCGTCCTCCCGGGGTGGCTCCGGCGGAACCCCAGGCACCAGAGCCCTGCCTCAGCGGCTCAGCTTGGGCCCGAGCCTGCTGTGGTAGGGCAGGCGGCGTGTGGCTCCAGCACCTGTCCCTTCAGCAGGGAGGAGAGGTCACATGGTCCCTCTGTGTGGGCCTCAGGGTGCTGGATGTTCACCCCTGGGGAGAGCAGCGCCAGGTCCAGTGCCCAGCCCAGGGTCTCACCGAAGGACACGTGCCCTGCCCCTCCCTCACAGCCCACTGGGAAGCGCACGCAGGATGGACGTGACCCCAGGTAGGAAAGAGCTGCTGGGAGCCCCGGTCTGCCTGGCCCTGGTGCTCCCGCCTGGTCCTGCTACTGTGCGGGTGTGGAGTGGCCGGGCGGGTCACAAAGGTCCCAGGGTGCACTGTCCCCGGGGACGGGCAGCTGTCCTGCAGACTGGGTTTCAGTGTACTCCTTTAAGCTCCCAAATCTGGCCACTTAATGGTCAAATTTCAGACACGACTGGGGGTGGGGACTGGTTTTCCCAGACTAAGCGCGTTCTGTTTAGACTCGTGGAAGGAGGCCCGTGAGGGGACCCCGAACACGGCTCTCCTCCCACAGCGGCATCACCTCGCTCCCTGGAGCTCCCGGCGGGCTGCTTGTCCCTTGGTGAGAGTAGAAAACAGTCAACCAGCATGGCTGCATGACCTTCCACGGACCCGCAGGGCCACGCCTGGGGCTGTGTGCACCCTCGCAGGGTGGCACCACGCATGTGCCAGCGTGCTCCAGCTCACACAGCAATGTTCACAATAGCCGAGAAGTGGAACCAACCCAAAGTCCATCCACACACAAACAACCGTGGTCCGTCCACATGTGGCTCGCTCAGCCATGGAAGGAATGAAGCTCTGGCAGGCTACGGCACGGTCAGACCTCGAGAACACGAAGCCAGACACAGAAGGCCACGCATTGTGCGATTCCGTGCATAGGAACGTCCAGAAAGCACAGATCCACGGACAGTGGATCGGTGGCTGCCCGGGGTAGGGAGTGGCTGCTTAAGGGCTATGAGGCTTTTCCCAAGGTCCTAGGAATGTTCTAGAATTAGCGGAGAGTTGCACAACTCTTGAGTACACTGAAGACCACTGAATTGTGTGCTTCAGACGGGGACTGTGTAAGAATTATACCTCAATAAAGCTGTTACCTAAACAGAAGAGGCTCAGAATGAATGGATCAGGGATTCAGCACCTGAGAGTGGGGGCCCAGGGCTGATCCCAGACAGGAATGGGGGTGCCTGCCCGGAGGCCCTCGGGGCACGCAACACCACGAGGTACAATCCCGCCTGGGGTGCTTCGGCCCTGGCCCCACCCTGGCACCTGCACACACCCGCCAGGGCCATGGGAGAGAGGCAGCCTTCTGCCTGACCACCCGCCACTCTGCAGGTCCTGCCCCCAGGCTGTGTCCCGGCAGAGTGACACCCCCAAAGGATATGCAGGGCCCGCTCCAGGCTCCATGAAGCGTCCTGACACAGGTCCTCTCCCTGGGGGCCTGGAGGGCTCACGGCACCCCCTCCCGTGCCGTGCTGCCCACGCCGGGCCCCCACCCCACTGCTCTCCACTGGGACCCACTCTGCGCTGCCCACGCCGGGCCCCGTCACCGGCACGGCTCACACAGGGCCTTGGGCACCAGCCCTTGGCCCGGCCTCAGTCCCTCCCTGCCCTGGTGTCCTCAGGAGACCGCACAGTGACGGTGACAGACGCTCAAGCCCTCGCCCCACACCCAGCCTGGGCTGGTGGCTTTACGTTTGAACTTAACCTGGTGACCAGTACGGTGACAGAGACATGCTCACGACGACCCACAGTCGGCCTGCCTGTCCCCTGGGTCCGTGCCCCACCTGTCCACTCGGGCTGGCTCTGCGCCGACTGCAATGTGCCCCTGCTGCCCGCCAGCCGCTGCAGGGCACATCCTGGGCACGGCCGTCGCGGCCCAGCGAGTCACACAGGGATTTTGGAACCGTCCCCCCTCAGGACTCAGCTGAGGTGGGAGGGGCCCCGGACGGCCCCTCAGCCCCGGTGGCTTCTGCCTCTGCTGGGCCTCTTCCTCCAGCCCCGCCGGGCAGTGCTCACGCTCTGCAGAGGCGCGAGGGCACAGCCAGTGTGACCTGGGCCCTCCGGCTCCCCCAGCCTGGTGCTTCCACACCCCACCGTAGTGAGCCCCCTCCAGTCACACCCGTCATTTCACCAGAAGGGAAACCAAGGCCTGAGAACCACCAGGGACCTCACTGGGCCACACAGTTCGCTCACTGGCAGCACTGGAGGGAGAACCCAGGTGTGCCCGCCCAGGGGGACGTCACCTGGGCCCTCTGGCTGTCCGTCCCACCCGCCCCCGTTCTCTCAGGGGTGGGGTGGGTGAGAGCAGGACCCCAGCTCAGCAGCACGAAGCATTTGGGGGGCTCCTCAGGCAGGGACAGGACCCCAGCGCAGCCCCCTGGTTCTCCTGCAGCCACTGCTCGCCTGAGGCTGGCCTGGACCGCAGGGGGCGGCGTGCTAACAGGCTAAATATAGAACCCGTGCCCGCATCTCCCACCCTGCCATCGCTGGCTGTTCCCAAAATAACCCTGCACGCGCACAGCGCTGGCGGCCACGATGGGAGGATACTGTTGTAAGTGCGAGCTGGCGTTCTGGTCCCAGCAGGAGCACGGTGGGGGGGGGGGGTGCTCCCTGGGGTGAGTACTTGGGGGAGGGGAGGCATTTTAGGAACCAGCAGCACAGACACGCGTGTGCAGAGCGGATTCAAGCAGAGGCAGAAACGGGCCGTCCGAGGGGCACCAAGCCGCCCGAGACCCCAGCTCCCCGGGCCACAGGTAGGGAGGACACCGACCCCCACCACAGTGACAGAAGCCTGCAGAGGAGCCCCCTGCCCGCCGGCACCAGCCAGGCATCAGTGTGAAACCCCAACACGGGTCCCAGCACCCCAGGCCTCGGGCGCTGAGCCCGGCTGGGGCCTCGACACCCTCAGTGTTGCTGTTTGGAACTGAAGCCCAGGCACCCACCGAGGCAGGCCCCGCACCGCCCTCCCGCCGAGGGAGCAGGGGCTTCTGCGCTTAAGGGCAGAAGCCGTGGGGTGAAGGGTCAGGCCTAGGAGGCCCCCTCTGGGTGCAGCCAGCCCGTGCAAGGCCCCGGGACCCGTCAGGCCCAGGGGATGTCGTTCTCTGCTCCCAACCCGCCACGGGGAGGAGTGACTTTAGGGTGGGAGGCGGCTGGGTGAGGCTGAGTGTCTCACTTGGGTCCTCGAGTGTGAGCGAGCCCCAGCACCCCCCAGGGCATGAGGAGCCTAGATTGCGGGCCCTGCCCGAGCTGTCTGTTCCTGGTCCTCCCCAGGACACGGGACACCCCAAAGCAGTGACCGTGCAGGCTACTGCCGGGCGCAGGGCAGCCTAGGTGTGCGGCGGCAGCAGGCTGGGGCCTGAGCAAGGGGTGGAGGTCGGGGTCCCTGCTGCCAGGCTCCTTTGTGGGAGCTTCCGAAACCACTCGGCTGTTCCCCAAGAGGACCGAGCCTGGGTGCAGCCCGCAGGGACCCGCCCCCACTCCTGGGGAGAGGCACGGGCGGCCCCTGGTCAGCGATCAGCAGGGAGGCGCAGAGACAGGACCCCAGGGCGCAGCCCGCCAGCCGCCCACTCACCGTGCTGGCCTTGAGCTCGTCCCCGTTCTCCTCGTCCGACTCCAGGGCCACAGGCAGGGACTTGCGGGGCGGGGAGAAGGTCAGGTCCCAGCGCAGCAGCCGGGGCTCGGCCCTGCCGCCCAGCCGCAGGCTCTCCAGCTTCTGCACCGTGGGCTCCGCGGAGGGGGCCGGCCTGAAGTTCTCCTTATTCTGGGCCTTTGACCTCAGTCTCTGCACCCCAAAGCCCCGGTCCTCGGTGCGGTGGTCCTCCCCCGCTCCCCGGCCGGAACCCCCCTTGCTGTAGCGTCTTTTCTGGGGGTGCGCGTCCTGCGCGTAGGCGTCCATCCTCCGCAGGGGCTGCATCTCCATGGTGTAGTTGCTGTGCTTCTCCTCGCCCAGCTGCAGCCGCTTGGCGCTCCCGGGGCTGTGGCCGCTGGCCCGGTGGGGGGAAGTCCAGGAGAACAGCGGGGAGGACTCCGTCCGCCGCTCCCGGGGCTTGGGGTTCCCGGGCTGCTTGTGGCCCGAGCCCCGGGAGTGGAAGTCATCCGCGGGCTGGCCACTGCGCAGGGCGCCGCTGCGGACACCCCTGGAGCCCGCGGGCTTCTCCTCGCCCCAGCTGTTGCGGGCGTGGTCCCCTCCCCGGGCCTCCAGCAGCATCAGGATGTCCCCGCCGCGCTCCTCGTCCACGGACACCTGCCGGGAGAAGTGGGCCACCTTGTTCCTCGCGGCGGGGGCCGGTGGCGGCGTGGCCGCGGGGCTGGTGGGGAAGCTCTGCAGGGGGCTGTCGTCGGGGGTCAGGTCGGAAGGGGTGGTGCCTTTTCGGTACAGCTCGGGGCTCTCCTGCTGCAGGGGCGTCCCCGTGGAGAGCACCTCGATGTCCTCGCAGGAAAGCTGATGCTTCGGTCTCTGGTACTCCAGCCCTTTGTGAAGGAAGAGACAAGACAGAGGATGGGGTTACCGGAACGTTCTGCAGGTCACCCAGACCAGGGTGACAGGCAGGCCTGGGCAGCGCAGCGCCCCCCCCACACGGCAGAGGCGGGCAAAGGACAGCGGGGCCGGGACCAGTGGCTCCCGGAGCCCTTCTGTGGGACCCCCGGCCCCCTCCCCATGGGCACGTTGAGGGTCCTGGGCCGTGACGGAAGTGCTGGGCAGCAGCTCCCGGCCGTGGTCCCAGGCCGCAGGGAGGCCCGCGGGTTAGCGAGTGAGGACACTGGCCCGGCCTCTCCGTGTGGCCTCAGGCCCCTCCAGAGGATGAGAGGAAGCGTCTCGCACTAGCTGACCTGGCGGGGCATCAGCAGGGCCATCTCCTGCCCCACCTGCCCGCCAAGGACACCTGTCTTGGTGGCAGGTCGGCCCGTGGAGGAACAGCCTGGCGGGTGCCTTGTGCAGGGCTGGCCTGAGTGCCTGGGGGTGGGGCTGCCCTGCCCACCTCGGGGCCTCAACTCCCAGGGCTGGGCTCCCTCCCTGCAGGGCCCAGCTCTGCAGCCAGCAGGTGACGTCCCCGTCTGGAGGTGGTCCTGGTGGCCCCTGACCCTGAGGCCTGGACAGGGAGGGGTGGCAGAGTGGGACCAGCTACTGAGACGTCCCTGGGCTCCGTGAGCCTCCAGCAAGAGGAGGGACCCAAAGCGATGCCTGAGGTCGCATCTCCTGCCAGCAGGGGAAGCGGGTGCCAGCTGGGGTTTGTGCAGTTTGGACCAATGGAAGAACGTGGCACTTCCTGTCCCTTCATAGTGTCACACAGTCACCTCAAAGTACAGTCCTTGTCTCAGCAGAACATCAGGACCCCCAACCCCCTGCACCCCCCCCCACCCGAGGCAAAACTCCACAGACTTCCCCGGGCGCTTGGGTGTCTTTCTGAGGACGGAGGTCTCAGCCCTGCCCAGGGGCTGCTGCCTGTGGCAACAGCGGGGACAGCAGGAGCCACTGCTGTCCTGGAGCTTCCGACACCCGCGCTCCCACCTTGTACCCCGAGCCTCTGGGCAGGCGCGGGTTGGGGACACACAGCTCCCTCCACGTGGCTGGAAACCCGACAGTCTGGTGCGGGGCCACGCAGGACCGAAGCACACCGTCACTCCCCGCTCCCTCTGGTGGCCTTAGGGTGCAGCCTTGAGCAGAGCACGGCTGTAGTGGGAGGGGCTCCAGGCCTGTGCCGCCCCTGCCCCATGGGGACGTGGGCCAGGCTGCCGCTCTGTGGTCACAGCCCAGATGCAGGGCCAGGCTGCCGTGGGTCCCCCTTCACACGCAGACAGGAAAGGCCACGTGCAGAACCGAGTGAGACCCACACCCCAGCCTGTCACCACGCCCCAGCCTGTCACCACACCTGCCTCCTGGGGTGGCCCCATCAGAGGCCCCGTGATACGGTGCCCACTGACCCCGACTCTGTGCCCTGCGGGGGTCCCCTGCAAGCCATCCGCGTACAGCAGCCCTGGCGTCTGGCCCAGCTGGCCCAGCTGGCCCAGCTGACCCACGCCCTGGAGGGAGCTGGGGCCCCCTTGCTGGTCCCCAACACCATGGCCAGCTGAGAGGGGCTGTCAGCTTGGTGAGTTCCAGGAGCATCACCGTGAGGACACAGGGCAGAGCGTGTAGCGTGTATGGCTCAGTTCCCGCGCTTCCGTCCCGTCTTGTGTCCTGGGTCCACGGCCGCTCAGGCCTGCTGCCCCCCGGGCTCCGAGGGGGTGGGGAGGCAGCACGAGCCAGCCGGGTGCTGGATGCTGCCCCGGCAGTAGGGGGGACACCAGGCTCTGTCTTGGTCCCACCACCCCGGCCACGTGGCCTCAGGCAGAGTCTCCACCAAGCGGAGCTCTCAGGCGGAGGCCGCCAGGGCCCTGGGGAACAGTAAGCAGAGACGCCGGAGGGGGCAGTTGTCCCCCAGCTAAAGCACTTCCGTGATTTGCCACTTGGGGCAGGTGTGGCACAGCCTCAGAGCCAGGCCTCGCTTCACATCTCAGTCCCACATTCCGTCCGTGGCCACAGGCTCAGTCTTGTCACCTTGTCAAGGGGGACACCAGCTCCACGAGGACCAAGTGAGACAGAGGGTGCTCGGCCCACCCCGACAACAGTCTGGTCGAGATGTCCCCACAGTCCCTGGTCTGGGAACGCTGGTCTTCAGTGCTCTCGAGGTGGAAACAGGCAATGCCCAGACGTTGGGAAGACAAGTCCCAGAGCAAGTCTAATGCCACCTCCGTGCCAATAGACGCACGACCCAGCCTTCCCTGCAGAGGCCAGGCCCCCGGGGTGGTGACAGCCATGGGAGCCGGAGATGCTCGGAGTGAGCCAGTGTCCAGGATGCGACAGGCGGGGACGCGAGGCGGGAACTTGCGCCCGGTCACAGAGCCAAGCGCGAACAGCCCACGGTGTCTCCGGCAGGAACACAGCCCCGGCCGGACGTCCCAACTCCTGCGTCTCTGCCCTTGGCTCCGGGGCTGAAGCAACGAAGTAGCACACGCTGGGGGCTTAACGCAACAGACGTCCTCGCGCACAGCCAGAGGAGGCGTGGCTGAAACCCAGCTGTCGGCAGGGCTGGTCCCCCGGGGTCCCTGGCTTGTGGCCACGTCACTCTGGTCTCTGCCTCTGTCTTCTCGTTGAATTTAGGGTTCAGCCTAATCCCAGATGGTCTCATGTCGAGTCTGTACCTTAACCACACCTGCACAGATTCTCTTCCAAACGGGATCACGTTCGAGCCTCCGGTGGACACAATTCTCGGGGGGCCACCATTCAGCACAGTAAAGAGCCTTAGATATTCTCTTGTCCCCTTTCTTTACAGATGGGGAAACTGAGGCTCTGAGAGGTGATGAGATGGGCCCCGGGCAGTGGAATCAGCTGGCAGCAAGCAGGGCTGAGCCTGCGTGACCCCAGGAGGGGTGTGTTGGGTGCTGTTCTGTTCCCACACGCACTCTGCACGCCCGGCCAGGGGTGGGCCAGGTGCCTCTAGAACCTCCTTCGGCCTTTGCATCGGGGAGGGGCAGTGGGAACAGCAGCACCGCCCCACCCCCGCCACACGCCCGGGGCCACCTGTTCACAGGTGAGGCGGGGGGCTCCAGGTGGAGGGAAACGGGGCACCAACAGTGACGCCCCTGACTGTGGGGGCAGACGGCCGCGTCCTTCCAGCTCTGACACTTGCGGCCCATGTGCCACAGAGGGGCTGGGTGGGGAGCAGAGGCTGCGTCCCAGGAGGCCACCCCGAGTCCAGCAGGTCGTCGCCTGGGTGGGGGCCCCTCCTCCCGACTCCTCCAGGCCGGCAGCTCAGCGAGGGGCTCCCTCACCCCCCAGGGGGAAGTCACCTTCCCTGTCTGTTCCCGCCTCGGGGATGAGGAACAGAGCTGGTTCCGGGCTCGGAGCAGAGCGCGCAGTGGGGCCTGGAGTGAGCTCGGCTCTTCCCTGCCCAGAGGCCGGGCTGGGGGGCGCAGGGACAGGTTCGTGGCACAAGACCACAGACTGTGAGGTGGCAGGTCCCAATCGTGACACCTCGAGCCCCTTCCGCTCACGTCACACGCTGGCCCAGACCACAGATGTGATGGAACGTGATCCTGACCCCGTCCTCGAGGCTTCCTGGTGCTGAGGAAGCCTCCTAGTGAGGCCAGAAGGGACGTGAGGCGGGAGGCGGGGTGGCAGCTGGCCAGCCCACGACCATGGCCATCCGTCACCACCCCCTCCACGCCGCCACCCCCGCCGAGTCAAACAGGCTCTGGCCCAGATCCCAGGAGAAAACACCAGAGAGCCCGCCCTGGGGACAAGGACCAGCCTCCCGGGCCCGGCGGTGGCTCTGGCTCCTTCCAGGACACAGCGGGAGCTGCCGGTCCACACCGCAGGGCGGAGCGTCTGGCACGGCCGCGCAGGGCTCATGTGGGTTAGGTTAGTGGAGACCGAGCGAGACCCAGCTCAGTCCCTCAGTCACACGAGGCTACCGGCTGCCACGCTGGACTGAGCAGACAGAGCTAGGTCCATCATCGCAGAAGGTTCCAGAACACCACCAGGGGGAGGTGGGGAGAGACGGCACAGGCTGAGCAGGCGGGTGTGACAGTCTCGCACAGCCAGCACGTGACAGTGGACACCGTGTGCACGCAGGGACGCGCAGCTGCAGGAACATGGAGAGAGGTGCCGACACTCGGGTGCACCCTGACACGCGTGTGCGAGGGGGCGTGTGCCGAGGCCCAGCACGGACACGGACCCCCGCCAGAGAGAAGCAGACACGGAGCCAGGTGGCGGCTTCCAGGCAGGATCCGTCTGAGCCGTCCCCGCCCCCGCCCGGAAGCCGGCGCAGCCGCGGACTCACCGTTTTCCCGGTGCTGGAAGGTCGGCGAGAACTCTTTGGCAGTGATCCTGGCGATCCGCGCCTCCTCCTGGGCCTTCTGAGCCGCCGTGAGGGCCGCCTCCGCCTTGGCCCGCGAGTGCGAGGTCCTGGGGAGACAGGGAGGAGGTGAAGGGACGGCTCCCGACCCGCGACTGCCCTCAGGCCTCCGGACTGGTCCGTTCATTCACCGGACAGACGTCACCGGGCCCCAGCGTGTGGGACGGGCTGGAAAACGCGTTTGTCCTCGTCACCAAGAAACACACGTGCCCAAGGAGCCCAAACCCAGATGATGCCACACCCCAGGGTGGACACAGTGACAGGGGCCACCGCACGCGTCTGTGCTTCAGGACGCTGCCCTGGCACTCGCGGCAGGACGACCGCCCCGCCCAGGAGCGCCAGCCATGCGGGCTCAGACCGGGGTGTGGGCGGTTCCCCGCCCTGGCAGAGACGACACCGACATCCACGTGTGGGACGCGGGCGTCTGTGGGACGTGGGTGCCTGTTCCCGTCCGCGGTGCCTCTCCCGGCCGAGTCCCGCAAGGCCAGCCTCCTTCTGTAGAGCCAGGACCCGGTGGTGCCAGGCCGAGCAGCGCCAGGACTCTGTCCTCCCGCCTGCTGTGTCCACCTTTGTCCCCACCCGGCATGCTGGCTCCAGGGGCCCTGCCGGTGGCTGTGGGCACCACTGCCCCAACACGGGAAACCAAGGCACAGCGACCAACGCCCCAAGACAGAGGGCGGGCTCTCCCTCAGAGGTGTCCTGTTCAAGGTCCCTGGCCCCTCTGTTTGCGTCGTCGTAACAAAATGCCGCACGTTGGTGACTCATCAGCCACACACGTCTCTGCCTCACGGTTCCAGAGGCTGCAAGTCCAAGATCAAGACACGAGCTGATCTGGTGTCTGGTTCACAGATGGCGCCGTCCGCGTGTCCTCGTGGAGACAGGCAGGCAGCTCCCTGGGGCCCCTTTACACGGACGCTAGTCCCGCCTCCCGCCGTCCCCGGGGGCAGTTCCCACTGCCGGCCCGGCAGGACAGGGGCACCGAGCCCCCCGCGCTGCAGCCTGGGCCTCCCGCGATGCCCGGGGCTCAAGGCCAAGCCCAGACACCCCCACGCTTCTCGGGAAACACGGAGTTTTCTTTCTCCAGAATTCCGCTGTGCTAACTAGGAACACATCTACCAGGAGACACAGATCTGACATTTACACAGACACGGTAACATGAGCCGTAGCCACGGACACGTGTCAGGAACACGTCGAGGTCTCCAGGTCCCCTCCTGCACTCACTGCCCCAGCGTTCCCACCGTCACCTGCCACAGGCCCTGCCCGGCCACGCGGGAGAACACGTGTGGGGACTGGGCACCCAGGGACTCCTCTCCCTCCCCTGGTTCCACGTTCGGGAACTGAGAAAAGACGACTGTGCTGCAGCTGCAGCCCTGTGTCCCACGGGAACATGCGAACCACACCTTCTAGAAGATTCCTTAGGAACCCGCTGGTTGTATTATGCGTAATAGAACAGGGGCAGGAACGCTGTGGAGACAAACCCACTAATAAAGCACTAGTCAACACTCGACTTACTATCGTAAAAAAAAAAAAAAAAAAAAAAAAAACAATTGATAGATCATCGCTACAGGTCCTGGGCTCCGCCCCAGCCCACGAGCCCCGAGCAGGCCTCTCCCTGCGTGCCCCGGCCGGGAGTTCATGGGAAACGTGCACTTTCCTGTCCCCAGTTGGCGGCTGGCGGAGGCTGGGATGTGCCGCGGGAGGCGCCATGTCCGCCAAGATGAGAGTCAGAACCACCTGCGTCAGCCCAGCAGGAGCCGCGGCACATCCACCCCGCGTCTGGGGCCGGCAGAGGAGGGGAGGGCGAGGACCGTGGGGAGGGTGACGACTGTGGGGTGTCCGCTGCACGGGGGCCCCTCGCGCCGCACCAGCTCCCTCTGCTGCAGAAACCCTGGGACCGCGAAGGACGCCCCCCTCCTTCCTCGTGCCAAAGGCAGCGTCCCGGGGCGGCCACTTCCCCCGTGTCCTGCTCGGCCTCTGCACCCCCAGACCTGCCCAGCGTGGAGACCAGAGCCCCGTCCTGTGCGGCTCTGACCGGGGGCCCTGGGTGGGGCCGCACCCCCCAGACTGTACTCACATCCTCTCCCCGGTCCCTCCCGTTCCCGAGCGGAGCGCACGGCTCTCGTCAGACCCCGGGAGGACATTCAATGCCCCAAACTTAAGATGCACCAGTCTGAGCACAGCCAGCCCCGCACAGAAACGGGGGCTCGGCTGGAGCATCCTTGGCAGACGGCGTCACTGGCTTGAGCCGCAGCGCCCAGGACGGCGCGTTCCCGATTCCTGCCCGAGACCAGCCTGGGACGCGAGGCAGAGCGGGCTCTGCGCGCCTGGGGTGTCAGCTGCCCCGGTGACACCTCCTGCAGCCGTCGTCACGGTGTGCGCCTGACTCTCCCGTGATGGGCGACTGTTCACGGCCGTGCCTCTACCGCGAGTCCCCGGCAAGGATGGGGTCTCGCACCTCCGGGGCTGCCCGGACCCGACCGTGACGCACAGACGCAGGCGGGAGGCAGCGAGCAGGAACCCCCCCCCAAGGGGCCACTATGCGGTTCCCACATCTTTGCTTTGTAAAAATACCAACATCAACTCACCAACATCATACGTGTATTTACATATGTATGTTCACACGTATATAAAAAGAACATGCTGTGCCAACCCCAAAATAAAACGCATCAGGACAAGCGCGTTAAACAGACAAACGCTCCCCCCAGTGCGTCGTGAAGGTTCCTTTCGAATGAGACTCTGGGGACTGGCCTAGAGCCGGTTCTCTGACGGGCGAGGGCTCCTGGCCGCCTGCGGCTCACGCCTGCGGGCGTCTGGCGCCAAGACACGGCGGGAGGGTGTCTGAGCTCTGGTGGGACCGTCCTGTGCCCGCAGCTCACTCGCCAGGGCCCCCCGTGTTGCTTTGCCAACACTGTCTCGCCACCTCCCCGCCATGCACACGCGGCGATGCCCTTGCCGGCCAGGCCCTGCGCTCCAGGTTCCCACGACAGCTCAGCGCCCCGGAGAGGTGCGAAAAGCCCCCAGTCCTGGGCTGCGCTGACGGCAGGCAGCCTGGGCCCCCCAGCCTGGGCGGGGAATGGACGGCGGGGGAGTCACGAGCACCCCCACCCACATCGCCGCAAACTGCACCCGCCATCGCGCGGCATCTCCCTTCTCTTCTGTTCTCAGGACACTGGTCAGCGACTCAGGGCCCCCAGGTACCCAGGATCTCACCTCCAGGCGTCTGCAAAGACCCTTTTCCCAGGTCCTGGATGGACGTCTCTGGGGCCACCATGCGGCCCAGGCCAGCGCGGTGCTGGGCTGGGGACGGCTGGGGGTCGGTGAGGAGGAAGAGGAGGGCCCGGCCGGCCCTCACCCCCAGCCTCAAGAGAGCGGGGCCGACCCCCACTCCCAGCGCACCTCGCCCGTCACCCGCTCGCTTCCTGGCGGCTCCTTGGTGGGGGCCCCGGTCACAACCGCGGCAGCTGCTCCCACGCTCAGCTTCCGTGGGCCCCACGCGGTGCGGACGCAGATCCACCGCTCGTCAGGCGGGAAACGGGCTGGGAAAGGCCGGTCTGCCCATGGCCGCGGGAGGACACTCGGCACCGTAGGGCAGAGTAGGCGATGACGGTCATTCACGAGAAGAAAAGCCAACAGACAAGAGCCAGAATTCGGGGAAAACACACAAGGGCCTCGCCCACATGGGCGCAGAGTCCCCCACGGCAGCCCGCGGTGCCGGCCACCCTGGGTCACACGTCACTAAATAACCCGCCAAGGAGCCACCTCCCAGCCCGGCACTGACGTGTCTCAATGGACGACGGATCTGCGGGGACACGCTGTGGGGGGAACATGCCATGGGGGAACATGCCATGGGGGACACGCCGTGGGGGGGGGCACCGTGGCTTCACGGGAGGTCCCCTCCACCCGGCCCCCAGCTATGGGCCGACAACCCCACCAGCTCCAGCTGTGGGAGTAACAGTCCTTCAGTTCCAGCCGGTCCCCTAGCCTGGTGGCACCGGGGCCTGGACTGAGCTGAACTCCGGGGCGAAGGAACAGAACCCTCCACCCCCTGCCAGAGGCAGCCAGGCCGGCTGTGGGAATCAGCTCGCCTGGAGCCAGCTTCTCTTCCCTGGTTGCCGTTGCCAAGGCAACCCGCCTCTTCCAGGGAGGTGGCTGGATGGGAGGGACCCACACCCCGCGCTGGGCGTGCGGCGGCCGCCACCCCCAGATGCCCGAGGAAGACCCAGCCCCAGAGGACGGATGCCGGCAGCCGACATGCTGGCAGCCCTCGAAGGGCGGGACCCAGGCTCCCCAGCCCCACTGCCCAGGCTTGGCATGGCGGGGAGAGGACGGGCAGCTGGCTCAGCGACAGGCCCTGGCCACCACCCTGGGCAAGGACCTCTTGCCTGTCTTCGCCCCGACAGGAAGCCAGATGCTATAAGGCCCCGTGTGCCAGGCACTGTGCCCGTGCCGGCCTGTGGGGAGGAATTATGTCACTCCTGGCATGCAGCCAGGTAAACTGAGGCTGGCATCTGAACCCGGTCTGGCCGACGCCAGCCCCTGCTCTGCCCGTGTGACGACAGGTGCCACAGGCTGCCCTGGAGCCCCGATCTTGGGGACCCACACCCTCCCCTCCAGGGCCCTGGAGTGGCAGCTGGCCAGCTGCGTCCCCCTGCTCTGCCAGTTGTCCCCCCGCAGGGGCTGGCGAGAGCGTTCACTGCGGAGGCTGCAGGTACCGCTCAGCCGGGACTCGGTGTTTCCGAACCGGGCGCCACAGCCGGGGGGGCTTCCTTTCCAGCTGTGCTGCTCCGGGCGACCCTCTGTAAGGGCAGCGGGACCCTTTCCAGGGGGTCACGCCTGACTGAGGGGAGGGGAAGACGCCAGCAGGGGGCCTGAGGCCTCGATGGACCCGGCTCGAGCACCTTCCGCGGAGACAACCCCAGCCTGGCTCCCACATGCGGCCGCCAGAAATGCAGATTCACAGGCCCTGCCCAGCCCTGCCTCTTAACAGGGGTCTGTGCCAAGGTCTCAGAAGTGCAGGCGTGACGCCCGGCACGGGGACGGTGCCAGCATCGCGTGGTCACACAGTAGAGACTTTAGCACGTCACACACTCTGCCCTGCCCCTTGCCCCCCACCCCCAACACTATCTCAGAGATCGTTCCATGTCCACACATGCATGGAACGACCGTGCCAACACACGTCGCATCCGCCCATGTCGACAGCCGGGTGGGCTGCTCCCACCGCCTGCTGTTCAAACCACGGTCCAGCGATAACCTTGTGCATTTGATATTCCACACCCAGATCCATCTTCAGAATAAATTTCCAGAAGTGGAATTTCTGAGTCAAAGCTGCAGTTTAAATGTTCCTACGGTCTGGACTTCGCTACGGATTAGAACTTGCTCTCCGGGGAGGCTGTGCCGATTCTCCTCCCCGGGCAGCGCGGAGAAGGCCTGTGTCCCGGCGTCTTCTCCAAGCCGATAGATCAGCAAGTTTTTCTCTTCCACGCTGACAAGTGAAACATAGTTTTTTCTTGTAGTTTTAATTTACATTTCTGTTATTAGAAGGTTTTTTTTCTTGTTGATTTGTAGGAATATTTTATATAGAAAGGAAACCTGCCTCTATTAAGTTTTACAGTTAAACATTTTAGCCAGCTGGGATTTATTTTAGTGTAAGTAATGAGGCAGGGACCCGACTTCGCTTCCTTCCCAGACGGCCACGCGACGGGCCCAGTAACCTTCCACGCACGGCCCGTTCCCCACCCCCCAGCTGTGATGCCACTTTTGTCCACAGGACGTGGACTGTCCTGCCCTGGGGTCGTCTGGCTCTACTGTGCTCACGCCCTCATCGCCCACACCAGCCCCAGCACTGAAGTCAGAGCCCCGGGGCAGACCCTGGGGAAGGCTCCGGGTGGCAAGGAGGATGCAAACCTCGAGACAGCCACATTCTCCTGCCACATGGGATAAAAATCATCAAGGGTAACGGAGCCACGGTCTACCAAACTCCCACCGTGCACGGGCTCTGTGCACAGGATTTAGATCTCATAGGAACCCACAAAGCTGCCCGCCGCCCCCCCACTGCACAGGGGAGACACTGAGGCCCTCGCCCCAGAGCGCCCGTCTTGTGGCCTACAGCAGCAGGCACCACCGTACTGGCACCTTCCCAGCCGTAGTGGTGGCCCCGGCAGACTCGCCACGGGCCACTGTCGCCACTGCTGGCCTCCGGGGGGTGCCACAGTGGCCCACGCCGGCCAGTTCAGACCCCGCCCACACCCTCTGCTCCTGAGGAGGGGCACGTCCCGGTCAGGACCATGGAGAGTTCCCGGGTCTGCGTCTGTTCTGTGAATGGCTGCACAGAAGGGGCCGCGGGACACAGAGCCGGCAGTGGCAGCAGAGACGCGGCTGTGCCCACGGCCACTGGGCAGCCTGGCCATTACTGTGAGATGCTGGGACACGGTGGCAACCTCTCTGTGCCTCAGGTCCCCCAAACGCAAAGCAGAGGGTCCCAAGCATCAACCCCACAGCAGCTGTTCTTGCTGTTGTCACTCGTCCCTGGCTTCTCTGCGTGGATCCAGCCTGTCTTCTGGCAGGGCCAGTCCCCTGCTCTGACCAGGCGGCCGCACACGGTCCTGCCACGTGGTTCTGGCCACCACCCCGCGACCCCTCTTTCCGCGTGGAAACAGTGTGGAGCAGAGCGGAGCCCTCACCACAGGCCGACAGCTCGAATCCCCGATGCCACCGACAGGTTGGAGTTCCGCGCAGGAGGAGGACCAGGGCTTTGGCGCACCCCAGCCCACAGCCAGCGCCCCCCGCACCTCCCCTGCAGGGGACGCCATCGCTGGGGACAGAGGCCTGATCTGGCAGGAGACAGCAGAGAGGCAACGCTCGATGCTTCTGCGCCCGTCTGGAGAGGGCGGGAGGGGTTTCTGGCTAATTTTCAGTTCCCCAAAGACAGCTGCAGGAGGCCTCACTCCGTGGGGCCTCAGAGAGCATTAACGAGATGTTTGTAACGAGTCTGCAGCTCCCCGGAGACCAGATCCGGGCGCGAGTGAGGACCAGGCAGGGCAGAGGCGCGGAGCACTGCCCCTGTGCGGCCGAGGGGTGGGGCCCGGGTCCCAGTCGGGGCTCCACAGGGACGTCCCTCCCCGTCTGCCCTGCGGGGAGGGTGGAGGAGGTGGCATCTGGGAGCCCGTTCTTTGGTCTGTGATGGTGTCAGAGCTGGGCACAAAGGAGACGCTGACATCGATACCCCAGGAAGGCAGGGCCGGCTCCATGGTGGAGAGGGACGGGACCTAACAGTGAGCACCACTCGGCCCCGGGCCAGCGCATCTCAGCAAGGACACTTGATTTCCTCCCGTCTCACAAAAGAGGAAACCGAGGCACCAGCAGTGGTTGCCGTGACAGACGCAGGACTGCAGGTCACTGCCGATCACCCTCCTGTCGTCACCTCTCCATGTGACGCAGGGCACAGGCTCACAGTGGGCACTGACACCCCGAGTTCCCGCGAGCAGGGCTGGGACCGGGAAAGGGTCCGAGGGGGGAAGGGCACAAGTCCGGGGCCGTCTCCGGGCGCCGTATGGAAGGGTCGGGCCTCGATGGAACCCCCAAATCAGAACAAGATACGAGGGTCGGCCATGCTGATGACTGTCCCGTGCACGGCGCTGGCCGTCACTGCCAGATCGCACAGCTGCGTGGGAAAGGCCGACCCGTGACAGGCACAGGCAGCAAACGCGGCGTCCGGGGGAGGCGGCCAGAAACCTTCCCAGCGGATCTGGGGTGCCGGGGGGAGGGTGAGACAGACTCGGGGCGGGAAACGAAATGCTGGGGGGCAGGAGGTGGCCACGCTCTGCTCCCAAACAGTCGAGACGGATCCCGGAGCAAACCAGGAGGCCGACGGAGCCAGAGAGCCACGTTTCTGAAGCCATGGTACCCGCACACAGCCGGCAGGTGGCTCCGTATCCGCACGTGGCATCAGAGCGTCCACCGGGGCGGGTCTGCACCCCACAGCAGCTCAGACCCGGCCGTGGCCTGGACCCAGGAGCAGCTCTGCTTTACGGAGGGTTTGCAGAGAAAGCAGATGTGAGCACGCAACCGAGACCACAGAGCCAGCAAAGCCCAAAACGTGCACCGTCTGGGCCTCTATGGAAAGAGTGTGTGGACCCCAATTCTGGAGGGAATTTCAGGGGCTCAGCGTCTGACCCCTCATCCCCGAGGCCCTAACAGGGCGGTGCTGGCCCAAGACCCCAGTGGTCACCGGCGAGGACTCGGACCCCGGTTTCCGGATGCCAGGCAAACGTGGGGAGCGGCCCTCTCAGCCCCCGTCTCGGCGTGCGTGACTTGGGGCTCACCCCACAACCCCGGGGCCTTGGGAGGCTCGAAGGAGCTTGGCCCCCTGGAGCAGCGGCCCCAGGTCAGGCCCCCTGTGGGATCCCTGTCACAGCAGAAAACGCCCCAGAAAGGGGCCGGCAGTGCCGTGCCCACCCCGTGTCTCTGGCGGATGAAGTCGCACAACGGAAAATACGGAGCGTGTTACGCTCAGACTGTTCCCTCATGTATCAGTTGCGTTGAAACAAATTCTCGTTTTCAAAACAAGCCTTGTAGCAAAACCGACGGCGTGACTATTGCTGTTAAGTTCACCTTGAAACATCAAATCTCGCCTAATTGTGCTGCCAGCGTTGGCCTTTTTACGGTCACAAGTGACAGCCAAGACTGGCGAGCTCGCGGCTCACAAGACCGACAGCACCAGTGCCGTGGGGTCCTGCAGGTCTGTAAAGGAACCTGGGCTTTTTCCTGCAGCCGGTGGGAGCCCCTGAAAGATGACAACTATTGGGGCCACCATGGGCCCTGGGCTGCCCCCTGGAGGACGGATTTCACAGGGAGGGGGAGGGGGGAGGGGGGAGGAGGAGGGGGAGGAGGAGGGGGGAGGAGGGTGCGGCCTGTGCAGGAGGGGAGGAAGGCCTGAGCAGGATGTAACTTGCAGGTGAGCAGAGGACCCACCTGCCATCAGCCCCTGGGAAGCAGGTGTGCACCTGGCCCAGCTCCCAGCACGGCTCAGCGGGAACAGGACAGACTCCGGAGGGGCCGCCTGGGGGCCGCGGCAGGAGGGCAGAGCCTCCTCACTCAGGACTGCGGCTTCCACCCCAAGGACCCTCGGTCCCCAACACACACCCTGGAAGGTGCATCGCGACACTACACCCAACTCCGTATAAATTACTATAAAACAAACCCAGGCTCAGAAGCCGACGGTCTCCAGAAACCAGACACAGCCTTGTGAAATCAGGTGGGGGGCGGGAATCTGACTGTCCCTTTGGTTTCAGTCTCAGGGGACGCGGGATCCGCTGCTCACAAAGGTCACTCACTCGACAGTCCCTCAGGTCCCCAAATGCCGATGGGGACTTCGCCGGCACAGGGCCTTGCCGTGGCCGCCCCCAGGCGAGGGGAGGCTGCTGTCCCAGCGGCACAGGGTGCCCCCCACGAGTGGCAGAAATGGGGGCAGAGCTCCGCAGCCAGGGCTCAGGACACCTGTGCCTGGGGCCAGGGGAGGCTCCTCGGGATGACGCAGGTACGTGAGGCAAAGTGCTCGGGCTTGCAGAGGAAACCAACGATTCCTGAATGTTAGACTGTTTAAAAACTGCATTTTTGAAACAGCCATACATGTGCCTTTTGATGAACGTATTAAATATTACAGCAGGACGTGTCAGCGAGCAGTGAGGGTGCTCGTGCCACTCCACAAGGCAGGACAGGTGACACGAGGAGGTGTCCGAGGCCTCTGCTGGAGACGACACCCTCAGTCCTGTGTCCGTAGTTGAGGAAACGCTAAATTTCACCTGGGGGCTGGTGAAGGTGACCACGTGACATGCCCCCATCCACGCTCACGGCCCCGATGAACGCTCTCCTGCCACCACGGCCAGGCAGGAACTCTCCGAGGTGCTGAGCTGTCAGCGGGCGGCAGGAGGGGCTCCTCCCACCGGCTCCGAGCAGGCTGGGCCTTGGGGAGTGGGGGGCGCATCCTCAGCTCTCCCCCCAACACCCCCCGCCACCAGCTCTCCCACAGCCAGCCCCCAGGCTGTCACACCCGCCGTGACCCAGGGTGTCGACCCCAACACCATCCCCAGAAGTCCAGCACATACTAAAGAGAACGATTGCCGTCCACGGGTTTGAAGGGGACCAGAGAGCGCGTGGTCAGAGTCACAGCCCCAGAGCCGTCCACGTCCCTCCCAGGACCCGTCTGCAAACCTGTCACCTCCCACGGCAAAGGGGCTCCACCGACGTGACTGAGCTGAGGACCCGGATGTGGGGGGACCGTCCTGCACTGGCCTGGCGGGTCCCATGAACCACAGGGGCCCTCCCAGGAGGGAGGAGGGGACGCCATAGCACTGGCACTGGGGACGGGGGCCTCTCAAAGCTGGAGGAGACGAGGGACAGACTGTCCCCGAGAGACCCAGAAATGACACACGGAACGTAAGTGAACTTTGCGTTTGACCTGGATCCCAGCCCCAGGACACCTCACTACATATGTGCAAACATTTCAAAGTCCAAACAAATCTGAAGTCCAGAACACTTCTGACCCCAAGTGCTTTGGATAAGGCACACTGGACTTGTACTGCTGTCATCCCATTTGACAGATGGGGAAACCGAGGCACAGAGAAACTGCGTGGACCTGCAGGAGAGTCACCCGGACATGTCCCGGGAGGGCCAGGACTCCGTAACTCTCCACCAGCAGGTGGGTGGGATGGACGTCCCCGTGTGGATTTGTGATGCCCCACAAGGTGGCTGTGACTGTCCCTTGGTACAGACAAGCTCACAGGCCACGTGACATGTGATCAGCCCCGGATCTGCGGAAGAGGCGCAGAGACCCACCGTCCCCAGGAGGTGCGACTTCACCCCGAGCTGTGGGTTCCTCTCTACGCAATGTGGAGACGGGGGTGGGGGGCCCTTTAGTGACAACATGGGGACACAAGCTGGGCCCCGGCACACTCGTGCAGGAGCCCAAGAGTTTGTGGGCTCAGCCCCAGAGGCAGCGAGACCCCCAAACGACAACCTGCCTCCAGCCCCCCAGCGGCCCCCGGGCTGGCCGTGAACCTGTTCGTTTCCCAGGGAGTCCAACACCCGTCCCTGGCTCCACTTCCCGGCCGGCTTCCCGGCACGCTGGGAGGCCAGGGCCGAGCAGATGGGCCAGCACCCAGCAGGAGGCCCGGCTAGCACGTGGCCGGCCCCCCACGGAGGCAGGAAGCCAAAGCTCCCTGCACAGAGACAGCAGCTCCGCAGGACCTGGCAGCGCCGCCGTGGAGCAGGCCAGGCCAGCCCGGAGGGGGCAGGAGGGGCCGGGCAGGGACGGCCCACCTGCCGTGGAGACAGGGACACCAGAGGTGACAGACCCACCCTCAGCCGGAACGCCGAGTGTCTGAGTGTCCTGGGGCTGCTGTGACAAGTGACCCAAACCCCACGTTTATCCTCCTAGAGCTCTGCCGGACACGAGTCCCAGACACGTCTCACGGAGTCAGAATCTCGGTGTGGGCAGCGCTGGCTCCTTCTGGAGGCTCCAGGGAGAATCTGTTTCCCGCTTTTTCCAGCTTCTAGCAGCTTCCGCGTCCCCGGCTCACAGCCCCTCCCTCCCCCTTCACCGCGCCCTCTGCTTCCCGGGTGGCATCTCCCCTGCCTGAGCCGCCTGCTCCCGCGTGCAGACTCCTGTGGTCACACCCGGCCCCCTGCACGGCCCGGGGCTCTCAGCATCCCAGGTCCTCAACACGTCACATCTGCAAGGCCCCTTCCACCTCAAGAGGCCACGTCCACAGGTTCCAGGATTAGACGTGGACGTCTCTGGGGACCGTTGTTCAGCCTCCCGCAGGTGGAAGCCCCTCAGCGCCACGGCTCTCAGTCAAGGCCACCGTCCCCCTCCCCACTCAGGAAAGCCGGTGCGGCCTGTCACCCGGGGAGAAGGCAGCATCTGCCACCAACCTCACACACACACACCTGTCGCTGACAACACCTGCTCCAGGAGAGCACGGGGCAGAAGTGCCCACGCGGGAGCAAAGGTGGAGGAACAAGGACAGTCCCCGCAAGGTCAGATGGATCCGATTTGCCCATGTACAGGCCAGAGCAACACGGTGCGTCCACTTCGTGGAAGATCCACGGAGCTGGAAGGAAACTCGCAGGCCGGGTGCCCTGACGTGGAAAGTGTCCTTGACACCAGCACGGAGAAGACACAGCTACAAGCAATGAGCACAGGGTGACCCCGTTCCAGTACACGGAAATTACACGGGTGCAACACACACATCTGCATATGCACCAGAAAGCCTGAAAACACTGCAATTACCGCTAAGGGGGTGGATGGCTTGCAGTGGCACCCGGCGACGTTACACAGATCTGGTTGGTTTTTTAAATATGTGTATATATTTTACAAGGTGATGTTATTTCATAATTTTAACAAGAAAAAATATTAAAAAAAAAAAAACAGAACTACGCACCCTCCCATTTCAGATCCTCAAAGGTGTTGTTTCCTACAGCCAAGATGACCCGCCAGGCACGCCGGGCTCTTCCCTGGCAGGTGAGTCACCCTCCCCTGCGCCCACCGTGCCCGCTGCTGCCACAGCACCCAGGGCTCTGGGCGTGGCCGGGAGAGCCAGGGAGGGGCAGGCAGGGACGCCAGCCGGGCGGGCACTGCAGGCACTCGGCACGCAGGAGGACTTGGGCCTCGTCCCGGGTTCTGTACTCTGAGTCCTTCCCGTCCCAGGCGCGACGCTGTGTGTAGAGGGCGTTTCGAGGATGCCAGACGCCACCCCCACATCAGCAACGGGGACCCCAGAATCCGGGCTGGGAATGGAGGGGCTGAAGGGAGGAGCAGGACCGATGAGGAGCCCTGGACGTGAGTTCCAGCCCCGCCCGGGCCACTGCCCTCCTCGGCACTCGGTGACACTCCTGCCACCGTGCCCCTAGGACGGTCCCCATCCGCTAGCAGGATGGCCCAGCATGAAGATTCCGAGTGTGGCACCACCTAGCTGCGTCTGCCCCAGCTCAGTGCCAAGAACTTGTCACCTCTGGTCCACAAGCCTGGTCGAGGCCCCGCACACGCGGCAAAGCTCACAGACAGCCAGTGCATCGACAGCCACGGAAACCCGGCCGGCCCTGACCCACGGGAGCAGATGTGTCATCCACGCAGCCGCCCCCTGGAGCTCTACGCACACCTGGGCTCCCCGCCCCCTCCCGAACAGATGGGGGCCGTCCCCACCCACCTGCCCATTCCAGGGCTGCTCCTGTGGGAGCCAGAGAGCCTGGGAGAGCCGCCCCCGCCACAGCCCCTCGCCACCCGCCCACGGCGGCGCTGCAGGAGGCAGGGCTGACTCAGCGCTCCAGGCTGCGGCCCCGCGCCAGAGGGGGCCACGCCAGGCAGAGGGCGGGGACACGGGGCATTTGGGGCCCTGTCATTCCTCGCCTGCCTGTCCTCATCCAAGCACCGGCCACGGCTGTGCCGAGGGTCATGGAAAGGGCTGAGGACGTGGCTGCAGCGTGGCAACCCCCGCTGCCTCGCCCTCCTTGCGAACTCGGCCTAATCATTCCTGCCTTGTGGTGGTCACGGCCACCTCCTGGTCCCCAGCACCAAGGGCAGTGGCCGGGAGCCCCGACTAAGAAAGTGGAGCCTAAGCATTCACTCACTCATTCATCTGAACCGCAGCTACTGAGCAGCATCTCCGCGGCACTGGGCACCAGCAGACAACAAAACCAACAAACCCTGGCCGGGCGGAGTCTCGGCAGCGGGTCTCGCCCTGATGGACCCGCCTCGCCCCTCCCCGGTCTCCACAGACATTCCAGGGGGCCCTCCCGCCACCCACCGTGTCCTGGTCACGTGTGCACGCAGCCCGTCTCCCCGCTGGGCGGGACAGAGAGAGCCGTCCCGGGAACGGGGTAGAGACAGGCTCCCGGCCTCCCCCAGACCTGCTGGGACAAAACCGGAGTGTGGAGCCCGACCCTGGCGTTTTTACCAGCCGTCCAGCACCCCAGAATCACCCCGAGAGGCCCAAGGTCCTGCAGCCCAGGCCACCTCCCAGACGATGACAACGCACCCCCACCCCGTCTTCGGGAGACCGGAATCTGCAGTGCTCACTGCAGCCGTCCCCACAGAGCTGCTCCCGGAGAGGGTCCCAGCACCGCTGGCCAGGACACTGCCGCTGCTTCCTGATCCCTTGGCTTGATGAGCCCCTGCCCCGCCTCAGCAATGACGGCCACATCCCGAGGCTATGACAGTGACCTGAGTCCACCAGGGCCAGTCACTCCGCAGCCCGGCTCTCACACTCCACTGGAAGGTCGTCCCCGGCCACTGGGGCAGCTGAGCCAGCCGTTCGCCTCGGATTCCCTCCCAGGGGCCTCGGGTGCCGTCCCCTCCCCTCCCTCCCCCTCAGCTCTGAGCCCATTGAGAAAAGTGGCTCCCGCAGCCAGCAGAGCCCCTCCCTCCCCCGGTGCCTCCAGGGGTCTTTCGCTCCCGCCTGCCTCTGCTGGGCCCACAGCGGCCCGGCCCGAGGACCGCAAGGGCCACGGTGCCAGCCCCATGCTGAAGGCCCCTTGGGGAGCCCCAGCCCAACCTTCAAGGGGAGCCCGGCCCAGGTAGACAAAGGTCTGTGGGCTTCCCGTGCCTGGGGTCAAACGCTGCCACCTCCTCTCAGACACACTCGGGGTGCCCGGCTCTGAGACGCAGGATGGGCCGTGAGCCAGAGACGCACCCAGGAGGGGAGGAGGGGACTCCGTCCACCAGCCGGTGCCACAGCGTGTCAGCTGCCCGTGGCTCAGCCCCACATCCACACGTGTGAGCGCGAGCGTGTGCACGCAGGGCTGTGCACGCTGCGTGTCTAAAACGCCTCCCGAAGCCTCGACAAAGCCCTCGGGTAACTTGGCGACTGCAGAATGCACCTGTGGCACCTTGGCTGTCACAGGGCCACTTCCACCAACCTGCGGCAGGTGCCTCCCGCCATGGCCGCCTCCCGTCTCCCACAGCCCAGCGGGGACCGGCCCCAAGTGCACACGCCCGGCTCCGCGGCTCCCCGGGAGCCAGACCCTGCACACCGTCCAGCCCCAGCCCTGCACCTTGGAATCCATGCTGCTCCCCCATGGTCACCTCGGGACCTGCTCCTTAGGCCAGGGGGCCCTGCTGGACCCCAAATTCAGTAAGTCCCGCAGCCCGGTCACAACGGCTGCTGGCCCAGAGCACCAGGGCTTGCTGGAGCCCCTTGCTGGGCGCCCACAATCAGACCATCCGTCTCCCGACTGGGGCCGCCTCCCGGGGCCCAGGGAGGATCTGGGCCACAGGCCTAGGAGGCCGGGGCAGCTCCAGCCTCCTGCCACGTCCAGCTGGCGGCATCACCCCTTTCTCTCAGCCAACCGCGGGTCTACACGTCACACCAACAGCCCACCTTCTTTACCCACCGGTGTTTTATGGTAAATGCCAGCACAGAGTACGGCTAAGAGACACTGCTCTGTTTGAGGGGAGGCTGTGGGTCCCAGCGGCCCCCTCAGATCAACCATTTCCTGGCCCCACCCCCACCCACGGCTAAGACACTCCTGGGGAACCCCAGGGTTCCACAAGGCATAGTGTGAGAAACACCAGTGTAGGCCTCAAAGCGGGCCCAACCCAAGGCCTTGAGGGACAGCACGGCCGACCAGACCAGGCCCACGAACACCCGCCGGACGACCCAGAAGGGCCCCGCCGCCCCCGCCCGCCCCTCGCCCTCCTACCTGGAGGCCGCGATCTCGGCCTTCTGCTTGGCGATGGTGGCGGCCCGCTCGGCGGCCTCCACGGCCCGGTCCACCTTCTCGCGGATCTTGCTGGCCCGCAGCGGGATGAGGTTCTTGCGCTTGCCGCTCACGAGGATGTTCTGCTTGTACTTGCCCTCCTCCTTGGTGCCGTCCGGGAAGGTCATGCAGCCGTAGCCGTGGCGCCTGTTGCCGGCCCACTCGCCCTCGTACTTGAGCCCGTCCGAGCGCTGGCTCACGCCGAAGCCGGAGCGCTTGTCGTTCTTCCACTCGCCCACGTAGGTCTCGGTGGTGGTGGCGTCGACGTCGTCCTCGATGACGGCCAGCTCAGCCTCGGCCTCGCCCAGGCTGATGGTGGAGTGGATGTCGCTGGCGGTGGAGCTGACGGTGCTCAGGCCGGCCTCGCTGCGGAAGGAGCTCTGCTTGCTGCGCTGGCTGGCCAGGCTGCTCTTGGACTCCGACTTGCGCAGCTTCAGCCCGCTGAGCAGCGAGCGGCGGAACAGCCCCTTCTTCTTGCTCTTGAGGACCTCGGAGTCGCTGTGGGCCACCAGCACGAAGCCGCCTCGCGACACGGCCGGGCTGCCGGCCACCGCCGGGGAGGCGTCGGGGTGCAGCGCGGTGCCGTTGGTGTGCTCGCTGCGCAGAGAGTTGATGGACGTCCTCAGGGGCGAGCGGATGACCGCGGCCATGCCGTAGGGGACGCTCTGCCGCACGCCGTAGCCCTGGCGCATGCCGCCGACCCACTGGCCCTGGTACGTCCCTGGGGAGACAAACGAGAAAGGGGTGAGCGCCCGGGACGGCGACAGGGGAGGGAGCGGGTCTGGCCCGGGACGGCGGCAGGGGAGGGAGTGGGTCTGGCCGGGGACGGCAACAGGGGAGGGAGCGGGTCTGGCCACGGGATGGCGGGTGGACGTGGCCACAGTTCTGTCTGCACTTTCTATCCAGGTGCAAACTTGGCGAGGTTTGTGTTGGGGGAACGGACCACGTGCATTTTTACAACTTATATCACACTGATGGTTGCTTTAAAAACACTCCTGCTCTGCTTCCCGTGGTTGGATTTTGTTCTCTCCTAGATGCTGGGGACTGCGGCCGTCAGAGCCTGCGCTGCGAGTGAGGACCACGGAACCCAGGGTGCACCGGGGCCCCCACGTGGGCAGAGGCCACACCGAGAGAAGGCAGCGGAGGGATGTTGTGGGGCAGGAGGAGGCAGCACGTCCTGGGCTGTGGGGACGATGGGGGCAGCTTCAGGGACATGAGCTCGGGCTACACCCCGGGCACTGAACAGGCTGGCTGGCAAGGCAGTGAGCTCCCCATCGCTGCAGGTATCCAAGAGCCCGGAGGACCCCTCGGCGGGAACACTGTGGAAGAGACTCAAGATGGGGAAGGGGAAGAGGCTGATGACCTTTGGCATTAAAATCGACAGCCCTGAGATACCCAAAAGCAGCGCCGGTGGGGACCTGAGCAAGCCCGCGAGCACCCCACATTCTCATCCGCATGTTCCGCGACAGTCGAGGCAGAAGCACCCAGACGTCCATCCACGGACAAATGGATAAACACAACGTGGCTCACACGCAGTGGAACAGGACCCGGCCTCAGGGAGGAGGAAACCCCGACACCTGCTCCAACACGGATGGACCTCGGGGACATCTCGCTAAGTGAGATCAGCCAGTCCCCGAGGGACGGACACTGTGGGATTCCACTCCCGTGAGGTCCTTGAAGTCATGGGCTCCACAGAGACATAAAGTAGGATGGAGGCGGGCGGGAGATGAGCTGTGGGTGTTCAGTGGGGACAATGGCCACTCGTGGGGACGGCATCTCCTGTGGGAGTGACGATGGTCTGGAGCTGGACAGAGGTGGGGGCACAACACTGTCAATGCCCGAAACGTCCCTGAATTGTAGATGCAAAATGGTCAACCTTACATTTACGAATACTGTAAATGTCAGCTTGTGTTAAATGGTTTATTTTACATCATGTCAATTAAAAAGAAAATGTAGCGATGGTAGCAGAGAAATAAATGGTAGCGTCTGACGTGGCAATACATACGTGTGTAATTTCAAACACCTAAGACTGGACAGGTGAACGCCAGGCAAATTCCAGGGGCCTCAAGAACCGTCAGGGCTCCCCGTGGTGGCTCTGGCGCCTGAGCAGGGAGCATGCACACCTGGGATCGGTGGGGGGGTGGGGAGCACACCTGGGATGGGGGTCGTGCCCACCTGCGATGGGGAGGCGTGCACACCTGGGATCGGGGAGCATGCACAACTGCGATGGGGGGGAGCACACCTGCGATGGGGGTCGTGCCCACTTGGGATGGGGCGGCCGTGCACACCTGCGATGGGGGGGGCGTGCACACCTGAGATCGGGGAGCGTGCACAACTGCGATGGGGGGGAGCACACCTGCGATGGGGGTCGTGCCCACTTGGGATGGGGAGGCGTGCCCACCTGCGATGGGGAGGTTGTGCACGTCTGGGATCGGCAGCCTGCGTCAGACCCGACTTTGCCACTTACACCATGACGGGGGAGGGTGGTTCACGTCTGAGACCTCGGTTCACCTCCCTGTGGAATGGGGGCCATAGTCACCCCCCCCCCCCGCGAGGTCTAAACATGCCACGGACGCTGGCAGAGCAGTGGCCACAGCCGCCCAGGACACAGTGTGACCAGGGCCGGCCGAGCCTTCCTTGCCCAGAGTTTGCAATTTTATTGTATTTGGGGTTTTGCTGCCAGTGGGGACGCATCTGCTTTCATAACTGACATCATTACGATGGATTTGGACAGACAGAAACCCACCTTGTGCCACTTCCACTCCCACCCGCCTGGGCAGCCCGGCTGCGTCGCCCACTGCAAAGGCCTGGTGAGAAGCCAGACCCCGAGGTGCCCAGCGGCAGGGACAGGCGGCCACCGGGAGGCAGAGGGGCCCCCACGGGCTGCTGTGAGGACCTGTCTGGGCCAGCGCCGCCCCCCCCCCCCAGAGCCGACAACGTCCTGTCTGCACCTTTCACCCCAATCCCTGACCCCGGAGCCCTGGAAGTCACCCCAGATGCAGGGGGACCCGCGGGGGTGGGGCTGGGCAGGGCACCTGCTTCCTCCCTGACGCTCTCGGGAGGGCACGGCCACAGAGGGTGTTGGCGCAGGGCCCCCGACGGACTCTGCCCGGCCAGGTCACCTGCCCGAGCACTGGCGAGACATGGAGTTGGGAGGTCACGTGGGTGGAGCTCAGGTGAGGAACGAGCCTCCCTGACCCTCACGTGTGACACGCCAGCCGGAATGGCCCGGACTGCAGAGGACAGCAAACAGGAGACGCCAACGCGTCTCACTCAGGCAGCGTCTGCATCCCCCGCTGGGCAGGGACCCCCCAACCCCGGTTCTGACCCTGCCGCCGGCACAGCCCAAGAAGCCACATTCCTAACGCTCAGGGACCCCGTTCTGAGACCTGCCGAGACAATCACTCGGCACCTGGCTCCGAGCCTGGCCCGCCGCGGGAGCCGGCTTCGTCTGGTTAACGGAACCGCCACCGTCCAGGTCCGAAAGCCAGAGCCGTGGGTCCGGGTAGCCCACACCCCCCAGCTGGCCGAGACCCAGCCCCGGTCTCTTGGCCTGCGTGGACCCCCAGCGCTGCAGGGGTGTCTGGGTCTCGCTAGGGCCCCACGCTGCTCACGCACACGTGTGTTTCTCTCCCCTGAAGCCCTGTCCGTCAGCTGAAGTCCTTCCCAAAGTGTTAATCACAGAGGCCAGGGACCAGCCCGGTGGAAAACACGCCTCCGCCACGTGGTCAGCCTCCTCCAGGCCACGTGGCATCAGGCCAGATCCCGACAGGCAGGCCCGGGGCTGGGGGACGAGGAGCCCAGTGCAGACCTGAGCTCACGCCACAGCCACACCCCACGAGGGAGACCCTCACGCACGGCCCCTGACCTGCAAAGCATGGCAGGGAGGAGCCCCCCCAGGGGACCCGCTGAGTCAGGTGAGGAGGGGGCAGAGCTTGTCAGAATCACGGTTCACCCACACGATGCCCTACGAGCTCAGGATTCTTCCTGTGCCCACTTAACAGGTGAGGAAACTGAGGCTCAGAGAGGTAAAACCCCTGCCCAACGTCACGTGGCTACAGTGGCTGTAAACCGAGGTTGAGGGTCTCTGGGCCTGGAGGTGGCTGAACCCGCTTCTCCCAGCCAGCACCCCCCCAGCCAGCACCGATGCCCGACCCCAAGCCCATCTCCTGCCACGCTGGTGGGCCACAGCCTCTGCTTTGGACTGGACCCTGAGTCACTCTGGCCTCGCCTGCCTGGGCCATTGCCGCCGGGTGGGCACGGGCCAGAGCCCCCTCCCTGTCCCAGCTGACTGGACCAGGTCAGACCTGCCCTGAGCTCCGCCAGTCACATCCGCCTGGGGCCGAATGCAGCGGCTCCGTGGATGCGTGGCTGGGAGGGGAGGGAGCCTGCAGGGACCCCTTCCCACCTGGGGAGAAAGGAACAAACAGGCGCCACCAAGGCAAGCAGCTGGGCCTCCCCCTCAGAGGGGGGCACAGAGGTGGCTGCCAGTTTCTCCTGCTGCCCTGCGCCTGTACCCCGACACCCCTCACTGCTGCCCATGCTGACTTCAGCCACGTTGACTGGGTTTCTGTCCCTTGTGCCCAAACGCTGCCCACAGAGCTCCAGAACAGACCGCCGCCCCCCGGGGGCTTCATCTGACGTGCACCCTTTGGGACCCCGTCAGCAGCCACAGTTGTCCCCGGAGGGCAGGTGACGTGCACAGGGGCCCCACCCTCTGCAGGGACGTTTGCAAGTCCCAAGTCGACCCTGTGCTACGGGACAGTAGGTCATTCCTCATTGCTGACAGCTAATCTTTACGTACAATGTTAAACTTTACCCTTAGGATAAACTCCTAGAGTGAAATTGCTTGATTAAAAAAAAAAAAAAGGTCTTAGAGTGTTTTAAGGTTTTTAATAAATTGCCCTCAGAAAAGACTAAGAGTGACCCCGTCCCCATGTCGTCACCAACACTGGAGAGTATCGTCTGTAAAAACCTCTCAGCTGGGACCTGAACAGTCACCTACTGGAATTGACTGTCACGTGCTCAACCGGGTTCCCCCAAGACTCACGTGTTGACGCACTAACCCCGCCACCTTAGCACGCAACTGGACTCGGAGATGAGATCTTTAAAGACCCAACCGAGTTAAAATGAAGGCCTGGGGGTGGGGCCCTAATCCCGTCTGTCCGGTGGCCTTGAGGGACTGCAGGGACCCGCACAGAGGGGCGACCCGTGAAGACAGAGCAGGACGGCCTCGGAGGAACCACCTCGTCCAGCACCTCGATCCTGAACTTCCAGCCTTAGAGCCGCGAGAAACAAATTCCTGTCATCCAAGCACCGCACGGCCTGTGGCGTTTTGTTACCGTCGTCCAAGGAAACCAACACGGAGCCCTCCACCGTAACCACGAAGTAAGTCAGGACACACCGAGCAACAGGACAAAAGGCCGGATTGCTGAGAACCTACTAACAAGGAACCCGGAGGAGGGAGCCTCCTCCCCGTGCAGGTCCAGGAAGAGAAGTTTCTGGAGAAACGGAACCAGCGGCTCCCACGCCAGGGCCCTGGGCAGGGAGGCTGGGTGAGGCCGGGACCCAGGGCTGCTGGGAGAAGTGCTTGCTCTGAACACAGACCTGCTGCCTCCCGAGGGACGCAGGAGAATCGTCACACCCCGAGGGGAGGCGCAGAGCCTCTCGGGGGTCCGGGCAGGCCAGCACGAGGCGGCCACAGCCAGCTCTCTGGTACCTGCGTCAGGAAACAGCAGCCTCCGATACGTGGAGAAGCCTCGGCAGGGAAGAGAAAGGCCACAACGTACAAATGAGAAGAAAGGAATTATGAATCTTGACACACGCAGGGGATGGGAGAAGACATCAAGGAACCAGAATTCAAATCCTCAGAGATGAAATACCACATCCACGGAATGAGAATAAAATGCAATAAAAAAGGAAAGATCAGAAAAAGAACTCCTAGAAGTTAAAAGTGTGATAGCTGAAATAAAAAATTTGGTCAATGAGTTGAAAGATTAAAAAAAAAAAAATCAAGAAAATCTTGTGGAAACTAGAGAAAGGAGAGGGCAAAATAGTGAGAAGAAAATGGAAGGATTCATCCAGAAGGCCCCACGTCTGCATACCAGGAAATTCTAGAAAGCAATGGAGGACGATGACCGAAGATTTCCAGCAGGGAAGCCCCCCAGAGCGGAAGGCTGTGAGGGTCCAGGCCAAAGGGCTCAGGGCCCCTGGCACAAGGGAGGGAAGTGACTCAACCAAGTCACGGCAGATGAAACCACAGGACTCCAATAAGCAAAGACCCTAAATGCTTCCAGAGAAGCAGCAGAACAGACCGTAAATAAAGGACTGAGAATCAGAACAGGTCGAGATTGAACAGCAACACCACACCCGGGAGTCAGTGGGAAACTGCCACCCCTAAATTCTGAGCAAAACTCATTTTCAACCTAGCATTCTATACACAACAATTTATCAATCAAATAATCAAGCCACAGAAACTGTGTCTTCCAGGCATCCTTTTCAGGAAGTTGCTTCAGGATGTGCCCCATCAAAATGGAGGAGGAAAGCAAGGCAGACGATGACATGAGATCAAACATGGGAGGTGGAGGAAATTTCCAAGAAGATGGGGGTGGGGGTTTGGGGGGACAAATCAATAAACTTATGTGTATGTGTATATATGTTACCAATAGACAATCTGGCAGGTTTGTTCAACTGAAAAGCTGCCTTCGAGAGGTGTTTTCACTGAGCATTTGGGAGGCGGAAAAAGATTCAACCAATGATTTAACACATTGACTACCACGGGAGTTGTGTTTAACTCACTCTAGTTTTGACCCTGGGGCCACGTGAAGCAGATATAAAATCTTACTTGTTGATGTTCTTATTGCTACAATATTGACAATTTAATTCTCAAAGTATGGATTAAATAGAAGTCAATAAGTATCATTTTTCTATTTATGTTTACCTTTAAATTACACTTGAAGTTTTTATTCTATTTTCATAATAAAACACTGTGGCCCGAGGAAAAGTTTCTGTTTTGTGTGTGGCAGTCGATGTGTTAAAGAAAACTGCGCAATTGAAAACAGCGAGGCCACTGCTAACTCAAGTCGTGCACGAGAAGTACAGAGTCAGAGGACATCGCTGGTCTCAGCGGTGAGCAACACTGACACTGTCATGATGGAAAATGCTGAGTGGGGATTGAATAAGAAAACATGTGACACGGCAATATCGAGATAGGCAGGGAGGGGGCCAGGGAGGGGTCTGAGAGACTAAAAGTCTCGACTAGCACAGCAGGACGTCCACGGACGAGGGGTCCAAGTGAGCGGGACCCCGGTACGCGCGAGTGCACATGCTCAGACACGTGGTGGCCGGCCTTGAGGGACATGGCTGATTTCAGTTCTGAGCACTACTGTGTTTTCAGCACTGACATCTCACACTGTGAGCACAGGATCTCGGTACGGATTAAAAATCCTACCAAGGAGGAGATGGGAAGACACCTTTACAACAAAATCCTCATAGTAGTTATATTATCCTTGTTTCTCCAGCCGTGGAAACCGAGGCTCAGAGAGGATTTGTGTCTCCAAGAGGTGGGTGGAGATCTGGTGACACGAAGTCCTGCGTATTTGGGAGGCTGGCGGGGATGCCAGAGAGAGGGAGCCAGAGCAG